>VXBQ01017658.1:150990-170977 GCA_013400175.1 Phainopepla nitens
AGCTCTGCCCCCCCGCTCTCCCCCCTTTGGCTCTGTCCCCCCCGATTCTGCCCCTCGGCTCTGCCCCTGGCTCTGCCCCCGCTTCCCGCTGGCTCCCACCGGCGAGGGGATCTTTTAGGGGGCGTCCCTGCTGGTTCCCGGCTGCCCGACCGGCCCCCGCTGTGGGTGGGAATTCCTCGGCAGCAGCGGCTCCTGCCATAGGACTGCGGTCTGCGATCTCAGTAATGGTGATGGTGGATCCTGCTGGATGCGGAGTTTGTCTGTTTTCCTTTTCTTTTTTTCCCCTTTCCCCTCTTCTTCCCATTTTTTTTTCCTCCCCCAGCCTTTCCCCCTGCCCTTTCCACCCCTGAGGTTTGCCATGGGCAGGGATGGATACGAGGCCCCACGGATGTCCCCATGGCTCTGTGAGGGTCCGGGGTGCTGGGAGTGTCCCCAAAGGCACCGGCTGACCTGCGGGCCCTGCCCTTGCTGCCACAGCGTTGCCCTGCCAGCCCTGGGTAGGGCGGAGGCTTGGGGCATTTTGCCCAGTACTGGAGGGAAAGGACCTGGTTTTTAATCACAGGTTGGTTATTTTGGGGAAGCGGGGGGTGCAGGAGGTGGTCTGGCTGCTCGAGGCACATGGAGGGGAACAATGGAGCCACTGTGCTGCCAAACGCCCCGACTCCTGTCAGAAAGGTCCAGCGAGGGGTTTTCAGCACGTTTCTATTCCGCTGCTCAGGTATAATTACACGGGGGAACAAAGAGCCCTTGAAACCCACCCGCTCCCCCAGCACAGCCCGGGGCTGCGGGCACACACACACGTGTCGGCTCTCGGCAGGGTGCGAGGGGACAGTGACCATGCACACCCACAAAAGCAGCCCAGCAGGGCTGGTGACACTGGGCTGAGGCTTGGGAGCAAACCCTGGGTGCATCCCCAGCTTCCCTGAGAGCCACAGCTGCGGTGGGAGGCTCCTCTCCCAGAGCCACACTCCTGGTGAGCACCCCAAGGCAGAAAGCAAAGAGCAAACCTCCCCCTGCCTCTTGGCACCCATCCTGCTCTTGCTGTTCATTTAGACATTTGTTGAGTGAGTTTATGAAGCGCCTTTCCTTCTCCCTCTGGCCAAGTCTGCTGCAGGGGTGAAGGCAGCATGGGACAGCTGGGGCTTCACCCCTAAGCTGTCCCAGCCCCAACCAGCCAGGGTTTAGCAGGATGTGGGGCATGGGGGTTCTTGCAGCCAGCACTGCCGTGCAGCTGGGTGCCAGTTTGCTCCATGTGTGCTACTGCAGGGTCCTGCCTGCTCCTCACAGCGCTCTGGGCAAAGCCATGCCAGGGTCCTGCTGAGCCCCACAGCCCTGGGGCTGTGTAGGAGCACCCAGGGGTGCTGCTCAGCTCCTCCATTGGCAGCTCCACCGACGCCAAATCCCCCCTGGCCTCATGGGGAAGGGAGGTGTGTCCAGTCCTTTCCTTCTCAGGGCTGATCTGTTACTGCCTGCCTGCTCTGCGCCCTAATTACTGCAGCAGTGCATGGAAATCAGGGCTGTGTTTTTCAAGCCCAGTTGTTTATTTAAGCTGTTTAAAAAGCTGCTTTTCTTCCCTGCTGAATCCTGAGAAAACTATCCATGTGTTTCTTTTGAGAACAGGATTAAAGGAGATTGCCAGTGCCCTCCATCCAGCCCCTGCTCACTGGATCCCCAAATTCCCAGCAGTGCTGTGGCATGGGGCTGACCACAGGGAGCCGTGCCCAGCACTGACCCTGCACCCCTAATCCAGCCATCAAGCCCCAGCTTCAGCCTTGGGGCAGTGACCCAGCACTGCAGCCCTGTGGGATGCCCCTGGGCTTGGTCCTTCCCTGAGTTGCAGGGAGTCCGGAGCTTGACAGGAATGAGCTTGTTTTCAGCTCGCTTTTAGGAAAAAAAAAACAACACTGACGGAAAGGAAGCCTAATTTTCCACAGGCTTTTTGGCTGCAAGGGCAGGGCTGAGTGCCCAGGGCTGTGGGCACAGAAGCGTGGCAGTCTCCACCCCTGAACCGCCCATCCCGGGCCCGGGGCTAACAGCACCCGCTCCTGGCATTGCTGGGGACTTGGGCAGCCACGAGTGGCCCGGGATCTCCCTGTCCTTGATGCTCTTTGGGTTTATTTCAGAGCCTGGCCAGCAGGGCCACACGCCTGAGCAGTTCCCGATGCGCTTTAAGCCTCTTGAGCAGGTAATTGTAATTCCTCAGCAACTCAGCTTGGCTTATTTTGGCCCCAGCATAGTTTTGCATCCTGAGGCCCAGCTGGGTAATTTATGGCTCTGTCAGAAAAAGGATAAAATCAGCACAGGGTTTCTGGGCACTGTGCAAATCTACAGACTGTGTGCTGGGGCCAGGAGTGCCCTTGGTGGGACCCTCGGGGGCTCCACTGGGGTATGTGGGTAGTGCTGGGACCAGGCTTGGTAGAGAGAGGGATTTTATGGCTTGTGATGCAGTAACTGGCCCCTTGGTTCAGTCTGGTTGGCTGAGTCCCTTTTGTGCACTGCATCAGCCCTGGGTACCGACACCTTGGGGGCAGTTTTCAAGAAAAGGTTTTTCCCTGCTCCTTTCCCCTGGCTGATGGGCAGAGCAGCATCCCCACACCCCCTGTTCCTGAGGGCCAGGGATGCAGATATTTACACTGAGCAGTGTGGGCCATGGGCCCCCTGGCCTGCCTGGAGGCTCTGCCTGGGGGTGTGGGGCAGGGAGAGCCCCAGGCGAAGGGCTCGGAGCAGGGGGCACAGGCTGCTCTCAGAGGGAGAGCTCACCCTGACGCAGGTTCCCTGGGGATGCTGGCCTTACAGCTCCGTGCTTCTCCACAGGGGATGGGCAGGCACCGGGGAGAATCGCCACTGCCCTGACCACACTCCTGTCTGTCAGGGAGGTGACCAAGTCACAGCAGAGCAGAGCCCTGCCCTGGGGCTGTCCTTGCCGAGGCAAGCACCTCACTGGTACAGAACAGCCACAGCCCCACTCTTTACAGCCCCCTGGCCAGCTCCCCCTTTGCCCACCCCTTGCTCTCAGGTTGCAAATCCCTGCTTTAACCAGAGCTTTTCTGCTCTTCCTGCAGGTGTTGTTACAAACTGCTACAAGCGAGCCAGCCCACCTGCCACCTCAGTGCCGAGAGCGGTGTCACCAGCTGGGTGTGGGCTGACTGAGCAGGGAAGGGACACTGCCCACCCTCCACGTGTTCCACAGCTGCCCTCCCTTTCTGAAAAACACTCTACCAACCCATCGGGAAGCCTGCTGTGTGATTTGGGGCAAAATGCAGTGCAGTGGCTCTTTAAAAAGCAGCCAAAGTCTTTGATTTGGACAGGAGATGTCCCCCGGCGATGGCCAGAGGTGCCCAGTGTGTCTCCCGGGCTGGCCTGACCTCGGGCGCAGTGTGATCACTGGGCTGGGGCTGGGCTGGGTTCACTAGATGGCAGCAGCTTCTTTCAGACGGGCAGCACAGTGACAGCCCAGGCAGGGAGGGAGACAGACCCAAAACGGGCTTAGTGTTCCTCTGGGATACCGTGTCACGGCGGGAAAGCCAGGATTTAATTGTCTTCTTGGTGTTTTTAAACATTTAAACGCTCAACAAACATTCAACATACACTTTAAACATTAAGCATATTATTTTAAACGTCTCTCCTCTAGGACCTGAAGTGGCTGCTTGATGTGGTGGGGTTGCTGGCAGCCCCAGCTGCACCCTGGGCACTGAGAGCAGAGGATCCCCGTTGCCTTCAAGCCTCGCCATCATCTGGAGATGCTCGTTCAACACCACATCTTACACATGAATTATCCCGTGCATCCCTAAAGCATTTGATGCTTTTTCTAGATCCCCAGCTCTTGGAGCGATGTAAAGGTTTTTTCACACTCGATTTTACACCCACCCATGTTTCTGGCTGCCTGGGGGACACGGAAAAGCTCCGGAGCCCAGGACAGAGCCGGGACGGGCTCTGCGGGCAGCCCAGCTCGCCAGAGCCGGCGGGCCGGGCCGGGTTTCCTTCCCGGACACACGCTGGGCTACTGTAGGATCCGGCAGGGACGGGCGCCGCTGACTCGTGAGCGAGAACATGCAACCGGCTGGCTGGCGCCTGTCCGAGACATTTGTGTTAATCAGGGATTATGCAAATAAACAGCTCTGCCACGCTCCCAGCCCCGCCGCGCGACGTGGAGCGTATGTTCCTCGTGGCAGGCGAGTGTCGCCTCCAGGAGCTCACAGCTCCTCGTTCCCAGTGTGGGACCTGCTGTGAAAAGCAGATTAAAGGCAGCCTGTGGCCGCTGGGGGAAGGCAGGAGCCCCTCGAGGCCCCCCAGCCCGCCGCTGCCACCTCTCCCCTTTCCCCATGTGGCTTGAATTACTGCGGCTGTTTGCTTAATCCATCAGGCTTCAAGAATGAGCCACTCAGTGCTTTCTTGGCCTCTCCATCCTGTGCTGTAAACATAACAAGGCAGGCTTGTTCCAAGACCCTGAAGTCAATGAGCAGAGCTCCTCTTGCTTGGGCAAGGGTTGGTGCTAAATATAACTCGGGCTGCTTTCCATTCATAGAAGGGGAAGTATGCCCTGGCCTCTGAGGGAGGAGAGCGGGTTGAGGAGCCTGTGGGCTTTGGGCACTCCTGATGCAGGCAGCAACCAAAAGGCTTCACCCCATCCTTTCACAGCCCTCAATGAGTAGATGGAGGAGGAAATTCTTTTGGGGGAAGTATGGGGGATCTTCTGTTTGGGTTGAATCAAGTATTGTCTCGCATCTCACCCTCAGGTGCATTAGTGCTGGGGTGGATTTGCTGGGGAGGTGAGTGCAGGGGATGGTAAGTGTGGGCTGATGGGGTGGCCCAAGCAGAAGCAGCAGCACAGGGGAAGCCCCCACTGCCCCCACACCTGTGTAAGACATTTGAGCATTTCCCAGAAATGGGAGCAGTAGAGCCTTGTACCACGGCTCCCAACACCTAATGAGCACAATAGGACTTTGCCACCTGCTCGAGGAACTTGCTTTTGAATCCCTTGTGGGTCTCCGTGTGATCACCCTTCTTCTGCCCTCCAGCCTTTTCCTCCACCAGCCCTTGGCTGTTGGCAACCAGTTTTTCCACAGCAGCTCCAGATGCAGAGATGTGTCTGCCAACAGCTTTTTATCCTCAGTGAGGTACCTATTTTGGGGAAGAAGGAACCCCATCTCCTGGTGGAGTTTAGGGAGGTGCTGTTCCCTGGGAAGCCCTGGGTTAGGATGCTGGGAACCCAAGCCCTCATGTTTCCATGGGAGCCAGGGACAAGTACAAGCTGCAGAGGGAGGAGGCCAGGACTCCAGGCATGCCTGAGCATCTCCCTGCTGGGTAAGTCCTCTGCAGCCCCCAATTCAGCACCTGGAGCCCCAGTGAGTGCCTACAACGAGGCTGAGGACGGACTGCATGCAGAGCAGTGCTGCATCTGAAATGTTCCAGATCCCAGCAAACACAGAGGTAATCGGGTGCTGCTCCAGGGATGCCCATCTGTGCATCCTGGGGTGCTGCAGGTCATGGGGGGTTGTGCTTCCCCTGCTCTCCTGCCCACTGCCTTGAGGTCAGGGTGGGTTGACTACCACTGTAGTCTGGCTGCTGGGTTGTTTCAAACCCCAGCTGAGGACTGCCAAACCAGAAGGTTTCCAGGTTCACCATGGGCCTTTGGATGCCACGGAGATCTAAATAAAGCTTTTAAGACTCACTCTGCAAAATGCTCATGTCCAGCTCCAGGAAACCTGTCTGGTTTTTATGGCATCTAAATCAGCAGTTTCCTGCTGATGCCAGCACTGCATTTCTGCGTGTGTCTAATTGTGTAAAACAACAGAGCTTGGTAGAGCCACGCCAGCTAGGGAGGAGCTGGGTTTCACAGTGAAGTTTTTTCTCTCTTTTTCCCTTTTCCTTCTTAAATAACCCCATTTGGGCCTCCAATAAAAAACCAAAACATCTGGTGCTGGGTATTTGGCTGCTGGGAAGCAGCTCCTGCTGAGCTGAAAAGCACAGCAGCGATGCAGGGATTCCTGGTATGGATCAGTAACACTTAAGGTTGCATTCAGGCATTATCCCTGTCTCTCCTGGCCTTTGCATATATGGACTGAGGACACTGAGGGAGCTGTGGTGCTCTGTGCCAGCATGCAGGTAAATCATGCAAGTCAGTAAAAAGGCAATTGAATCAGCAAAGAGTCCTTCAAGCCTGATTTATTGATGCTCTCATGTGAGATCTCAGCAGTGTAAGATGCTGCTGTGAGAAAGAGATAAATAAATCAGTAAATCACAGGAGTATGGTGGGTGTTCAATGAGTGGGGAGGACCCTTTGGCAGGGCCACCCCAAGCCCTGGATGAGCCCCCCAGCATGGCTCAGGGCTGTTCCCCTTCCCTAGGCCAGCAGTGAGGCCAAGCCTCTGCCCGCCCAGCCTGCTAGGTCTGCATGAAGAGGTGGAAGTTGGTCCTGGTAAACTCCTGGTGGATGCTGTCAAGTAATTTGTCTGAGTCCTGGGGAGCACCTGAGAGGACCTGCTGCCCTGGGATGCAGCTCTGCTCCGGGGTGTAGGTGAATGTGAAGGAGCTGGAGTAGATGAGGCCATCGTCCCTGATCAGCAGGAGTGGGACCGTGATGGGATACCGCAGCCACCTCCACTCACTGCCAAAGGCAGAGACATCAGGGACGACACACACGAGGGACTTGGGGCTCCTGGCAACAGTGCAGGAGAGGAAAATGTGCATTAACTGAGGTGGGACCTATGCAGGAGCAGCCAGCAGTGAGTGACTGCACTTCTCCTCCATCCTGGAGCTCAGTGTGAAGCCTCCAGCCAGCTTCCTCTCTCCTCCCAGTCTTTCACTCCTCTCTGCCAGGGTTGCTTGGTTGCTTACAGTTCTCTGAAATCCCTCTTGTCCCCCACCCATGGCTATCTCCAGATGCCAGCCAGGGCAGAGAGCAGGCACCAGGCTCATCCTTGCCTCTGCTTGCAGTTCTCATGCTTGCTCCTGCAGGATGGCAAGTGTCCTTGTCCCCAAGGTCTGCAGCTACATCCCTCCCAGATCTGCCCAGCACAACCTACACCTGGCTGCTGTTCCCTGCCTTCTGTCCAGCTCCCTCATCCATGTTACCTGTACATTGTCTCTGCTTCCACATCTCCGAACCAGACCTTGAGGTGTGCATGGAAGTACTCCCCCTGCACCTCCAGCATGGCCACGTCCCCACCACCTGTGAGCTGTGACAGGCAGAGAGTTATGTGGGACAGGGTTATGTGTCCGAGTGATCCGGACTCCTTCTCCCACAGGATGCTCTGCCTGTGCATCCCATTCCCACAGCATCCCAAAGCTGGGAGATGCCAGAGGGCCCGGGAGCAGGAGGCAGGAGGCAGGCAGGGGACAGAGAGGGGGACAGCCCGTGGCCGTGCCGACCTGCAGGGCAGCGATGAGCGGCACGGGGCTGATGGGCTCGCGCACGCAGGCCAGGCTCTCGCTGAAGGTGTACTCCACCGTCTCCGTGCTGATGATGGTCCAGCACGAGCCGTCGTTCAGCAGCTCCCGGTTGGCTTCCTTCGGGCAGGGAGATGCCTGTGGAGAGTGCCAGAGCTCCAGCACTGCAGGGGAGATGGTGGGGAATGGGGCTGGGATGCCTGGATTCTGCCCTCAGTGTGTTGGTTCCAGCAAGTGACTGCTTTGCTCGTGGGGAAATGGGGATCACGATTCCTTTCCAAAGACCTCAGTTCCAGTGTCCCCACCAAAGCTTTGCCCTGATTTTGGCCTTAGTTTGGATGCAAGACCCCTCCCGGTGACACACTCCCCAGCCTGATGCAGCATAGGAGCTTGGAGAGAACCAGCAAGCACGCTGGGGTCCTCACCTGCTCCTGCACTGCCATACCTGGAACTGGATCACTTTGTCCGTGGAGAGGCACAGGTACATGCGGTCACTGCCCTGGAACTGGAAGGCACACTTGTGGAGCTGCGAGATGGGCTCATCCACGTCCAGCAGGGCGTACTGCTTCATCACCTTCCGGACGATCTGCGGGCGGCAGGTCCCGGCATGGCACCGCCGCCCGGAGCCGCGGAGCGGCCGGGTCTGCGTGCCCGGCCCCCGAGGGACGGAGCTTACCAGGGGCGGCAGGGTGACGCCGGTGGCCGTGCACACCAGCTGCACCACGGAGCCGTAGCGGATGTACCCCTCCCGCAGGGGGAACTCGCTCCGGGTGCAGCGCTCGTCGGCTGGCCGGGAAGGAGAGAGGCAGAGTCACGGCCCGGGGAGCAGGTTAGCCTTGCTCGGCACAGGTCTGGCCGTGCTCCCGCTGCCTTCCTACTGCTTTCCCTGCTCTGCACGTGCTCACTGCTGGGGGAGAGCACCGTTGCCTGGGAGCCCAGCGTGGGAGAGCAGGACGGGGATGCAGTACCTTGCAGGGACACCGCTGGAAGCAGTGTGGGCAGGAATACTGTTGGGCTCTGGCCTCTTCCAGGCAAGTCACTTGCTTGGATTTGTGAACCTCCAGATCAGTACAGCTCTTGCTGCCCTGATCACAGCCCCTGTGCCCTCAAAGCCAGCGGGAAACGTCCAGAGACACAAGGAATGCCGGGCAGAGGTGACACTGAGCCAGATTCCCACGCCTTTTGCCCCCAAGAACTGGTTTTGCAGGACGGGAGAGCCAGGGCTGGAGGCAGGTAGCCCTGAGCGTGGTGGCATCAGTGTCCCCGAGGGTCCTTACCCAGGTGGAGGGTGAAGGCTGCCCACTGCCTGGCGCTGGCGATGAAGGCTCCCCCCTCCACAGACAGGTACCGGGTGCTGACGGTCTGGGAGCGCAGGCGGTTGAAGAGGGACACTTTGGAGCCTGAGGAGATGCACACTGTGGGGAGAGGTGGCTGGGTTGGAGCTCGCCAGGACTCAATGATGGCTCTGTCAAGCCCAGCAAGGACAAGCCCTGGTTCCTGGGGTACCCAGCCTGGCAGCAGCCAACACCCACCCTCCCCTCTGCCTTCCCCTCTGTGTGAGCGCAGGGGAGGCCCGTGGTGTGGGGACCACACTGGCATCCATCCACCTCATGAGGTGTGAACCATTTGGAAATGAGACATCACTGTGTCAGACACATCCTCTTTTGGGAGTTCTCATGAGCTTTTGGACCACTCCAGAGCCAAGCTGTGAGCAGAGGGCATCCCACCCTGGGCTGGCCCCCTCCTCCCTCCCCACAGAGCTGTTCCTGTACTCACGGTCCGTGTTCTTCAGCGACTGCTTCTTCTGCGAGGGCTTGGAGATGACCTTGATGAGTTTGCTGTGGAAGGTGCCAATCTCCTGCCCGTTGCTGAAGAAGAGCTTCAGGACCAGGCGGAAATGCTTGCGCTTGTCCGTGTCCGAGATGTACAGGGCCTTGGCACAGCTGAACCCCTGCCAAGGGCACAGGGGGGCTGCCAGCAGCTCCAGCCCAGCCCCTCCCGCTCTCCTCACCCTCCTCACCGCCCCACCAGGACATAATAGTGCCCTTTCAACGAGCCCCAGGTTCATTTAGAGGGAGAAATGACCAGAGATGTTATTACAGGTGGAATGAAGAGCTGGGGATCGGCAGAGGCTTTATTTACACTGGGGGCAGAGTATTCCTTATGGAAATGAATGTTCATGTGTGATTTATCCCACATAACATGAGAAATCACCCTGGGTTTATGGTTTCCCTCATCCTGGCCGATATGCTGTGCCTTTGCAGCAAGGCAAACACTGTGGACAAAGGCTCTTTCTGTGAGTTCCTGGCCTGCCTCAGACCCCCGCGCTCTTTGGGGACCCCAGATAATGCTTTTTCTCCTTTTTTTCCCTCCAATCAAAAGATGCCAGAGCTCTGCTGAAGCTTTTGAACTTTGCGATCAACTGGGGCTTTTTTAAAAGCTGTTTATCTGCAAATGAAGGACCAGGCTTTAATTTTGTGACAAGCAGCAGTGCTGCTCATTGGGAGAAGGAACCAGGGCTGAGGCAGCTGTGCAGATTTTGGTAGCCACAGGGCTGGTGACCTGAAAAGATGGTTCCAGAGAAAGATGGGGATCTTTGGGCTGCCTGGATTGCTGCACATGCCACAGCAGGCTGGGAGAGTGGGAGTGGGGAGTTATGGCTAGGGAGGAAGAACTGTGACATCCCGAGGATGGGGAGGGTGTGACATGCCAGGGTGTGGAGTGATGCTGGTGACAGCCCAGCCCCTGCATGAGGAGGATCTCCCCAGCCCCAGGGAGCCACGGGCTTTACCTTTGCATCTGGCTGCTCCTCAAAGCTGAGCTTCTGGGTCTCCATCAGGCTGCTGCCCATGCTGTCCAGCCCCATGTACCCACACACCCGAAATCCAGCCTCTCCCAGGTCCCTGGCTGGAAGAGACAAGGAGAAGCCCCTTCCAGCACCTCACACAGGCTCAGCTTCTCCAGGAGCAGGGCATGGCCAAGCTCCAGCCCTCCCTGGGTCTGGATTTCAGGGGGCTCTGGCTTGAGCAGGAAGGGAGTTAGGGGGGCCAAAACCAACATAAATGTCCCCAACCACTGTCCCCTTTGCAGAGGCAAAGGGCAGCTCTCTGTGGTGCAGGAAGGGATGGAGGAGAGGTCCAGGGCTGCTGCCCAGTGCTCACCTTTTATCTGCTCCTGCTTTAACTTCCATCCCGGCCCACTCAGGTAAACACAAGGTGGGGGGCAGAAAAACCTGCAGAGACAAGAGGGCATTTTCTCACTGCCCTTCAGCACCCTGAAGAGGTGCTTGGGAGTGGCTGGATGGCTGTGCTGAGAGCAGAGACCTTCCTTCAGTGGGCATCACCAGCACTGGGGGCATCACCCTGCACCCTGGGAGGCACACGGAGCTCAGTGAGGGGCTGGGACCCTCTGCCCTGCACAGCCTCCAGTGGCTGGCTCCAGCCTCAGCAGCTGCCACATCTGGTGGCACCACTGGTGGCCACGATCCCACCAGTGATAGGATGGCCCTGAGATGGGAGGACAGGGACCCTGGCACCTCCACCTCCAGCTCCCCAAAGACAGGGAGCGACCAGACCCTGCCTCTGCCTGACTGCCATGTGGGAGTTTCAGCAGGCTGGGAACAGAGTTTGCATTCACAATCACTTTTGGGGCCCAGCGCAAATAAATCTGTAGCCAGGAGTTTGAAAACCCATTTTCCTGTGTTTTATTTGGGTTTCCACTGTCTTTGCACTTGTGTGAATGGTGTAAATTCATTCTCTATTGATACTGGGTAAAGCACTAGCAGAGAAAACACCAGTGCAGGGGGTTGGATATTTTGGAGCCCTAAAGTCCTGGGTTTATTTAAACAACTCATCCACAGCACAGGCCCCTGACTCCCACTGTTAAGGAAAACTGCAGCAGCACCTTCAAACTTTAACCTGGGAGCTCTGTGCAGATTTTCTCTCCCTTTTCAGACCACGCTCATGCCTTGCACGGGGTCAGGAGCAGAGGAAAGAGGCTGTGATGAGAGGGCTGGAAGATTCAGTCCCGAAATAACTTTTTTACCTGTGGACCAGCAGCCCCTGGCAGGAGACTGGATGTGGTGAGAACTTTGTAGGCCCAGCCAGCCCATCCCAGAGCTGTCTCCTGGGGTCTGGGTGGTTACACCTGGGAGGCTGAGCTCGTCACCTCAGCTATTCCATACTCGGTTAATAACGGAGGAGTATTTATATCACAAGGATTAATGGAGGATTAATTACATTGCAGTGCCGCAGTCTGACATCACTGCCAGGGAGTGGCAATTTTGGAGATTCAAGCCCAAACCTCAAGGTGTTTTTGCAGTGTGGGAAGGATTTTCAAAAATAGCAGCTTTTTGGAGACCACTGGCATTGATGGCAACACCCCAGACCCTGCTGTGGCCATGTAGATTTAAAGACAAGAATTAATTACAGGGCAGTTAAAACACTAGCCTTTCCTTCTTGGGAGTGAGATTTGAATAGAATCTTGACTTCTTTCACTTTGTCTTTCTTTACTGCTTCATGGAAAGAACCTAACCACTGGGAATGTCTAACTGGGATGGATGCAGGTTGGAGCTAATATCTTTCTTCTGTTATTCAGTTCATGGAGATTAAATGATGGCATTTGATGCAAAGATGTCATGAGTGAACGCAGAGGGGATATGTCAGATAATTTGCTTCACCAGCTTAGATCAGTGAAATCCAGCAAGGCTGAAATGGAGCTTTAGGCAGCTGGGTTTAGAAGTGGCTGTTGGGAAGCTGGAATTATCTCCCACCTTTTCTCGTTGCCGTAGGACTTCTGTGCGACCTTGGCATGTAGGATCAGCACCGTCTGGTCTGCTGGCAGCTGCAGGTACCTCCGCACGCTGTCCTGGAGCAGGCTGCCTTGGTACGGGTTGGCTCTACAAGACAGAGTTTCCCTGCACTGTGGCACCAGAGCCAGCTCCTGCCCAGCCCTGCAGGGAGCGAGGAGCCTGATGGGGTGGGGAAGGTGGAAAGGCTTTCCCATCAGAAAGCACTGCAGCTCAGCTGTCTAAGAATGGGGTTGGCATTGAAAAAATATAAAGTATGGGTAATGGCATAACTGCTTCATCAGTTTGCCACCAAACACACATGGGGCATTTCTAAGACTTCCAGCCCCATGCAATGGTGGCTGTGCTCTAACTATTAATTTAATAGTTATTAATTAATTTATTAATTTGTTTTTCCACTTGATGGTTGCTTGTTGCTGTATGGCTTTTGGGTGAGCTGGGAAGCGATGCTGCTGAGCTGTGAGTGCAGCTGGGGAGCTGTCATGCGAGGTGGAGCCACTCGTGTGCTTCTGCAAGGGATGCTGGGTGAAAATAGCTGCATTTTTCTCTGAGACCTAAGAAGTAGGTGGTTCTGCTGATTGTTTCTGCTCTATTAACTAGGAGGAGTTCCCAAGCACCTGGCATTTAACTCTGCTAACTCGGTAGGTTGGGTGTTAACCAGCTGGAGAGAGATGAGGTGGGTCCTGCTCTGCCACCAGGGACACGTGTGCAAGGACTGCAGAGTGCAAGGGGGGAGCTCTGGGATGTCAGCTGTGCAGGCCCTCTGTGGTCCTGGCTTGCCTTCAGGGGAGGTGAGGCCACTCACTGAGCAACACCAGCTCCTGCCCTGCTGAAAGCCCCTAAACCCCCTGAGTCCAGACAGGACAGGAGCATTCCCTGGGTTTGGGATATTTGACTGGATAAGGTGAAACCAGAGGAGGAGGAAGAGGAGAAGCCTGTGTAGGAGTCTGTCCTTGGCACATCTGTCAATGTGGCCACTGGGAACATGGCTCCTACTGAGGGGACCCAGCCTGGCTCGTGATGACTCTCCTGCCAGAAAGAGAGGCAAAGCACGGCCAGAGAAGGCTGGAAGCTCCAGCCACAGTGGAAAACACATCACAGAATAACCATGAGAGAGCATCTGGGGGCAGCACTGAGGGATGACTAGGAGGAGAAGGAGTGACAGTAGGGGCATCGGCCACGGCCACCCAAGGAGGAACTTGCAAGAGGTGTGCAAGGAAGCATTCCCATTAAACACAGTCTCTCTTCCTCTCAAATGGGCTAGAAATGGAGAAAAGCTGAGAGCATAAATGATCAGATGTGTGAAGAGAGGTAAGTCTGGTCCTGCCATCACCGCAAGGCAGGCTCCTCGTGGTGAGCTCCTCTGGGCTCAGGAGCCAGAGCAAGCCCCCAGGGAGAGAAACTGCAAGCAGTCATTCCAAGCAACCTTCCAGAAGAGTTTGCCTGCCAACTCTGTTCTTCCCAATGCAATACTTTTAAAAAGACTGTGCTCCTTACAGCTTTTAGCACCCATGTTGCAGTTCACTTTAAACACATATCACTTCAGTTCCAGCTTTCGCACTTTTGGATGGAGCTGATGCTCTCCTGTTGTATGAGGAAGAAAAATACGTGTCCCATATAAGCAAATATTTACCCAGTGTCTTCTCTGAGCAGTGCCGCGGGGACCTGACACTTTGCACTGCACAGATTGCACTATGTTTGGTTACTGACAGGGCAATATAATCTCCTGCCCTCCTTGTTCCCAGCTGTTTATCCTAGATGTGTTAGCTGGATCACTAGTAAACATAAATCAACAGAGTCCTGCCAGAATCAGATTTACAGCCAGAGCCAGTGTGAGTGTCACCCACAGCATTAACTGCTACTCCATGCCTGGAAAATGAATGTTTTATGGCCATTCCTGGCTGCAGAGCACAGGCTGCCACCAGGCCCTGCTCTTGTGGCAGCCGTGGAGTTGCTGCCAGCACAGGGCTCTGGGCTTAGCCCTGGGTCACCCCACAGCACTCATAGCAGGCAGCAGGAGCTCCTTTGCCAAGGCTGTACCTGTTCCCTCCATCGTGGTGCTGGGAGCCTCCTGCTCCAGCACACTGAAGCAGAGCTTTATCAACCACTGTCCCACCAGTGGCTGCTCCAGGGTGGGTCACTTGGTCTTGCTGAAAATTTTCACTCCACTTTCTAGCCAATGAATAGTTGATATCTTTGCACAGCCAAAGAGATCCCATACGAAAGCTATTTAATCTTTTCCCCTGATGGCAATCTGCAGCTGTTTCATTCCTCTGCTGCCAGGGGATGATGTGATTTCAGCTTTGATCCTCCTTTGTTATTTTCCCCTTCATATAAAGCTTCCCTTCCATATTTGGGAATGTCTCAGAAAAACAGTATGGAACAGCCTGGTACAGAAGGCAGGCGGAGGCAGGGAGCATCAGGAGCAAATTGCCAAAACCCGTGGATTACGACGTGTGTTAACAGCATGGGCAGAGCACTGCCTGCTCTGCAGAGCGTCCCACAGCCCTGGCTCAGGGCAGGGCCAGGCTTGTGCAGGTATCACTGCTCCCTGCCATCCGTACATAATTTCAGAGGCACGTGGGTCACTGCCTGGAGCTTGTTAAAGAGCCTTCTGGAACAATTACCCACATGCTGCTTACTGCTTGAAGTGGGAATGTGCATGCTAAAGGCAGGTAAACAGATGGTAGCTCTTCAGATTTGGTGTCCAGCTGTAGGAACAACTACCCAGGAACTTGTCTTTCTTTTCTTTGTCCGTTCTCTGCAGCCCTCGCCTTCCAAATTTTGGGGCTAAAATGTGTCAGTGACGCACTTCTGAACAGTGCTTGCCATTCTGCCCACAGAGGTGACCACCCAGCATCCATCATCTGGTTTAAATTTATCTTCAGAGAGTCAAAGGGCTATTGCTCAAGCAGCTCAGTATACCCACTTGGTTCCTTCTGGCACCTACAGCCTCCTCAGGGTTACAGAGAATTATTCACTCCTTCTGACATTTATTATATTAAATTATTAAAATGCTTAGGTTGTAGTGCAGTGTTAGTTCAGTGTCGTGTTAGCAGCACCACACGGGCAGGGCTCTTACAGCTCTCACTAAAAGCTGCCTTTTCAGAGCCTGAGGTCTTGGCTGGGGCTCGGCTGCTCTCCACACAGTTGGGCATTATGTAGAAGAAGAGGGGGGAGCGAGGGGGTATCCACCACCTTTCTCCTACACTGATTTCTGTAAGCCTTTCCCCTTCCCTGCTCAGCCTGGCACCACCTATCAAGGCTTTTCCTTTGCTTTAGGTCAGGATGTGCCTCAGGAGAGGGTGTGAGTGCATTTGTGGTGCATCTCTAGGGTGGCTCTGCCCTGGCGCTTGACGTGGGAGAGACCCAAGGTACCCCGGGGGATTTGCAAGCCCTGGCTGGGTTGCTGTGCCCTCTCCCATGGGAAATGAAGCAGAAAAGGAGGAGTGCCCTGTGTGCTTTCCACAGGAGACACACAGCTGGACTACCTGCAAAGGGCTGTTTCATGTGGGCACACAGGGAACCCAGGCAGGCGCCGAGAGGCTTTGCTAGGGCTGGACCCCACAGTCCCATCGCTGATTTTAGAGGAACTGATGCTTAACACCACAGCTGAAAATTATCCCTCTCCCTCCTAGCAGCAAGTGTTTAGGGGCATCACTCAGTGCTTTGTCCTGCCTCCAGCTGGGGAATGCTGCTCCCTGTGTGGGACATGCCCTGCTCCACACATCACCCTCTGTGTGCACACCCTCGGGCAACCGCAGGGGAAGGAAAAGCGCTTCACAAGCACTGGGAGAAACAGTGTACTCTGCTCTGCTCCTTTTCCATTGTGTGAACGGAAGCTTCACCAGCTCAGTCTGCTTCCACCTGCTGAGGAAGGAATCTGATACATTTGGTCCCCCGGGAATGAAAGTACTCAGCTCTGGAGACCAAAATACAATCCCAGCAGCTATTGTTTAGAAACTGGGTCTTCAAATCACCTCTCTAATACAAGAACTGTAACTCACAATAACAGTGTCCCCAAGTGCAGGTAGCACTGAATTGAAGTGCAGAGATTTAATTTGCTGTTTTCCCCCAAAAAAAGGAGCTGTGTTTTGCCTCGCTCAGGACACAGCTGCCCTGAAGCTTGAGGGGGACTTGCTGCCACAGAGGGCAATTATTCTTTCCTCAGTTTGGGGAAACCAAACATCCTAATAAAAAATATCCATTTTAGAGGCCTGGGTTATATTTTGTGCAGATCAGGGGAGAAAACGCCTGCAGTGCTCTTGGGTATGGAGTCAACATAATGTTTATGCAGAAGGAAAAGCCATCAGAAATCACAGAAATGAGAAGCCTGCAGTTTCTGGCTTCCCTCATTTTTCAATACCTCCTTTAATCCAGACCAACCCAACCCACAGCCCTTGTATATGCATGGGTATTTATAAGTCCTGTATTTTCCTCCCTGCACACACAAGTGAAATTCAGCCTTTTCTAGGCCTGGGGGATTTATAGACCACACCAAGGGCAAACAGCGGCCAAGAGCAGGAAGCACAAAAAACAAATGGCAGCGAGCAGGGCCCAGCTGGGGTGGGCACCCCAGGAGCAGCAACACCTCCAAAATGCCCAAGTTTGATAAAGCAGTATTGGCACGTCTGCTAGAAAATTCAGACAGTGGGGGTGATCTACTGGAGCTTCCTTTCTCTGTTCCTGGCGTGCCAAGAGGAAGGGAAGTGCTGTTAAAGTGCCACAGCACAGTCCTATAAAGCACTAAAGGTGGTTCCTGCCACCACCAGATTGACCTAAATGCTGGGAGAGATGGAGGACTGGGAAGGTCTGTTCCAGGATTTCTAAGAAGCCTCTGCTGATGATCTCCAGTGCACATCGATGCTTCTTGATGGAAGATTAACCTGAGGCTCTAAAACCCTCCAAGCTCTGGTCTGCAGTTTCCTGGTTCAAACTCACCTCCGCACACTGCAGCCACTACCTGCTGATGTTCCTAAACTTCCAGGACACTGTAGATCAAATGGATATTAAGCTCAGACTCCCCTTTTTCCATGAACTTTTGAGTTTATGGGACTCCCAGGTGCACTCCCCCAACAGGGGAAGACACAATAAAAGGAAAAAAAGAAAAAAAAAGAAGAAAATTAAGAAAAAAAATAAAAATATAAAGCAAAGAGAAAAAGCAAAAGGAGAAAAAAATACACAAAAGAAAAAATATATAAAAAGATAAAAAAGAACAATAAAGTAGAGAAAATAAAAGAAAAAATATAAAAATTAAGAAAGAGAAATAAAGGGGCAAAAAAGGAAAAATAGAGAAAAATAAAGAAAAAAAGGAAAATAAAACACTAAAAGAAGCAGGGCCCTCCATGCATGACAGGGAGCCCACGGCCGTCCCGGGCCACGCATCGGGGTAAGTGGGAGCCCCCGAGGCACCCCTCGCCGGCACGGGCGGCCGCACCTCCCGCCCCAGCACTGCCCCGGGGCGGGGCCGTGCCCGTGCCCGCTCCGCCGCCCCGTTAAATGCCGGTGGGCTCGGCTCCCGCTGCACTTTTGTGCCGTACCGCGCTCGGCGCAGCCCGCACCGCCCGCTCCGCGTACCTGAGCCAGCAGCGCGGCGGGGAGCGGCTCCGGGGCCGGCACGGGTGAGTGAGGGGTTCCGCGGGCACCGCCGCCCCTGCGGGAAGGGAGAGGAGAGGAGGAGGGTGAGGAGGATGCTGGTGAGTCCGGACCCGATCCCAGCCCAGCCCGGCCCGGCGGGGCCGAGCGCAGCGCGGAGGCTGGCGGCCGCTGAGGGGGCTTTTCCTTAGAGCGGGGCTGGCGGGAAGGGGAGCGGCCATCCCGAGCGTCAGGGGCAGAAAGCAAAGCCGGGAGAAGGCGAAGAGCACAGCCTTTGCCCCAAAGGATTTTTCCTCCCATCTGTGGGCCGGAGCCTTCCCGACCCCCGGCCACGGGCCGGGTCCCCGCAGCGGTGCCGGGGTGTGTTCGGTGGGGCAGCCGGGGCATGGTACCCGCACGGTCCCGCGGTGGGATGTGAGGAATGCGATCTCTTCCGAGGTGTCGGGATAGCTCAAGCTGCCTGACCCCCTTTAACTTAACTTCTCTTAGAGAATAAGTTGTAGGCGAGGCGTACTGAGCGACCCGAGATCCTGCAGAAAGATAAGCTCAGGAATGTACCCTAAGTTTGTCAGGCACCGTTTCTGCACGACTGGAAAATTGGGTCTGTGCATACTCGTTTGCACAAGCAATCGCCCACCTTCGGCTTATCATTCCAATTGTTCCACAGGATAAAATTACCTTTGGGCACTTCTGTTCCAAGCAGTTACATGGGAAAACTTGTTTGTAAAATCAGATTACTCTGCACTCATCACGTTTGTGTGGACACACACTCGTGTGAGCTAGGTGGAGCTGAGCAGAGCACGGTGTGGTGGTATGTGCTCTGCTGGAGTTTTGCCCCCTGTTCTGCAGGGACAGCCTTTGCTGTGGTGCAGCGAGCTGCTGAATCCATTCACGAGGCAGGCTGCAGAGTGGGAACCGGTGTGGCTGAGGAGGCTGGCAGGGAGATGGGACTGTCCTGTGTCAGTGGAAGCCACCACATGTGTGCAGTGGGACTGAGGGGAGCAGGGGTCCATGAGAAGGGCTTGATCTCAGCCCCAACCCTAAGCCAAGGCACAGGGCTTTGCCTCTTTTGCTTAAACACACTGGATTTTTGCTTCATGTAAACCTAGATTATTTATAAAGCTATTATGAAGCTCTCCCTGTGGGACCCCTCTCTGTGGGATCCTCTGTAGCACCTCTTGATAGTCAAGATTTTTCTTTTTATTGTTTGAAGGACAGGAGCAATTAATCCCAGGCAGTGAGTGTGCATGTTCTCAATATGTAGCGGTTTTGGAAACCAGGCAGAAACACCAATTACATGTGGTGGTTTTGGTTTGATTTCTTGGCCACCACTGTCCAAGACCAGAAGTATCTACATAGGTCAGGACCTGGGGACAAGATCAGTGGATGTGCACTATTTTAACAGCTATTTTAGTATGACTCGCAGTAAACATTGTTTGCTTAGCCACTCTTAGCTGGCATGCTGCCAACTAAAATAAAAACAGAAGCAGCAGCAGTTTTTTCTTTCTTTTTTTCCCGGTGCCCCACATAAAAAACCGGGAGTGGCTCCGGCAGCCAACACAGTTTGCACAGTGCCAGCAGAGACCACATAATCAGCAGCAAAAACCACAATGATTCCTTGATTGAGGAGCCTAGACAAAATCAACCTTTCAACAATACAAAACTCTATAAAAACTATTTCAATTAATAAAGCTTAAAAACAAATAAACCTAAGAACACCAATTCTCTGCCGAATCAGAGAAAAACAAAAAAAAAGTAAAATGACGTAAAGACAACAATGTGAGACTCTGACTCAAGCCCTACTGTGAGTGAATAAGTGGGACCTAGAAAAAACACAGGAAAAAAAAAAAAAAAAAAAGATGGAGTGGTGCTTATAAAGAAACTTATAGAAGTCAGCTGCTCCCCCTGCACCACGTGGGCCCTTTCATGCCAGATGTGTCCTCCAGCTGAGCCAGGAGGCTGAGTGGCTCCTGACACTTGTCATTACCTCTCAGTAATCGTGTTTTCTCCACTTTGGGCCCGAACAGTAGCCCAAGTTGAGCACTTGGGCTCCATCAGGAGCTCGTGCAGCTGCCATAAGGACTCCACTGATCTGCTGGGCACAGGGACTCTGACCCAGTGCTCTCCATTACCTCCATTGCCCCTCTGTAGGTACTCGCAGCACTGATGGAGCTCTAGGTGCCAGGTAATGTTTTC
>VXBQ01017658.1:171004-200452 GCA_013400175.1 Phainopepla nitens
TTTCAGCTCTTACAAGGCTTTGGTTCTCTCCTGTCTTGGCTCAACAGAAGCGGTTTTAACCAGCTCTGTTAAAGCAGGAGAGGGTAGAGGTGTGTGCTTAGGAGACTGGTTCACAGTGATGGCAGCGTTTCCATGTGGGATGCTCCAGACTGCTGTGTCTTATCCTGTGTCTGGGGACCATCTTCATGCTTCTCACACAGCTTGTCCTTCCTGGTGTTTTTTACTGGAGTCAGAATCCATCTTCCCCACCAATATTCTGTCTTTGCCTGTCTATCTGCAAACTTCTGATCCTCTCACCTTGCAAGCCCCTGCTTGCACATGAGTCCATCTCTAGCCTGGTCCCTCTGGTGCCCCTCAGGGAGATCCATAGGGCTCAGCTGTTGTCCCTTGCAGAGAGGTGGCAGTACCTTGGTTTCTCTCCAGGCTTCTGCTTTTCTGTCTCTGGGCTGTGTTGTGCTTTGCCAATGTATAAGTTCAGGAGTCTTTGAGTGTAGCCTGTGGACCCATGGTCAGTGTCAGGAACCAGTGGGAGCAGATCTGTTGACAGCAGAGATAACCCCCTGTACGAGAGTCTCTGTCTGGGCTGGAAATTTCAGCAGCTCCACACATGGAAAAACACTGCCTTTGGGAATTCACAGCTCGTACACCTGCAGCTGGACTTGGATGGCTTCCACAAAGTGTTACCTGCTCTTCAGGGTGGGCAGAAGGGAGGCCACAGCCCACTGTGCTGCTGGTGAAGCTCTTCTCTGGTGCATCTCCTAAGGGGTGTGGGCATCCCAGTCCCAGGACAGCAGATCTCCTGCTGTCAGAGGGACATGGAAACGGTGAAGTTAGGTGTGAGACATTTCCTGTGCTACCTTTGAGGTTCTCCCTGTGAAAAGTATCTACATAAAGCTTGCTTTTCTGTTCTGAGGAGGGACAAAAAGTCCCTGCGTGCCTTTCTGCAGCTGCCAAACACTTCTCACTTTCTGCTATTTCAATTAAACACGTACAGGATGGGTAGGATAAAGGGGAGAGGCACAAGAATATTCTCCTGGCATGCTTTCTTATGCCAACACATTGAGTCACATCTCTGGAGTGAGAAATATGATATAAAGATTTAGAGAAGGAGGTCAGGCAATGAATCCGTGATTGCTGGGCTGGAATGGCAGGCGGTCTCTGTGGTTGTCTGTGCCATGCAAACTTCCTGGAGGTCAGCTGGGGATAGTGGTCCTAGCAGATTTGGGAGACAGATATCCTACTAGTCATTACTAATCTCATACCAGCTCAGCTGACAAACTGCACCAGCCCAGTAGCTGATCTGGGCCATGACTCTTTTTTCCTTTGTGGTTGAACATGCATATTTGTGGGGAAAAAACTGCTCTCTAACACCCTCCTCCCAAAACAAGAACTTGGGCAATGGATTGCTGTGTCAGCTTCTGGATGGTCAGGACATCCTACTCTCCAAAGTTTAAGTCTCTTGGCCCAGCTCAGCTGTCCTCCAAGGACCTGCTTGCAGAAGAGCATTTGCTTTTTAAAGAGAGTCAGTAAGGTGGATCTGTCCCCTGTTGATCACTGTTCATCAAAATCAGAGTATTCCAGTTTTGTTGAAAATAGCAGTTAGGAGATGGGCTGAGTTTGCCTGTTGTGCAGCTCAGGGGACAAGTGTAGCCTAAAGGTCTTGAGTGGGACAGAGAGGAACACAGAAATAGTACCAGCAGTCCTGAAACAGGAGCCATCTCTGACTTGATTAGTTGAACAAGGAAATTTGGCAGATCTCCAGATAGTGCTTTCCTCTTGGCTAGATCTTTAACATTTTAATTTGCAAGTGAATGTGACTTTTATTCGTGGCAGCTGTTGCCGCAGCAGCCCAGGTACAGCCTTGTTTCAGTGCAGGGCTGTCTGGGCAAGAGGCTTTCCTGGTGAGTGGCAGAGCACTGGGTGGTCTTTTAGAAATAGACTGATGGCAGAGAAAGACCCCGTGTGCTGTTGTGGAGAACATCTAGAAGGGGATGCTCTGATTGCTACACCCAGTATTTCTTTCCCAAGGGGACTTCAAATGACATGCCACAGTATAAACCTGCCAGGACTTGTATGAGTCCATGAGCTGTGAGTCAAAGACCTCTGTTACTGCAAAAGGACCTGGTCAAAAACCCCACCTTCCTCCTGCCCTGCTTGTGAATATCCAGGAGTAGGTCTCAAAATGGGGAATAGGGTTTTGTGGGGAGCAAGCAGAGCAAAAGAGAAGTTCCTTCTGCATCCAGCAAGGTTTTCCTGTTACAGGACTCCTGCTGATTTGCTGCTGTTGGGTTTGGAGCCTTGATTTGCTGTTGGAGAAATACAGCCTTGTTTTTCAAACTATGTGTCCTTCCAGGTGGCTCTTGGCCCAGTAAAGCTGCCACAGAGTTGTAACCAGAGAGCTCTGCAATGTCCTGGAAAGCGTCTGCTCTGGTTCTCCCACATGTGTTTGGGAAAAACCAAGGACACATCAGTCCTTAAACAGGAGAAAAAACCCCTTTTATGCTGGAAATTCATGCCATTTCCGTGGTCTTGATGTTCTTGTGGTCCCTGAGTCTTCCTTGATCTAAAAACTGCATTGCTGTCCTCTATGGTGGGATTTGCCTTTCATCACCCAGCTGCTGTGGGGGATGAGCACTGAGATTTTGGAGCTGTGATTGAGTGGAGGGTGGATTCAGTCCTTGTGAGCAGCAGAGGTAGCACTGAGAGCTGGGCATCTGGAAGCAGAGAGCACCTTGAGATTGGGGATTATGTTGGGAGAACCCAACTTTTGGGCAGCTCTCCAGCAGAGGGTGGATCCAGCTGCAGGGCTGTCCCAGGCCTCATCCTTTCACACTGCTAGCAGGTCATGCACATACATGGACAGTGTGCCAGCAGCTCATCCATGTTTTGGCATCAAGAGGTGCCTCCAGGATGATGTAAGTTGTCTGCATCTCTCCAGGTTGCCCTGGTTGCTTCATTGTCCCCTGGGGCAAGACACACATCAGTCTTCCTCCCTTGGTCCCACATGCATTTTTGGGCAGCCTTTCTCTCGGGTAGACACAGGAAGGATGATGCCTTGCTGTCCTGCTGAGAACATCACAATTTTTCTCCCCATCCTCCAGCCTGAGGGTGCTCTTGCTGTCTTTTTGCTGTTGTCCTGGCAGAAATCAGGTGTCCTAAGTGAGAGGACTCAGGGTTGTCCTGGCGACATTTTGGTTGAGTTTTTTGACACTTTCAGCAAATAACACTGATGGAATTGAATTTCTCAAAACTGCCTGGTTGGGTCTCTGCAAAGAAAAGCTCTGCAGAGCAGAGGAGGGTGCATGGAGAGGCAGATGAGGAGGGTGAATCTCAGCAACATCATGTCTAGGGCTGCTCTGGCATTGGCCAAGGCTTCCAGCACAGAAATAGGTGCTGTTAGCTGGTAGCACGTGTGGCATCAGTACCCTGCACCCTGCCACGTGTGCCTGGACCTGTTGTGTGTGCCTCCTCCTGTGCACAGCCCTGCTGCATGGGACAGCCCTCTGGCTTGCCTGGTGCTTGCTCACAGGCTCCCAGCTCTTCCCCAGTCCTTGCAACTCATGGTGATACCTTGTCCTGGTTTCTTGCAGGGTCTGGAGCCAGCATGGCTCCATAGCCTTGGTCCATGACCTGCTTTCCTCCTTGTGACACTGCGGTCAGGGCTTTCCCCGGGCTGTGAATGCACTGCCACCTCTCCTTCCTCCTTCTGCTTCATCCCCTCTATGGTTCAGTACAGAAAGCTCCTATCCCTGTAACGGCAAGGAGGGTCCCCCAGGTCCAACCTGCCGCTGTCTGGGTGAACCAGAAGGGGAATATTCAGAGTATTTCTGTTAACCTGTAGCCAGGAGAGAGCTGCCAAGGAGGCCACGCTGAAACCTGAAGCGGCTGTTTTTCCTGAGACTCAGCATTTGGCAGGGAGAGCAGACGGACAAGTGGTGGAGCAGGGAGGGATGCAATTGCCCTGGAAGTGCCCAGGAAAGGTGTGCTGGCTTACCTGTTTGTCTCTGGGGATCCATCTCCATGTCCTCCTTGGCTGAGATCACGTGCAGAGTCAAGAGGAGGTGACCCTTCTGTCTTTACGTGTGGCTCTCCCCTTGGTCACCCTCCTTGCATCACGTACTGAGCATCTCCTTCAGCAGTAAAAAGCAATAACTCTTTCTCCCATTGCTCAGAAATGTCTGGAATGGTCCAAGTGTCCCTCTCAGCTCATCTGCAGGGCTCGGCTGAGCCAGCCCAGGCAGCAGCACTCACCTTGCCTGGACCTTTTCTCCCTTATAGCTCGGTGTTATCTCAAGGTCTCTGGCGCTGCAGCCGGCGCCGTGTTTGCCGTGCCCCGCAGCACCTGCCTGCCAGCCGCTCGCTTCCCACCCATGCCCCTCCCACTCCTGCTGGGGCTTGGAGGGGGTGGTGTCCGATCCCTCGGGGTGTGAGGGGTCCCTCCACAGGGATGCAAGTCAGGGAAGTGAGGGTAGAGGGAGGTTGCCAAGTGCAGGATGGTGGGAGAGATACCAGGGGACATCTGTCCCATCATCTTTGCTTCCCCATCCCTTTGCTGCTGGGGCAGGACGGGGATTAAATTGAATCAGGGGCCGGGACACTATCCCAGCCTGGTCTCTGCTGCCAGGTCCAGCATATGCCTGAGCTGCCATGCCCTGCCCTGCCCTGCCCTGTCCAGGCAGCATCAGCCCTTCCAGCCATGGGGAGAGCCAAGACTTCATCAAGACTTCCAAAAGCTGAGATAAATATATATGTATAAATAGATCAGTCATGAACTGGTTTTCTCCTTCTTAGTTCCTGGCCTGCCAGCTCATTCCTCCCTCTGGGCTGTGTTTGAAACTCTCTGGATGCTGTGAGACACAGGCTCCATAGCAGCCTGCCACTGCAGGGAGGTGTGCAGAGAAGAGGGCTGCAGAATTGTTCCAGGTGGCATAGCTGTTCCAAAAATATTTAGTGGTTTGTGAGTGCTTTCTCCCAGGAAAGAAGCAGCGCTGGAAAAAGAATCTGCTAAATAAATGGGGAAACAAAGCTGGGGGAGGAGCACTGTTTGCATCTCTGCTTGCATGTGGTGAGGGGACACAAGTGTCTGAGCAATTCAGGCCACCAAGCAAAGCTCACCTCTGCCCCCTGGAAAAGAGCTGTCAGGCTGCTGTCCCTGCTCATCCCCTCAGCAGAGCGATCCCACTGCTCCTTCCCCTGCACGGTTCTGCAGGAGCTGCAGGCACTGGGCTGGGCTGGTTCCCTGCTCCCTCCAGGAAAGGCCACGTCTCTCACTTTGAGACAGCCATTGTGGATCCCATATCCTCTTATACCCCTTTTCTGTCCTCCTAATTCTTTAATACAGTTTTCCAGGTGTGAACACTGAGTCTAGAGACAGTTTTAAGATGCAGCTGTGAAACCTATTATCAGTGTCCCTGCTCTATCAAAGACATGGTGTTCAGGGCTGCACGTAACCACTGAGCAATTAAACAGCAACCCTGGTGATGAATTACAACTGAGACCTCCTGGAGCTAAATAAATACCGGCTGATAACTACCGATAAAATGAAGTTTTGTGTGTTTTTTTCTTAAAAGCAGCCTTCCAATATCTGTGCCCAGTCCTGGCACTGCACATCTCCTGGGGAGAGTCACATTATCTGTGGCTTTTCCATCCCTAGCACCTTGGGCTTCCAACAAGAGCTGGAATAAAAATGAACTAAATAAATCCATGGCCCTGCAGGAGCCAGGAAAGGAAAGGCAAGGCAAGACAACACAGAGGTGGGCAAGGAGGGAGAGAAGTGACAAGCTGAGGTTTTGGGTAACAAGTTTAAATATCTTTTTCCCCAGTGATCTCACCCTAAAAACAGGGAAAAAAAAGTTGAGGTGCAGAGTATCCTTTGGAAAAGTCTTTAGGACAGGGAGAGCTGCAGAGTGCTGGTGGCAGAGTGCTGGGGAGCCCGAGGTGATGTGGCTGGCACCTTCACCCAGCACCTGCCCGGGGGCAGAGCTGTGAGCCCACCTGCACAGGCACCCTTCCACCCTCTGCCTGCAGAGGCTTCTGCTCTCCCAAGGGAGTTTGCAAACAGGCAGAGAATGGAACTTCTTGGAAAAATGATCCTTGCCAGTGACTTTGAGAGGCTTCTGAGCAGGTTTTGTCTGTGCTGGCATTTCATCTGGGGGCTTCTCTTCCCGTGCAGGAGTATCAGGAGGGCTGGTGCTCTGCATCCCTGCGTGCAGCTCTCCCACTCTGCACTGGCTGCAGAGAACAGCCACACAGTCAGGGAAAAAGCATTTGGCTGAACATCCCATCTGCCTGGTTTGCAAGTGAAAATAAAGCTTGTCCAATGGCCAGCTCCACCCAGAGCAGAAAATCAGACCCTTTGGCAGAGTGTTGCTACTGTAATGAAATTGAGCTGTGCTGAGACTGTCAGTCCTTGGAACAGGAAAGATTCCATGTGGGTTCAGAGACGTTTGGGGATGGATCTGTCAAAACTGCTGCTCTTTAGGGTTTTTGGTGCTGCCTGGGGACACCCACCACAGGAGAATGTTGCCCTGTGGCTGAGCTCACTCTCAGCACTGATTGCACCTTGTCTTCTCCCTGCAGCACATCCTTCCAGCACTGGAACTGTGTGGTCTCACAGAGCCATGATGAAGCTCTTGTCTGTTTCCTCTCTCCTCCTGCTTCTCCTGACAACACTGGAAGCCAGACCAAAACATGCAGGTGAGCCCTGGCTGCAGGGGAGTGCATGGAGGGGAGAGAAGTGAGAACACAGGGCAGTGGAGCCCTCGGAGGACAGTTTGCTGTGTGAGACGGGGACACATGATGCCTCTTCTTTGGGAGCATCCCCAGGAGGATGGAGGATCCCCCAGTAGTGAGACACAAAGTTCTGGCCCCAGCATGGTGGCTCTGGTGCTGCTTGCTCTGGACACCTCCTCAGCTGTGACACAGCCCTGCCCAGGGCTTGTCACCCTCCAGGCCATGGGCTGTGACCTTGGTGGGAGGCACAGTTGTGAGGGGAAGCCTCCTCCTTGCTTGACTCTCCAGGTGCAGGGACAAAGCAAACCCAGAGGTACCAGCCTCTCTCCTCCCAGGGCAGAGGGATCTAAATCAATTTTAGTTTAAAAACAGTGAATGCACCAAATGGAGAAAGGAGCAGGTACATTTCAGAGACCTTCAGAGCAATTGAGATTGGCATCATCCCAAAGGGACTCAGAGTGTTTCCTTATGATTAGGGCCCAGTTCTCCCAGGGTGCACAAAAGCCAAGCAAAATATGTTCATTGGCACTTCACTTGCTGAACACTCTCCCAGTTTGAACTGGAAGTAGCATCCTTATGCTCAAGAGCAGCTCTTTGGCTCAGTCTCTGCCAAGTGCGTGCCCTTAGCTTTGCTTTTTACTGTCTCCTTTTCTGCCCTTATAAAAACACAACCACAACAACCCGCAGCCAGGGGATGTCTGCCCAGCCCGTTGGCCCTGCTTTGGCTCTGCCACCACCTTCTGTGGATTTACTGGGCAGTGGAAAGGTGCCAGTCTGTGGGGGCTGCCCAAACCTGTCCTCTCCATCCCTCATGAGCAGCCCCCAGCCAGCGGGCAGAGCTCTCTCTGCTCCCTGTGGACGGCCACAGGACTGAGCCTTCTCTCTGCCTTCTCCTTAGCACTGAAGTGCAGGACTGGTCCCCTGGACATCGTGTTTGTGATCGACAGCTCCCGCAGCGTGCGCCCCTTCGAGTTCGAGACCATGCGGCGCTTCATGATGGACATCATCGGCAACCTGGACGTGGGCCCCAACGCCACGCGGGTGGGGGTCATCCAGTACTCCAGCCAGGTGCAGAACATCTTCTCCCTCAAGACCTTCTTCACGAGGGCAGACATGGAGAGGGCCATCAACAGCATCATCCCGCTGGCCCAGGGCACCATGACGGGGCTGGCCATCCAGTACGCCATGAACGTGGCCTTCACCACGCAGGAGGGCGCGCGCCCCCTGCACAAGGGGATCCCCCGCATCGCCGTCATCGTGACCGACGGGCGGCCCCAGGACCGGGTCACCGAGGTGGCCACCCAGGCCCGCAACGCCGGCATCGAGATCTACGCCGTGGGGATCCAGCGGGCAGACATGAGCTCTCTGCGGGCCATGGCCTCCCCCCCGCTGGAGGAGCACGTCTTCCTGGTGGAGTCCTTTGAGCTCATCCAGCAGTTTGCCAAGCAGTTCCAGGACAAGCTTTGCGGTGGGTGAGGGCCGCTGCTGCAGAGTGGCAAGGGGGGCCCCGGTGTCTGCTCCTCACCCAGGCCAGAAGGTGACCTTCAGAGGGGCGTTTGGGGTGGCTGCCCATGCCAGAAGCAGGGTAGATGGGGGAACAACTCTCCAGTGAGGTGCCAGGACATGGCACTGCACAGTGTCTGTCTGTGCACTGGAAATCAGGGGCTGAGGACTGGGGCTGGCAGGGCTGGGCTGTGTGGGTTGTCACACTGGCTTCTGCTGCAGGGACAGGGCATATGCCAGAGCCAGGGTCCCCACGTGTCTGGTGTGCCTGTGGGCCACTCTGATGCCGATTCTGTCTTGCAGGGGTGGACGTGTGTGTGGAGCGGGAGCACGGCTGCCAGCACAGCTGCATCAGCACCCCTGGCTCCTTCTACTGCGAGTGCAACCCAGGCTATAGGCTCAATACGGATGGAAAGACCTGTTCCCGTAAAAACCCTTCTTACTATCTCAACTTTCATAGGGAGCTTCTAGTGGGAGTGAAGCTGGAACACAGCAAAGGGTTCAGGGAGGCCAGCAGCAGCCTGGGTGCTCTGTTCACTGGGCCCACTGCCTGCTAGGTCTGTAGTGACTGCAGACATTCAGCACTGCTAAATCCTGGCCATCTCTCTGAGATGGGACACTTGTGATTTATGTGGGCACAACCAGCTGCCTGTCAGCTGAGGGGGGCCAGGCAGTGAGTACCAGAGGATTCACATCCCAGCACCAAAGTGTGCAGCGTTTGTTCCCTGGATTTTAGTGTGAAGCTGCGTTAATTGGTCTGACCACCACACCAGGACTTTTCCTTCTTGTTTCACGGTGCTGGGAGCTGCTGGGAAGCCCTGGAGCAGTCCTGTCCTGCTGCCCCAGGGAGGCTGGGACGGGAGGGTGATGGGTGTCCTGTTCCCCTGCAGCCATCGATGCGTGTGCAGACGGCAGACACGGCTGCCAGCACCACTGTGTCAGCGTGCGGGGCTCGTACTCGTGCCGCTGCCGGCCAGGTTACTACCTCAGCCAGAACAAGAGGAGCTGCACTAGTAAGTGGCTGTCTCCCTCCCTGTCCTTCTTCATTTGCTTCCCGTTCTCTGTTCTTCTTGTCTCTTCCTTCCTGTGATCGCTCTCCTTGTCTCCCCAGTGATTGATTACTGCAGCTTTGGAAACCACAGCTGCCAGCACGAGTGTGTGAGCATCCCCAACGGGCACTACTGCCGCTGCCGCAGCGGCTTCACGCTGCAGCCCGACAGCAAGTCCTGCAGGGGTAGGTCCCGGCGTGCTGCACGGCACAGGCTGTGTGTATAGCATGTGCCTTTATGTCCTGCCCAGCCTCCAGGGAAGAGCTGTTCCCAGACCACCCTGAATGGGTTTAACCTCGTGCTCTTGGCTTGTCTTCCAGCCACTGACCTCTGCAATGGGGTGGATCACGGCTGTGAGTTCAAGTGTGTGAGCACGGAGGGCTCCTACCACTGCGTGTGCCCTGAGGGCCAGCAGCTCCAGGCTGATGGCAAGACATGCAGCAGTGAGTACTGGGACACAGCCCTTGACATTCTCCTTACCTGGGCTCTGTGCTCCTGGAGAAGGCTCACCTGAAACTGGGTTGGGGGACTCTGACCCCACTTGGGACTCTAAGCTAGGGTGGAAGAGGGTGGAGAGCTGGCTATGGCTGTGGGAGCACTCTGCTGCTGTGGGGATGGATGCTTGTGCCCTCAGAGACATGGCCCAGAAGATGCAACAGCTTTAAGGAAAGGTTCAGGAAAAGAGAAACTTAGCAAAGAGTTTCACGGGGTGTTGGGGTGTCAGTGGAGGTTTTTGGGTTGAGTCCCTTGGGCATAGTCTGCTCTCCTTCCCAGCTGCAGTTCAGGGTGTTCCCAGAGTGTCTTGAAGGCCCAAAGCTCAGCCCCAGCCCCTGGCTCCTTCACTCTGACGGTGGCCATGGGCAGGCTGCACCCCTCTCACCTTCCCCCTGTGCCTGCAGAGTGTGGAGCCCGCCATGTCGACCTTGTGATGGTGATCGATGGTTCCAAGAGTGTCAGGCCCCAGAACTTTGAGCTGGTGAAGCAGTTTGTGAACCGCATCGTGGACCTGCTGGAGGTGTCCCCGCACGGCACGCGGGTGGGCTTGGTGCAGTACTCCAGCCGCGTGCGCACCGAGTTCCCCCTCAACAAGTACCACAGCGCGGACGAGATCAAGAAGGCGGTGATGGATGTGGAGTACATGGAGAAAGGCACCATGACAGGCCTTGCCCTCAAGCACATGGTGGAGCACAGCTTCTCTGAGCTGGAAGGTGCCAGGCCTCTCTCCCAGAACATCCCCAGAATCGGGCTGGTCTTCACAGATGGACGCTCCCAGGATGACATCTCCGAATGGGCCAGGAGAGCAAAGGAATCAGGTGCAGGGGGGGTTGGGAACTCCAAATTGCAGTGTTTTGGGCCCCCTGGGATATTTCCTTGGGGTGGCTGTCTCAGGGAAATGCTACAGCATTCAGCTTTGGGGAGCTGCATCCCGCAGCTGATGTGCTCTGTTGTGGCCACAGGGTGCTCTGAGCAGCATCCTTCATGCAGCAGCCTGCACCACCACAGTGCTGCCATGCTTCTGCCTGTCCTTCCCAAATTCCTGCTGTATATTTGGGAAGCCCAGAGAAAATCTGGCATCCTTGGCTTTGCTCCCTCTGGGCTGCTTGCTGCTTGTGGCCAGTGCAGTGCTCAGGACTGCCCTTGCCACGCAGGGATTGTCATGTTTGCCGTGGGTGTTGGAAAAGCTGTGGAAGAAGAGCTGAGAGCCATCGCCTCCGAGCCAGTGGAGCAGCACTTCTCCTATTCAGCAGACTTCACCACCATGACCCACCTTGTGGAGAACTTCTCTCTGAATATTTGCCCAGGTGGGTGCTCCTGGCCACACCAGGTGACTTGACTCCAAGCCAGAGAAGGCCCTTCTGTCCCCACAGAGCTAGTGGGGTGGTTTGTGTGTCTGTCACCCTGTGTCAAGTACCCCAAGGCTAAGCTGGGCTGGTGTGAGCCTAGGCTGTCTCAGGATCTCTCCAGGCAGTCGTGGGTATAGATGTGGGTCTCTGGGAGGGATTTGGAAGAGGAAAAGGTGAAGCTGGGGGAATTAATTAAAAACCAGGAGGGGTTAATACAAAAGTATTAATGTGACCAACCACCCCTGTGCCATTGCATGGGCAGAATTTGGGAGTGGCACCCTGCCTTATGGGGTGCTCTGAAGGTGGCCAGTGTACCTTGTTCAGACCTGTGCTTCTGCTGCTGCTGGGTGCAGGGTTACTGTGAGGATCTCCCTGCCCTGGGACAGGCTGGGGCTCCCCACTGCCATTGAGACCCCCACAGGGCTGCAGATATGGAGTCAGCGTGTCCCCTGCCACCCCAACTTGAAGGCAAAGTGAAGCTCGGCACTGGCTGTCCTTGGCACGCTGTGACCACATGTGTGACAGCTCTGTGGGATGCCTGGCAGAGAGCTTGCTGGATCAGCAGGGCAGCCTGACAGAAAGCAGAGAGGCTGACAAAAGAGGGCAAAATGGTGGGGAGAGCCCTGAGCCCTAGTGGGTGGCTGCAGGAACAAGGGACCTGTCTGGGAGGAAGGGAGAGTGGGCACCTGGGCCAGGGTGTGACTGCAGCCAAACCCCACCTGTCACAGAGGAGGGCAAAGGGGAGATGGAGATCCGCAGCCCGTGTGCGTGCGAGGCGCTGGTGCAGTTCCAGACAAACACCGTGGCCATCCTGCAGAACCTGACCGAGAGGAATATCCTTTGGGGTGATGCCTTGGCTTGTCAGGATGCAGAACAGCTGGGGACAGAGCACATGTGGGGGAGGGAGGGATAGATAAATGGGAGCGGGGAAAATTTCAGGCTCTTTTCAGGGGATAAAGCCCTTTGCCCAGCAGACTGTCTGGCTCACGCTGTTCCCTTAACACGTTCACTTGCTCAGATGACAGCCAGACTTGAAGACTTGGAAAAGCAGATTGCCAACAAGAAGTGATCCTGGCAGAGGGCTGCAGTGCTCGGCGGGGCACGGGGATGGATGTGCAGTAGCTACATGACATTGTTATTGCTAGGTTATTGTAAAGCATCACTGTTTGTTCTTGTATTGCAAAATCCCCAGAGGAACATGGACTGTATTTTAAAAACCCAAAAATCCTAAAAACACACTAAAAGGAACTCGAACAAAGCATCTGCTGCAAAGCCAAGGGGTTTGGTTGTTGTTTCTTGGCAGGTCTGGGATGAGAGGGAGCAACGATGTGGGCAGGCTGGTCATTGGACAGACATGACACCTGGAGTGCCCCAGAGTGACCGGGATGGCACAGTCCCCCTGGACCCTGGCAGGCTGCTTTGCAAGAGAAAAAACCTACAGTGGTGTCACCCTGAGAGCTTCTGTTGTCTCAGCATCTGCTGCCAGGTGGTGGGGCAAGGACAGCTGGGTGGTGCAGACAGTACAGGGGATGCCTGATGCCCAGCTGGCTCCCAGTGTGGTGCCCAGGTGGGCTCCCATGGGAAGGTGGGCAGCAGGAATTCTTAGATCCCCTTGCCCTGGTTTGGCAGAATGGTTTGGAAATTGTTATTAATCTTATTTGGTTTTATAATCACATAGCAAAATGGTAATTATCCTTTCTATCAATATCTATGTGTGTGTGTATATGTATATATATATGTGTGTATTTAATTCTGAGAGCAGGGTAGTGCTATTTTTAAACTCTTGTTTTATATGAAGGAATTTCTATCCTGACAATAAACACCCTGAAGATTTTTATGACATGTCCCTCTCCTTTCAGCTGGGCTGCTGGGTGACAGAGCTGGGTGACTTGTGACCTGTGTGTCACAAGTGGGGTCTCTGGCTTCTGCAGTGGCTCCTGTCCCCAGGATCCAGAAATCCTTTGGGAAAATCTTTGTTCTGTGGCACCCCAGGGTGCTGCAGGCCTGGCCTCAGCTGGAGGGGGCCAGTGTGGCACGGCTGCTGTGTCCCCATGGGCAGGGTTTGCTTTGGAGCCTGTGCTTGTGGGAGCACAGGGAGCTGAGAGCTGAGCTGGGCGTGGACCCACTCCTGGCCAAGGTGCCCGCTGCAGCTGCTCTGGGCTGGGTTCTGAGGCAAAGGGACACCTGGATCTGCTCCTGATGGATCCCTGCAGACTTCACAAAGAACTGCCACTGACAGCAGGACTGTGCCCGGGGCAGTCTCCATTCTCTTGATTTTATCCCTCAGCACAAGAGTGCAGAGTTCCTTTCAGGGGATAACACAAAATTCCCCTCTGCTCCCCATGAAGCTGTGGTGCCCCTAGGACCCATCCCTTCCTCCAGCTCTGGGGTCCTGAGCATAGCTCAAGCTGAAACTTTCTTCTCCCAGCAAAGAGCACCAAACCACCACTGGCCCTTTTCTTCACTCCACCCCTGCATCCTGCTCTGAGAGCATCCCTGTCACCCCTGCTTCTCACTTGGTTTCAGGTCCCTGACACTGTCGTCTGTCCTGAATGGTCCCTGCTGCCTGGACCTTGCCATCCATCCCTGCAGGATGGCCACTTTTGTCCCAGTGAAGGTACAGTGCCATTCCATGGAGGTGGACACGCCGGGACTGCCTGGGTGGGCTGGAGCTCTGTGGGGATGGTGTGGGACAGGGACCCCACTCTGAGGTTTTGCTCCCTGCACAGGCTGTCACAGACACGGAGGAGGAGATGGAAATGGATATGGATAGAGAAGAGAGCATGGCTACAGACGCAGAAGAGAATGGGGAGGAAGGAATGGAGGTGGATGTGGAGGCGGAGATAGAGGAAGAGATGGAGGTGGAAATGGAGGATTATGTTGAAGACATGGAAGCGGATGAGAAAGGTGAGGAGGAGGAGGACAGGGTCTTGGGATGAAGATCCCCAGCAGCAGGACAGGCAGCTGCTGGCCATGCCCTGCCCACAGGCAGAGGGGGTCCCCTGCTGCCAGGCTGGGGCTGGGCTGGGTGGCCTCGCTCAGGGACACGGGGCCAGGGAGGACCCTGGGTTCTGGTGGCACAGGCAGCACCCCCAGCCTGCCTGTGCCTGCCTGTGCCTGCTTTGGGTCCCACTGCCTGGGGCCAGCCCTCAGCCCTCAGCCCCAGCCAGGCTCAGTGCTGGCAGCAGAGTCCCTCTCTGCCAGCGTGTCCCAGCCTGGGGACACAGGGAACAGCCCTCTGTGCCTCACTGGAGTGACCGTGGCACTTGCTTTTCTTCCAGGACTGATGGAGATGCTGGGCAGGGATGCCACCCTTCTGTATACGTGTAGAGTGTTCTTCAGTAGTCTTCTGTTTTACATATGTTTTAGAGTGCTGTTGTCTTTTGTAAATATGTTTCACACATAGCTGTTATGTAGGTTCTTATGAAAATACGTTTATAGTTTATTGTTTTTGTAGGGATTCTTACAATTTAAATATATGGTGTAGTTCATTGTTATTTCTGCTCTTCTGCAAAAAAAAAAAAACAACCTTATTTTTTTATACCCCATTTTCCCACTTCAGCCACAGGAAGTAGGTTGTGGTTTCATCTCGAGATAACTGTGATGCCTGAGTTCAGGGTTACCTGTGCACAGAGCAGGTCCCACTTAGAGGATTCTACATACTTGGTATTTGTAGAGGCAGATCCCACAGTGCCCTTTCCCGCGGGGTTACATCTGGGAGCAGGGCCGAGCCTGCGTGGTCCTACAGAGCCTCATCAGTGACACTTCACTAGGTGGCACCAGACACCAGCGCTCGGAGAGCCGGGCTGGCTGCGGGCACCCCCTGCTCCCGGGCACCCCGAGCGGCTGGAGCCGGCCCGGAGCTCAGGGGAACTTCCTGAGCCAGGGGCCGGGCAGGGAGGGAGGGAGGGATGGACGGACGGACAGACAGAGCTCATCATCAGGCTGAAAGCTTTGCATCACCTGGTGGGGGACGAGGGCTGCTTTGCAGGGCACAAGCTGTTCCTGGGGTGCTTTGTGTACCTGGGTAAGGCTGGGGGATCAGGGTGTCCCTCCTTCCCCTTCCCAGGGAATGCAAACTGCAGAGCCTTGCTCTGGCTGGGAAAATGCAGCATCTGCCACAATACCCTCCAGCATCACACAACTGGGGCCTTGCTGCTTCGGAAGGAGGGACACAAAGTGGTTTTCATGGAGAAAAGCATGAGCCATGTGGGATGGAGACTGCTTTGAGGGGTGCTGGGACAACGGGTGCTGCACAGGTGCAACAGGAGGACTGCAGGCAGTCCTGTGCCCAGAAATGCTGGGTCCAGGTTATTTCATAGGAGTTTGTGACAAAAAGAGTTCACACTTATTCCCCTGCTACAAATAAAGCACTATAGAATATTCTTCAGGTGGATTTCTTTCCCCCTCCATCCCCCATCTTCTCTTCAACTTCATCCAAGCCTTGGTCCTTGATCTTTTCTCCTCCCTTGGAGGCGTAGGTCCAAGCACTACCTCAGCCAGATTCTGGCACCAGCTGGGAGCACAGCATTGTCCTTTCCAGCCCCAGTAGCAGCTGAACGGCAATGGATCGCTTAAAAATTATTCCAGTGCTTGTATTTCTCATTAAAAGTGCTACATTGCTGATGCACAGGCCAGAAAATCTTTTTCTGTTGGCTATATTTCCTGCATATTATTTAATAAATTACTTCACAAAGAGCTAAATGCAGCCACAGAGTCAACAGGGAAATTGGACAATAATTAACAGATACTGGGTTAGTTGAGGTCCAGTTAATGGGGCCCAGTGCAACTTGAGAATGGAAGTCTGAGCAGGAAAGGGCTCAGTGAGACACCCACCATGCCCTGGGTGGAAAGTGGCAGCTTCAGGGGCCGGATCAGTGCAGTTCTGGGGGGCTCAGGAGCTGGACAGAGCACATAGAGGTTATTTTGGGCTTTTGCTGCTTGTTGTCCCTGCCTGGTTGCGAGATCAGGGGCTGCCCTTGGCAGGACTGGGGAAGGTTTGTTGTGGGAGCCTTTTCCTCCCCAGGCATTCCCAGAGCATGTTTCCAGGACAGCTTGGGCTCCTGCCAGCCACAGAAGTCCCACAGAAATATTTCAGGAACCTCTTACACAAGCTGAGTGGGACATTGACTAATTGGTGAGAAATGGAGTAACTTCCCATTGCCCAAGGGCACCAAAAGAAAAGATTGGCCACAGATTTACCTGGAGGCCAGGGCAGGGTTACAATTTCCTTGGGAGGGAGGGAGGAAGGTTGAGGCTAGAAAGGTGGTGGGATCTTTGCCATCCAAACAAGGAATACAGCCCCTAATCCCTACAGCCACCAAGAGCTAGGGCTCAGGTTGTCCTGGTGCTGCACCATGGCTGATGACAGGTCCATAAGGAATGGATTATCCTACCCAGAGAGGTCAGCCACTTTCTTCCAGCACCAGCCTGCTTCCTATATGGAAGAAGCCACCCAGAGAAGATACTGGGGTTCAGGTGACCCCCACAGAGCTTGAGAAAGACTCACCCTTGACTAAGCCAAAGGTGTTTTCCCTACATCAGTTTATAATCTCAATGAGGCAGGAGTAAGGAAAATTTGGAACTTGGGCAAGTTAACTCTGGGAAAAAACTTGAAGGATCATCCCTGGGAAGGCACAGGCAGCCTCATGCTGATTTGGATCATGCTGTAAGGTTTGCTTTGCACGACCCTGTGCAAGCAAAGTACAGAGGGAAACATATTTAACAAAGTCCCAGAAGGGGACACGGTCACCACAAGGGTTTCTCCTGAAAAGGGATACCTGGAGAAGATACCTGCCCAGGAGAAAGCAGCACCATGGTCTCCAGCCTGACAGGGTGGACAATGCCCTGGCTCATCTCCCCTTGGCTTGTCCCTCAGCCCCAGGTGTGGCTGCAGGGCTCAATTGTGCAATAGAATAGCTGCTTTTTAAGCAATTGAACAATCACGTTTGAATCTTGTGCAAAAAGCTTTTCTGGAAAACACAACGCAACAAACAGAGGAAAAAGGAACAAACACTGGCATGTGCCCAGTCCTGTTCCCCACCCCCATCCTCCCTTAGGGTTTAAATGGTGGTGTCCCCACCTGCCACGCTCGCACCTCTCAGGGACACGGCAGCATGAAGGCGGTGGCCGCCCTCCTCCTGGTGGGGATGCTGATCCTCTGGGCAGAACTGCCAACAGGTAGGAGATGTCCTGGGATAAGGTACGGGGAGAGAAAGCTCAGGTGCTGGGATGGAGCCATGGTTATGTGGATCCTGTGGGAGGGAAGGGGAGGGGAATTTTTGCCGGGCAGCATCTCCCCAGTGCCCCTCAGCTGCCCTGGAGCAAACCAATCCCTCCTCTTGCAGGCAGCGCCTGGTCCTGCCCCCCCGTCCGCTTCACCTGCGCTCTGCACAACCCGCGGAACCAGTGCCTCGTGGACCGGCACTGCCCCCGCGGCAAGAAGTGCTGCCGCTCCTTCTGCGGGAGGAAATGCCTGTCCAGGCCGCCCGCCATCCCCATCTCCTACGGTAGGAGCTCAGGAACTCCCCCGCCTGTGCCTGCTGCCGGGATGGCATGAGGTGGCTCTGGGCAGGGAGCTGTGTCCAGCTGCCAGAGACCCCCGGTCAGGCTGCTGGGGTGACTGGTGGACAAATATGGGGGCTGGGCTGAGCACCAGACCCAACCTGGTTCTTAATTTCCCTTTCCCAGCGTGAGCTCCAGCTTCCAGGAGAGACAGAGGATCATCTCAGCACTCCCATCCCACCTCGGCTCCAGGGTCATGTGTGACAGCTGCTGCGCAGTGCTCTGTGCCACCCGCTTCCCCTCTGCCTCTGCTCCCCCACCGCTCTTTTAACAATAAAAGAGGCTTTTCCCAAGGGTGTTTGTAGTGTTGTGACTCCTTTTCTCTCCTCCTCCCTCCATCCTGGCACACAGTCCCACTGCTGCTTTCACCCCAGAATTTCTGCCAGGGGAAGAGGATGAAAACAGCCTGGCTACACACCTGCAGTGTGGCTAGGGGCTGGCTTGGGGGAGAAAACCCATCCAGAGGCACACAACTTCCAGGAGGAGAGAGCCGTGGGAAGGGACTGGATCAAAACACGACAGGTTGCTTTAGGAAGGCTGGAAGGCTGCATGGGGCCCTGGAGAGCAGTGTGTCCTCCAGGCCCTCCCAGCTGCACAGGGCTATGGAAGGGGGCTGACCCTGCCTACCCAGGGGGATACAGAAGGCAGAGCCTCCCTATGAATACCCTACTTGGGGCTCATCTGGAGAGCAGAGGAGGGGGTTACACAGACCCAAACCCCAAGTGGTGCTGAACCCCTCACTGAACCTGAGCTGGTGGGGAAAATTCAGCTGAAGAATCTTGCCTGGGAAAGCCTCAAGGCAGGGCAATGAAACCATAGCTCCAAGGTTCTTCTTGTAATTTTTGTACAGCGGAGTGCTGGGGACAAAAAATTCAGGAAGTGCCAAGAAACATCAGCAGAAGAGAGTGTGTGCAGCCTGAGGGAGCTGCTGGCCTCCGTGCAGTGGCAGAACCAGGCACTGCCACCGTGCCCTGCAGGGCTGAGCATCACCCAGCCTAATGCCCAAAGAGAGGCTGCCAGCCCTCTCCAGCCCACTGCTGATGCCAGGCCTGCTGAGAATGCCCCATTCCCAACAACCAGTCCCAGCCCAGACTGGGGGAGAAGCTTGGTCCATGTGCACACACCAGGGGAACAGAGAGGGGCTGCTGCTGGGTGAGAGCTGAGCTAATGATCCCCACGGCCAGGCACGAGAAAGCAATCTGGAGAGCAGCACCAGCTGGCCAGATTTTAAACTGCCCACAAACACAGCAGGATAAAGATTCCAGCTGTGGGACTCACACCTTGCATGGTCCATGGGAGATGCTGGAAGCTTCCTGGCCGAGACTGGGGAGAGCATCTGGTGGAGCAAGTCCTTCCATGGTCACATCTGTGTAGGTGACCCCTCCTCTGTGCGGGAACTAGAAGGAGGCAAAGACAAAGAAGTTATTCTGACTGAGAAAGAGGAAGTCTTATGGTAAAAAACCAACTCTTTGTTCAGCCTGGCCACGGCAGGGCAGAGAGAACCGGAGAGCTCACACGGCACTGGGGAGGCTGAAAACGCCAGGTGATCCAGCAGGGACAGGCAAAAAAAAAAAGAACTAGGAGCTCATCAGCCAAACTCAGTGCAACATCAGACATTGCTTCTGCCCAGTGTGGTGTCCCTGCAGGGAAAACTCTCCCTGAGAGCAGCGCAGCCCTGTGCGCAGGGAGAGCTGTGCCGCACAAGCCGCGGGCTGGCAGCGGCTGAGCCCCAGCGCTGCCCCGGCCAGGGCTGGCGGCGGCCAGGGCAGAGCAGCCCGACTGCACCTCCCCTCGTTAGTCACAGATCACAGCCCTCCTCCTCCTCCATCAGCACCGGCTATTATCAGCTATTAAGCAGGCATTTCCATACAGCTGGCTAATTTGATAATGCTGCAATTATCTTGGTTTGTTAACAAGATTAAATTGCTAATTGGTTTGATTAAGCACAGAGCTCCAGGCATGGGGTGCCTCTCAGCTGGCCCTGCATAACCCGATGGATGCCGTGCCCAGGGCAGCAGCTCCTCTGCAGAGACAAGGAAATAGCAGGAAGGGTTCATCCTCCCAAAACCTGCTGCCTGAGGCCTCCAGATCTCCCTGTGAGAGGTCCCTCTTCCTGCTCTGAGACAGCTTGGCTCATGTCACCACTGTCACCCAGCTGCTGGTCCAGGAAGGCAGGAGGAGATGGCTTTGGGCCAGAGGATGCTCTGGGGACATCTAGTCTGTCTCAGTCCTGCTGCTTTCTGTTTTGGAGCTCTGCAAGTCAGAAATCCCAGAGGCAATGCACCAACTGTGCCTCCACTTGCAACTGTGTCAACAAATCCTCTGCCTTTCTCTTCCTGGGCACAGGTCCCTGCCTCCTGTGCACAGCATTTCCACCTATCACCAGCTGTGCTGGAGAGCTCCCAGCACTGGATTAGACTCACCTCTACCCCCTCCATGGAGCAGCAGCCACCTGAGTGGTGCTCCTTCAGCTGTGAGGAGCTGGGCAGTACACTGAAACACAGGCAGGCCAGGATCACTGATTGTGGTAAGCTCCTGGAAGTGTGCATTGCCTGAAATCCTGTGATTCAGGTCTCTGGGGAGGAAGGGAATTTCCCTCTTTGTCCTAGGTAGGTGCCAGCAAGACAATGGGAAAAGCAGTGAGTGCTGTGTGAGAGATTCTTCCCACATCACCTGTTTCCCTAGGGACAGAGCAGCCTGGAGATGAAGGTGTTCATCTTCCCAGCCTGGGGGCTCAGGACTCACTGCTTCCCATGGGACAGGCCCACCAGGTCTGGTGCTGGGAATGTGGGCAAAGGCTGCACTCCAGGACCCAGCTTTGAGGTAGAAACATCCAGCATGGCACATGACAGCAGCAGCACCACTGCAGGGCAGGCCAGTGCCTGGCTTACTCCATCTTCCCTCAAAGCAAAGGTTTTCAGGCCAGTCCCTTTCGGACAATTCCCAAAGGAAACATCCAACCCTCCCCAAGATCCCAGGGGATGGAATCCAGAATGTCTCCCCAGGGATTAATCAGCACTACAGAGCATCCTTGCTCCATGCAATGTCCTTTGTTCCACTCTGAAATGTGGAACAGGACAGAGGATGGAGAAGTCAGGTCTCACCCACAGCACTGCAGAACAGCTTTAATATTTTCTTGGAGCCTCCCCCTGCATATGTTATGGTCTGGCTCAGAAGACTGGGCGGTTGGGGTCTGAATACAGAACAGTTTGGTGCTCAACAGTGATGTGAGACCTTTTCAAGAGATGATTCAAACCAGCCTAATAAGAATTACTACAGCTTTGATAGCCTTTGAAAGGGAGGGTTATTTAGCTAGCCTGGCCTAGGAGTGGGAATCTGTAGTCCCAGCAGGATCTCAGCAATCACATCAGTTCCAGAGGAGAAAATACCCTGGGCAGAGCAGATCCACTCAGCAGCAGCCCTGGCCGTGGTCAGGAGCTATGCACAGCCCTCATCATTCAATAATGAGGAGCAGCAATATTCCAGTGGGGAAAAGGAGTCAATAGGAGCATTCTGCTCCCCACCATAAAAGAAATAGATACACACCTCTGCAGAAAAACAAACCATCCTCACAGTTAAAGGTCAACAAATGTATGAATTCACTCTGTGCTTTCATCTGTGGGATGGTTCATACAAACTCAGCTCCTCACCTGGACCTAGACCCTCTCCAGTGGCAGGGAGAGAGTGGTCTGGGCCAGAGCTGTCTCACACCAGCTGATGCCCTCCAGCATTTTATTTCTGAAGGCACAGGGGTGCTTTGTCTTACATGGCCAGGATAGATACACCAGTAACCTTTCCCAGTGCTCTCTCACCCTTGCCAGTGAGCAGCAACACAGAACAGCAGCTCCCACCGTGCTGGGAGGGCAGAGAGGAGTGTTGGAATTACATAGCAGAGGGAGGCAGTGTCTGCTAGCTGGGCACATTTGAGAGCAAGGATGGAAGCTGTCCCTTCTGCCTGGCTCTGGCACATCACCCCAGCTGTGCACTGCCCCAGCCCCCTGCATGGGGGGAGCCCCCCAGGCTGGCAGGGGATGGAACCACAGCTGAGGGATGCCAGAGCAGCCCGTTGTGATTTCTCTCCTGCCTAAAGTGCTGCCAAAGCTCATAAGCTGCTTGTGACGAAGGCCTTCAGTCTGGCAGGGAACAGCTCTGCCTGCCCCAGCCAAGAGGCAGCAGAGCTGTGCTGAGCTGCTTGGCTCCATCCCGCCTCCATCCCACCAGGAATCCTCAGCAGGCTGCTCTGTGCTGCAGCTGCACGAGGTTGTGCACACCCAGGAAGCCTTTCAGATGCTGGCAGGACTTCCCTGAGCAAGGGAGCCAAAAAGAAGGCAAAAGAGATGAGGCACTGACAGCACCCTGTAGCTGAGGGAGATCCCTACATGCCAGCAATCCTTTTCCCCATGCAGAAGGAGAGGACAGGAGATATCTCTTTCCTCTGCAGTAAGCTCCACTGCATGAAGACACATGTGAGAGCTCGGCATAGGCTGGCAGTGGCACAGGCAGGGCAGCTGGGCCTCCTTATGTCCCATGGCAGGCAGGGCAGCCGGGCTCCATCATCCCTGCCCTCTCTGTAGCCCCATCTCTCAGCAGGGCACTCCCTCCACAGTCCCTCAGAGAGGCTGATGTCTGTGTTCAGCCAAGCAGCTGGGATGTTCCACAAATAACAGCTCTGGCAAAGGCTGGTGAAACACTCAGAGGCTCACATGAAGCAGTTTGCTGGGAGGAAAGCAGCTCCCATAGACACCAGCCCTGCACCAGCCCCTGCTCACGCACCAAACTGCAGCACAGCTCCCACCTTGTGGCCCACACATGGTCACAAACTCACCATCACTCCCAGGTCCACTAGCACAGGAACAAAGGTGCCTGCACACCCCTCCCAAATGGGGCTGCTCACCTGCAGAGAGCCCCTCCCAGCTGAAACCAGTGCCTCCCTAGAGCAGAGTGCTCTGGAAGAGGAGGGTGGGCTGTTTATGCTATAGGGCAGCCCAACGAGCTTCTCTCTTTTCCCAGCTCCAGCTGTGGAGGGGAAGCCATTTCCCAGCTCCTTCAGGTCCCACCAGCAGCGTTGCATGGGGGAATTCCTGTCTCTTCAGCCCTGCCTGTGCCAAGGCACACACAGATGCTCCTTTCCCTGACATTATGTAGGTTAATAACATGCAATGAGATGGCAAGACACAGGCAACCGCAACGCGATGTCAATATTTAGCTTTTACACATTTGGCTCATTAGGAAGCAACCTGTGATTCCCCGAGCTGGAGGCAGGGCTGCTTCACCCCTCTCCCTCCCTTCTGTACGTTCCCCGTTCAGATGGGGTAAACGTCAGCTCCCTATTTCTGGAGTTCGCTGGTCGCAAACGGTCTGTCCCAAAATGCTATTCCCAGGCAGTGGATGTCAGAAATCATTGTACTAAATAAAGCTTCATGAATGATTCCTGAGGCTGGATTTCACATTAATCAGGGAGAGATGGGCAAAAGCAGCAGAGCATCGCAGACCGCCCTGTCATGTTCCTGCCCAGCCGGGCAAGCAGGAAGCTTTGGACCTTCAAGGCACGGATCAGAGATATGGTGCCAGTCAGAGGAGCACCCTGGTCCCAGCACCGTCAGAGCCTGACCCAGCAGAGACCGAAAGAGGCCCAAATACCTTTCTGCTTCAGGAACTCCTGTGACTCCATCGTGTCAATGAGCCCCAGGGCTGCTGCTCCGCGCATCCCGAGATACACGACTGCTTGCTGCAGTTTGGGAATCCTGTGCTGACTCCCTGGCTCTGTGCATGATGGCCTCTAAAAATAGAAAAATGCTTTCCTGAAATGTCATCAGGAGGCTCCTTCCAGGGCTCAGGCAAATGGGGCTTCTGCCTGGATGCCATGCTGCACCCCAGCAAACAAACAGGCATCTTCTTGGGACACAAACACTACTTTCACTGCTCCAAGAGTTTGGAAAGAAGGTAGAGGTGTCCTCTCTTGGTAACTGAATCTGCCTAACAAAGCAAGCCCTGAAAAGCATCAGGATCAATGAAAGAATGAGGGGTGCCCTCAACATTGCAGCAGGTGGAAGGAGGTAATGAAACGTGGGATCCTGTGTGCATATTGCAGGAGCAAGAGCCTGTATCTCCCCCAGACATCCAGACTCAGCCAGCAAGCTCTCATCCACCTGCATCCTGCATCCTTGGCTTCTCCTCTGCTGCTTACTCAAAGATTCCTGGGAAAAAACTCTTAAAACTACAAAAATCTATGACAAGCAGCCAGTATAGCTGTCCAGCAGGAAAAAATCCATAGCCAGCGTAGCAAATCTGGGCTCTGACATGGAGACAGCAGTGATTCTCCATGCGGCAGCAGAGGAATATCCATCAGGAGACTCAGGAGCTGTCAGACACCCCTGTTCCCCGCTGCCGTGCCTCTGCAGCCTTCCCAGGGCTGGCAATGAGTCACCAGCCCTGAGCCACAGAGCCACGGCACGGCTGATCTGCTGCCAAGGGCACCTGGGGGGCTGAGGGGGTCCCATGCCAGTCTGGTCCCCCAGAGCCACCCTGCAGCCCCGGGTGTCACATCACCCCACTCCCCAGCACTCAGCATCTCCAGCCCCACATCCTCCTCCTGCCCATGTGTCCTGCCCCTGCTGGGATGATGTCTAAAGGAGGGAGAGGCAGAGACAGGATGGAGGAAGCCAGCAAGTCCCTGGCATCCTTCAGAGCCTCGAGACCTCAAGACACTCTGGCAGCAGAGCTCTCTCACCAACTCCAGCACTGCCTGAACCTCCTGCAGAGAGCCCAAAAGACAGCATCCTTGCAGAGACAGGAGAGCAGACCCTTCCCTGCACCCAGGCATCTCTAGCTGTAGTTTTCCTGCATGTTCATCCCTGTCAGCACAGAGGCAGCTGCAGGCAGAGCTGGAATGGGAGCAAGGCACTCACTCACAGCCTCAAACCACCAAGGCACTTCTACCTGCAAAACTACCACAGTGATAATTCCCCTGCAATTTATAGTTTTGAAATTCTCAGCTGTGTCATCACAGCTGGGCAGAGACTGGAGACCCCAAACCCAGCAGCCACTCTCTGTCTCCAGCTCTGGTGGAGAGGCAGAGCCTCAGGGCAGGTTTGCTTCCCCTGCTTCCACCAGTGCCAGGCCCTCACCTGGGTTTGCTGTGGGATGAAATCACCCACAGGATCAGATAAATCTCAGGGAAATCACCCTTTAACTTGACAACCTTATTCCATGAAAAAACTGATTTCCAATTTGCCTCATTGTATAATTTCTAAATACTAATTTATGAGGCATTTCCATGTGGAGTGCAGCACAGGGGCAGGTGATGGACCTCCCTGCTCCACCCAGCCTGGCCTTGCTGGCAGGAATCAGAGGTCACCTCTGGCTCTCTCCAGGGCCATGGCCTTGGCTGTGCACAGCTATCAAAAGCAAAATGCAGAGCAAGTGTCCTCACTGCATGAGCCCTCAGAGAGTCAAAGCTCAGCTGCACTCTTGGTTACTTGCATCATTCGACCTGCAGCATTGTAAGATTTAATGACAGTTAAAGCTGTGCTTCCATCTTCACCTGTCTCTGTCCTGGCAGAGAATCCAAGAAGTGAGCCCATGCTGCCTGTGCAGGTGTAGGTAGGATGACTGGCTTTTGTGGCTTTCTCTGTACTGGTAAATGAATGACACCAAAGGTGGATGTCAGGGAACAGAGCAAGTCCTGCCATGAACCTTTCCTCTGAAGCTATGCTGCCCTTCTGCCAGCATCTCCACCTGTGGCAGCTCCTAGCCTTGCTGAGAATGGTCTGGAGAGGGCTTGGCCCGTGGGAAGCCCTGGTCCAAGATGCTCCAACAGATCAGTGATGAGCCTGGGAATAGCCTTTGTTTTTGATTAATTCAGTTTTGGTAATGTGTCCTGGGTGTTGGAGGACGGTGAGACAACCTGGAGCAGAGACAGAGTGGACAGAGGGATGCAGCACATGGAGATTGCAGGCTGCTGTAAGATGGAAGCAATCCATATGCTCAAGGCATGTGGGAACTTGCCAGATAGTAAATCAGGGCTATGAAATGCCTGACCTTACACTGCAGCATCTCCCTGCTCCCTTGCCAGAGGCTCTCCATCTATATAAAAAATAGCCACTGCTTTGGTACAACTCCCTAGATTTTCTCATGTGTCCTGTTAGAGTTCCAGAGTCCAAATTCAAGATCTCCAGCAAGTTCAGTGAATGTTCATTAATTTTTCCCGGCTCAGGCACTCACTGAGCTCAGTAAAACCCAAGCCCAGAAGAGTTCCAGGCTGTCAGAGGGATGGGCTGCTGCAGGACATACTGAGAGCCTGTCCCAGGCCTGCTGCAGATGGATTCCAACAAATCACCTTTCTGCAGGGGGCTGGATATGCAGGTGTATCCAAGGGCTCCAGAGACTGCATGAAGCTGGTTAATTAATTTCCAGCATTGGAGCAGGTTGATATTGATATAACCCTGTCAGCAGCATCGACAGACACCCTGTGGCTCTGGGAGGAAGATGGGGGCTGTAGGGATGGAATCCCATGGAGTTTGTGCCCCTACTTTTCTCCTGCTCAGAGGATGCTGCCATCACAGCTCACTTTCTCTCCTGCCACCCCATGAACTGGCTCCAGGGAGAGGCATGGAAACTGGGACAGTTGGTGGCACATGAATGTGAACAGCCAATGGCATGGGGAGGAAAAGCCCAAACCCCTCCGGCTGGAGCAGCCCCCTCCCACAGCTCGGGGAACAAACACACCACAGAAACCACCAGGAAATAACAGTATTAAGGAAAGCCCATGTATTTAGTATTAAGTCTTTGCCACTGAGAAACACAAGACCAGGCTTTTGCGTCTGCCCTAATTTAGCTCTTTCCCTCTGGAAAGGACTATTTGTGAAATGCTTTGTGCTCATGTCCCCGGCATTAATCAGCCCCTGTCAGCCGCCGGCTCCGTGGATCCCCCTGCACTCGCAGGTGCGCTGCTCTATCCCACCCTCCCACGTGGCAGGTACCCAGCGGCCCCAGCCTTTCACAACAGATATCCAAGGGGCTCAAAAGCGCTTGAAGATTTTTCTTTTAATTAGAGGAGCTCTGGAGACATGCTATATTCATATGTATTTCCTGCTATTTTTTAATTTATTGCTACATCAGCTATTAGAAAAAAAAAAAAAAGGCAAAAAGAAGAAAGGAAGGGAGCTGCCACAAGCTGAGCGCCTTTTGGGATGACTCACTGCAGCACTGAAATGGCTGCTGGCTTCAGACTCACCCTGCCTCTGCGATTTGCTTCCAGACTGCAGAGGAGACCACGGCAAGAGGTTTTGCCCCTCGTGCCCGCGTGGAGGATTTGCCGTGTGGTTATCGACATCATCCGCCCCGGTCTTCGGCGGGCGGAGACTTGCCTTCCTCAGGAGAGGGAGATGGGGGGAGACACGAAAGGAAGAGATGGCGAGGCATTTCCAGCTGACCTGATTTTCTGCTTGTTCCCATCTCCACATCACTGCCAGTCAGCTCAGGAGTGGCAGCAGGGGCACGGGGCTGGCCCGTGCCATGGGGAGCTGCGCCTTACCAGGGCCATTGCAAACACAGCTGTGCCAAGGAACAGCCCTTACACCTCAGTTTGCTGGAAAACAGCTTTAAAACGGGAGCCTCCCTTTCCTGCCACAGCTTGCCAGTGTCAGTACAAAGGCAGGCCAACAAGCTCTGGTTGGCTCATGGCAGAGTCAGGCCTTTTGCCTCTGAACTTGTGCAGAAAAGGGAAAATTCACCTCAGGTGTCATTGATGCAGCAGCCAAGTCCCCTCCGAAGGAGGCAGTGATGCCAGCACAAACCTGCACGGGGCCTCTGCAGCCCGGGGAGCGAACTTCCCTTCTCTGCAGTTGCTTCCTAGAGCTGCAGCAGGAAACATGGACGTATCTCCTCTCCGCGTCTCCCCAGCCCCTTCCCAGGGTGATCCCTCCAGTCTGGGGGCAATTAGGGCAGAGCCCTGGCAACTCCCCTCCCACTCACGATTCAGCTCCTCCACATGGCCCAGGGACACTCAGCAAACCTCCTTGTACGGGGAGAGCTGATTTTGGGGGGGACGGCCCTGAGGTCTCCTCTGTAGCAGAGCATAAACAGGGCTCTGGTGCAGACACAAAGTGCCAGATGGAGTGGGCGCCCTTGCAGCGCCAGCCCTGAAAAATGGCTGGATGAGAACTATTTTCAGAAGGGAAAAGAAAATTCACCCTGATCACCATATGTCAGTGACAGGCAGAGAAAACCCCACGTGGGAGCCAGCCCTCCTCCCACCCCGCGGGCTGCACCCCGCTGGGGCTCAGCACCCACCATCAGCCAGGCTCGCAGCTGCCTGGAGCAGACAAAGATGGGCATGTTTATCTTGCAGCTTCCAGGGATGCTCAGCCATCTCTAATTGCCATAAAAATAAATGCTTTTTGCTTCATATCACAGAACAGAGGAATTTCCCTCCGTTTAAATTTTTTTTTTTCCTCTTTTCTGAGGCCTCCCTCAAAGTCATCCCTTCCCCCTCCCTCCGCTGCCTCCTTGCCATGTAAACAAGCCCAGGCACACACAGTCTGACACATCACACACATGGAGACACGCTGATGGCCCCGCAGCGGCCAGCACTGCCTGGCACAGGGACAGGACTGGCAGCACACGCGGGAGGCGGGCGTGCGGGCAGGGGGAAGGATGCTCGCCACCAAAAGGAGCTCTCAGTGCGCCTCGTGCAAGCCTGGAGAAGGTTGAGAGCCCTCAGGCTCCAGCCCCTCGGACTGCAATCAGCAAGCCGATGGAAGGGATGCAGAGGGTGCTGTGAAGTCTCGCCCCGTGCCTGTCTGACACGGCTGCTCTGTGCTGGCTGCCGGAGCAATGAGCCATCGCTGCGGGGACATGCAGCCCCGGCCGTCACCCTGGGAAGGTCCCTTTCCCATCCTCTCCTTCCCATCCCTCTGCTCCAGCAGCTGACTTCCGGGGCACTTGGTGCTCGCAGCGCTGCCCGGGCGCGCTGGGGATGGCCCCGGGCGGCGGCGGCGGCTCGCTGACCTGAAACCCAGCGTGTGCCATGCCCGGGACCCGCTGCCTTCGCCCACCTCCCAGTGAGCCTTTAAAGAGACACCGAGGAGCTCAGCAAGCCGGGGGAGAGCTTCCCCGCGGGGCTGCCCCGGTGCCCCACACACTCCCAGTGCCAAGGAGCAAGATGGAGATGGATCGCACGGAGGGCGATTGCGAGGGCAGGGAGGCAGCGTGTGCAGGGCTGCCGGGGCCCTGCTCGGCCTGACCGCGCACGGCACGGCACCGCCCGGCACTCCCAGCTCCGGGGGCTCAGCCCCAAGGGCAGCGCTTGCCACCCGGGCAGCCTCGCAAAGACCTGGGGTAGCCCAGGGCCGGGTGAGACGGGTACCCCCAACGCGGCTGCCGCAACCATCCTGTGAGCTCTCCCGCCTTCCAAGGGACTTCCAGCAGGTAAGACTTCAGGGAAGCCGAGGGTACCCTCGCCTGGTCCAGATTCCCGCTCGGTTCCGCGTGACAGCTGCGGTGGTGCCTTCGCAGGGGACAGCGCCAGCCTCGCACGGAGCCGTGCCGACCTGTCAGCCGGCTTCGCCAAAATCAGGTCCCTGGTCTTGTCCGGTGGGCTCCCCCCGGGCATCCTTATCCTGTCCCCTGTACAGAGCTCGGGAGGGGCTGGTGGGAGGCAGAGGCAGCCAGGAACCGGGCGCCGGCGGTCTGGAACCGGGGACTGGGAGCCGGGAATCGGGAACCGGGAATCGGGAACCGGGCTCTCCCCGACT
>VXBQ01017658.1:200457-261630 GCA_013400175.1 Phainopepla nitens
GGCACCGGCAGCGCGGGGACCGCGGCACCGGCACCCGGGGCGGGCGGGGACGAGGGCAGCGGCGTCCCGGGGCGGGGTGGGGACCCGCGGCATCGGCATCCCGGGGAGCTGCAGGCACCGACAGCCCGGGGACCCGCGGCGCTGGCATCCCGGGGCGCGGCGAGGACCGTAAGATCGGTAACACAGGGACCGGGGCACCTGCCACCCGGGTACCCGGGGCACCAGAAACCCCGGGCACCGCAGGGGTCAGCACCCTGGGGTGCGTGGGGGACCCGGGGCATCGGCATCCCGGGGTGAGAGGGCAACCGGAGCAGCGGCATGCCGGGATGAGCGGGGAAGCGAGGCACCGACATCCCGGGGGAAGCGGGGAGCCGCCGTGCCGGCATCCACACCCCGGGATGCTGCCGGGTGCCGGGGCGCAGGGACACTCCTCCCTGTCCGTCTGCGGGCGGGTGTAGGGGAGTCCCTCGCCCCGGAGCCTGCCCTCCCCGGGGGCTGCATTCCGCCTCTGGGAACGGAGCACGGCGGTCCCTCAGGAGAGCTGTGAGACCTGGGAGTGGAGGCTGGCCCAGCGCTGGGCTGTTGGTAATCACCCTCTCCTGCACCCGAGGCGGGCAGGGAGTCCCCCATCATGTCCATCTCCAGCCCTGGGCATTTTGGTGGCCTCAGCGCACAGCAGCAGCTCGTGCTCTGCCTGCAGGGAGCGGGGAGCAGCCAGTAGTGGGAATCCCCCTTGCATTCTCCCCACTGCCTGCCTGGCAAACCCCGCACCGCCCGAGGCAGGGCTCGGTCCTGAGCATCTTCAAGCCGATGAGCACAGAGACGCTCAGCAATGGGAATGGGGCTCTGCAGGGGCTATTCTGGATGACCAGAAGGCAGATGTCTCCCCAGTCCTGTCCCGGCATATGGGGACACCCCTCTGCAGGAGCTGGGATGCCACCCAGCCCCACTGGCCTGCTCAGGTACTCAGCAGGGGATCCCCAGTCCTACCCAGTGCCATGGATATCCTGCACAGGATCTCCTCAGCGGTTTGCAGCCACCACCCCTGTACACCCGGGACGTGCACGGCCACAAACCCCGGGTGACAGGCCATTTAGGTCTAGGCTATGGGCAAAGGATAAGAGGTTCCTCCTCCTCTACGCATTTCTAATGGCTCCTTTGAGACAAGCCACACGACTCCCTGCTGGGAAGCCTCGCTGAGCTGTAAGTACAGGGTTTTTTATTTGGACTGTTAATCTAAATCCATTGTACCTGGTTGGAAAAGACCCTGTGTGCAATGCTCCCTGCACTTGCTGCATCCTCACTTGAATGTCTATTAGCACCTTCCTTCCCACTCCCTTGAGTTCCCTCTGCCAGGTAGAATAAATATACATAAGTTCCATTTGAAAGCCTTTGAGAAAAAAAATATGTTGTCAAGGGAAACTCTTCTAGCATTTCTTATAGACATGCTTGATCTGTTTTGTATTTTTTTTTACTGTCATAAATGCATATATCAGGGTTTTTTTTTCTCCACAAGATAGATATTAATTTGAACGCCCAACACCCAGCTCACACTGGGCTTGTGTAATTCTGATGGTTGTCTCAAAATAGCTTACAATATATTTCAACATTTATCAGAAAGAGACTGGCTTTATCTGTTCCCTTTTTCCAATCATTCATGGAAATTTTGGGTCAACTAAAGGAAAATTTTGCCAAATCACTTTATCCCAGACAGACACATTTGTATTCTGTCCGTCCTGCTTTTAAATAAAAATCACCCAAGCTTCCCAAAGTAAGCTTCCCAGCTGATACCCCTGCAAATGTGAATGGGGTGCACGCTTTGGTGGTCCAGCAGGGGAGATCACACTGGCTCCCAGTTCAAAGCCCAGTTTTGTTCTAAAGCTGAGCTTAGCTGTTCGTGAAACAAATAGGCAAGAGGGTTATAAAACTATTAATTGCTGCTTTAGATTCCTAGATGAAAGCTGTATGTGGGCAGAAATAATTTGGTCTATTCATGAGCGAACATCAGAAAGAAACCTCTCTGGCAGTTCGTGACCCTTCTCCTTGCTCTGCTTCCAGTGCAGGAGGGATGGAGGGATTTCCCCGGGGGTACAAAGCTTGCAGGGTTTTGACACCCACCTTTTAATTCTGAGCTGGGAGAGAGGTAGGAGCCATCTCCCTTCTGGCTGTCAGGGTTTGGCACGTCTCACCCAGAGCCACAGCCGTGCGCTGGGGCTGGTCTGGCTGAGTTGGAGCAATGCTTCAGGCTTGTCCTGCCATCCTGGGCTGTCCCGTGCCCCAGCCCAGCCCCCAAACCACCTTGCCTTTGATTTTGGTGGCATTTGGCCTGACCTTTCAGAGAGGCTGCTCTATAGGGAGGATGCAGAGAGAGTCTGAGGCTGGTTTTGGGATAAGCTGGATCCCACAGATGCACCTCCAGGGCCCCCCGTCTGTGTGTGTGCTTGTAGCCTGAATGCATGAGCATCCTTCTGGAAGGAACCTGGATTAGTCATCCCTACCCCACAGATGGGCTGTGTGATGTCTTCTCTGGAAAAGCTAATCTGACACTGAAATTCCAATTTATCCCTGAAAGAAGTGTTTACACCCCTTCTTCTCCCTTGCTTTTGGCTTAAGCATTAAAAAATGGATACTTCTCCTTCTTCCCTCCCCTTTGAAAGGCAAGACAATGAGTCTGTTAAACTCTGAGGTTTATCTCCAGCCGGTTGCCTCCTCCAGACGTGGTGCAATGGAAGCTCTGGTTGTGGTGCAAGCTGTGTCTTTAAGGAGTCCTGGCCTCTGGAGATGCAGTGGAGTTCTTGGATGCTTTGCCAGGCTGTTTCACACGAATCTGGCATTTCCTGCACCCACAGCCCTGCTCAGCTTAGAAACACCTCCAGGGCTTAACCATGGCTCCATTACCTGCTCCTCTGCAGCTCCACTCTGACCTACAGATTTAGATGTGACCGTGTCCCCCAGACCCCTCCCAGTCTGACAGACCTTTTACACCGAGTTTCTCAGACTGGAAAGCAGGTAGAGCCCTGGTGTTTGCCCCATAAACCCTGTGAGATGGCTGCTGAGGAAGAAAGGGTTGCAGTGGTGTCCATGGGACTCCCCTGGGTGGAGGGACCCACCTCGTGTCACTGACCTGGCCTGGCCCTTGGTGGCTGCTGTGGGACCAGGCTGTTCTGTGTGGGGTCTCCTGGCACCTCAGCATCACTGCAGGGGCTGAGCCTTTTTCCCCTTGGCTCTTGCTGCCTTGTTGTGCCCTCTGTCCCCTCGGCCCCTAAAAGCTTGGAAAATTCTGTGGATGACACCAGAGAGGAAAAAATGTAATTCCTCAGCCAAGAGAGCAAAGCAGTGTCCCTCAAACCCCAGCACTCTGTGCCAGGAGCAGGGGGATCCCATGAGTTCAGGGCTGCTCCATGTGTCCCCTGGTTGTTTTGATGAATAAGGTAGGTGGAAAAATCTGATTTCAAGGTGGTGCATAAAGATCACAATGCTTTTTATTTTCCTTTTTGCTCTAATTTTCTGGTCAAGACAGGTAAATGCATCTGAAGGTATGGGAATGCTTCTCTTTCTTTGATGCTTTAACTGTTACTCATTAGAAAACAGAATTTCTGCTGCACGAAAAAGCGCGGCTCCCTGAAACTTATGAATTCCTAAAACACAATAGAAATCAAAACTCTGGGTTTTTATTTCCCCATTGACATACAGATTTTATTCAGTCATCAATGTTTCTGAATCATGTTTTTGTTATGTTTCAAACATAATCAAAATAATCTTAATATTTTACATGGCAGAACACACAAGAGGAAACAAAACAGGCAGATGAATTGTTTTGACACATCTTCCTCTCAGATTCTCCCTAAAATTGACACCTTCTGTGACAATACTTTGATTTTGGCAAAATTGCCTGTGCTGCTGGAAAGATTGCACCATCTAAGAACCTTTTGACCAGGTCTAATTAGCAGTGTAGGTAGTGGGGCTACAAAGCACTTTGGCAGAATCACAGCAGTGGTGATTTGACAAGATCTAATTTTTCCTCCGGGAGACTCTTTGGGGAATAAATCTTCTCTTCAGTGACTAATTACCTGTTTGAAGAAGGAGAGCCCCATGGGTGAGGTGCTGGAGGTGCATTAAACTGCCTTCCTTAGGCCATTAACAACCTGCAGAGGGAGGAACTTCAGGAAAAGCAAGGAAAAGTTTCACATGGAAAAACCTTTGGCTTTTCTTTTTTTAGCTTCCATACCACAGGAAAACAACGGTCTAAAGCTTTTTCTCTCCCCTTCTCTCTCCTTGGTCCTCACTTCTCAAAATGCAAACATCCCTCCTCACTCCCCAGGGTGCTTCTGCCCCCTCCCCAGACCTGGGGGAGCCCTGCGACCCCTCCAGCCTCGCTGTCTCACCCACAGGTGGAACCCGCTCCTGCTCTGCTGATCATGGTCAACAAGACCTTAAATTACTGGGGTCCTGGTTTTGAGGAGGACGTTATCAACATCAACGTGGGCGGTCTGAGGAGGCGGCTCAGCTCCAGCGCCCTGTCCAAGTTCCCCGACACGCGCCTGGGACGGCTGCTGTCCTGCGACTCGGAGGAGTCCATCCTGCAGCTCTGCGATGACTACGACGTGAGCGCCAGGGAGTTCTACTTCGACCGAAACCCCGGATTCTTCCTCTACGTCCTCCACTTCTACCAGACGGGGAAGCTGCACGTCATGGAGGAGCTGTGCGTCTTCTCCTTCTGCCAGGAGATCGAGTACTGGGGCATCAACGAGTTCTTCCTGGACTCCTGCTGCAGCTACCGCTACCACGAGCGCAAGCTGGAGAGCCGGCACCACAACTGGGATGAGGAGAGCGAGGTGAGCAGCGTGGACACGTCCCCTGATGAGATCTCTGACATCAACCACGACCTGCTGCGCTACAGCACGCTGCGCTGCGGCAACCTGCGCAAGCGCCTCTGGCTCACCATGGAGAACCCCGGCTACTCCATCCCCAGCAAACTCTTCAGCTTCGTGTCCATCAGCGTGGTGCTGGTATCCATTGCCACCATGTGCATCCACAGCATGCCCGAGTACCAGGAGGTGGATGAGAATGGCAACGTGCTCGATGAGCCCATCCTGCACAAGCTGGAGTATTTCTGCATCTCCTGGTTCACCTTCGAAGTGTCCTCCCGCCTCCTGCTCTCACCCAACCCCAGGAAGTTCTTCAAGCACCCGCTGAACCTGATTGACATTGTCTCAGTGTTGCCCTTCTACTTCACCCTCCTGGTGGACGTGACCATGGGCAGTGACTCGGAGCTGGGCAACCTGGGCAAGGTCGTGCAGGTGTTTCGGCTCATGAGGATATTCCGGGTGCTGAAGCTGGCTCGGCACTCCACTGGACTAAGGTCGCTGGGGGCCACCTTGAAGGTAAACTGGCTCTCTATCTTCTTATCTCCTCCTAAGACTAAGTCTCTGGGCAAGGAGACTGGTGGCATGGCTAGGGGATGTGGAAGTCCCTACTTGCAGTGAGCTCCCAGCTCTGGGTGGTGCCTGCAGAACTTGCCTGGGGTGGTGGGTTGGGCTGTAGGTTGTCTGCTAAAGCAGACAAGTGTGAGGAGCACTGACTGCGTGATTGCTCTGTGCACACACAGCACAAATCCACCCCGATTTGCTTCGTGCAGCACTGGTGCTCCCAGGGTCTCAGCCATCCCACTGTGGTATGAAAGCCTCATTGCACAGCACTGGAATAGACTCAGCTATGCCTGGGTGGATGGGGATGTCCCACCAGAAGTGAGTCAGTGCCTAGCAGGGCTGAGAGTGACCTGCTGAGTAGGGAGCAGGCCAGCCAGCTGGGTCTGCCAGCACCAGTGTGTATGGCTCATGGCTGCTCCTGTCCCCATTCTGGGAAAAGGGGAACCCTCCTAAGGGCATGCTATCAGCTGACCAAGGCCAGTGTCCAGCCCCTGGTGTCTGCCCCTTTAGGGAAACATAGAAATCCCAGTCCAGCTGAGTTGATACTTGAATGCTCCAGGATACAGTGAAGTGGGGACTGGCACAAAGCAGCAGTAGAAAAGCAAAGGGTGAGTTGCATGGCCTGAGACAACCAGCCCCAGGCAGAGTCTGTGCCCTCAGCAGAGCCAGGGCTGCCTGCAGCTGCCCCTCAGTGTGATGGAACACTTGGCATGCAGGGCTGGGGGAAGCTGGTCCCAGGACCACGTGTTCCTCAGGAGGAAGCTCTGGAGGAGGAAATGCTGACTGTGTGGAGGAGAAGGGTTCAGCTAGGCCTAGAAGTGGAACCCTGCAGGTCTGGTGAGAGGGTCCACATGCCCCATAATATGCCCCAAGGCTGTGTTTCTCCAGACCCCCATCCACAGTACCCCTGGCCTCTTCAGACAGACCAAGAGCAACTGGAAATGTCATGCAATCCTCACTGCAGTGTTGCAGCCAGACCTCCATCTCTGCAGCTCAGTGGTGAAGCAGGACCAGCTTCCACACCCAGTGTGGTTCTGCTCACCCCCACCATCTCTGCCCTTCTGCTGAGGGCCGTGTTCCTGATTCTGGGGAGAAGGAAACTCACCTCCTGTGCTTACCCAGAAAATCCAGCCTGGTGCAGAGGCCAATGAAACTCGGCCTTTGATTGTCCCTGGCTCTTGGTGATTGCATCAACAGGAATCCTAAATCTGATCCTTGAGCCTGTGAAGACTCAGAGTGACACGTGCTCCCAAAGCCCAACCACACATGGGGCTCATGCTGGGCATGGGGGGACGATCAACAGGGCAAATACCTCATCTCTGCCCCTGGGCCCAATGTTCAAGCCAGAAGACTGTTTTTCCAAGAATTGCTTGTGTAGAAATCCCTGTGCTTTCTCCCCTTCAAACAACTGATGTATCAAACGAATGGCCAAGGGAGCAATCTTTGCAACAGAGCCTGAAATTCAACCAAAGGGCCACTCTCCTCCCACTCAGTGCCTGGCATGGAAGGGAACTGCAGCTCCTGGTGCTGCTTCCTTTGAAGGGCTGTGACAGGGATGAGTGGCTGGGGACACCCTGTTTTCGCTGCTGCAGCAGTGACAGGGCTGGCATGGGGTGTACTGGCACCAGCAGATCGTCTGCTGGGGCTGGACCCATTCCCGTGGCTGAGTCATGGAGAAAAGCAACCATTGAGTGTGAATGGGGATGAGGATGGGCAGCCCAAAGAGTCTTCTCCCAGCTTCTGCTGTGAAGCAGGATCAGCCCTGCCCAGAACTTATCTTGCAGAGCCCACAGAGCACCAAAATATTCCTGGCATCCTCAAACCTGCTGAGAATAGTCCAGGGAGGGTTGTTCGCCATGAAGATGCCTGAAGTCCTGACTGCATCATACTTACTTCTGAAAACTCAACTTGAAAGAGCACTGACAAGTGACAGACCCAGTTAACACTGCTGGTGAAATTTAAGTAAACTTGCACAAGTTTAGGGCTCCCTAAGTCCTGCTGGTGCTCCATCCAAGCATGAACACCACCTTTCAGCAGAGGGGGCACTGATAGACTCATGTGCATATTACTAAGCAGCAGTCGAGGTCTGGAGAGCCAGCAGTGTCCCAGCTCTGGCTTCTGACGAGCAGCTGATTCACCCAGTGACGTGCTGGAAAGTGCCCCTTCCTGGGGACTCCATAGCCAGCTCTAAATGGGGATGAGCAAAGACACAAATCTGCAGCAGCTTGGCGTTGTGATTTAGTGGGCACATAAATTACAACGTCTTGTTAATCATAATTTACTTCCTATTGCGGGAGCAGAAAGCGGGAGCAGAGCAGTGAAGGCTGTTAACAGCCAGGAAGCAGGAGCGATGGCTCTGGCAAGCTGAGTGATTGTTCCCCTGCCATGAAAGTGCTAGCAGAGGGAATTCTGCCATTTGTGCATTGTAAACCCTGAACAGTCCTCGGAGTGCTTGGGGCTTGATCCACAGCGTGGTTAATTTGAGGAGAGGTTTCCTACACGTCTCTGCTCTTCCTCCCTGCCACGCCCCACATCCATTACTGCTACTGCAGCTCCGTGGGTGTGCATTGGATCCCCTCTCCACTGGCACTCCACAGATGTTGGCCCCTGGGTAATTAACAGCTCATTACAGGACCTTCAGGAGCTGCTGTCTGTCCCCTCAGGGGCCTGAATACACAAAGAGGTTGGAACTGCACATCACATGTCACCTGCTGTCACTACCCTGGGCCACCTTTGCTCGGTCTCCACACCTGTATTTCTGGCAAGGCTCAAAGTGGGCCCTTCCATTGTGATTGCCTTCTGCTGTACTGGAGGAAAGATGTGCATTTGGCAGGAACCTGGAGAGACTGCTGCTTGCAGGGCTTTTTGTTGCAGTCTTTTATTACCTAGCATTGTCTCCCCCAAGGCTAGCTACTTGCTAAGCCTGCAACCCACCCAAACCCTGGTTAAAAGTGAATCCCACCCAAACCCTATCCAAGCTTGAATCCCACCCATACATCCCATCCTTGGCTAAACCTGCATTCCATTTGAACCCTGGCTAAGCCTTCATTCCATCTGAACCCTGGCTAAGCCTGCATTCCACTCAAACCACGGCTAAAACTGCATCCCAGCCAAACCCCAGCTGCAGCTGCTTTCCCCCTCAATCAGTGAGCAACCAGAAGTTTTGCAGATAAAGGACTGCAAATAGGGGACAGCCAGTGCCTGAGGATCAGCTGGGAGATTTCTGGAGCCTTCCCTGTGCTGCAAACCCTGACCCTGCTTGTAAATTGAAGCAGCAGGAGCTATGGAGCTGCCTGACTTCCCCTTTGCCTTCCCCCTCCAACACATCCCAGGGCCAGAACTGATACTTTTAAAAAATATATGAGGTTATTCTGTGCTGCAGGTGCCCAGCTGGGATGTACAGACCTGCTGTTAACTTCCAGCCAGGAGCAGGTCTTTCTTGGCCAAGTGATACACCCTTGGCTCTGAGCTGTTTGTCCTCCTTGAGGAGCTCCCTTGGCACTGCTATAGGGCATTTGCAGCCACAGGTGAGGGAGGAGAAAGGGAGGAGAAGGAGGAGGAAGGGCAGGAAGAGGTTATTTGGTATTACTGGCATTAGCTGAGCAGCTTTTGCCAGTTGTCTAAGCAAAGTCTCCTCATTCCCTGCCATGAATCCACCTCTTTGAAGTTTCATCCTGACCACAGAAGCCTTTTCCCACATCTGCTGCTATTTGCTTTTCTCAAATGTTGTTTCCTTTAGCCGTTACATGGTCTCCAATAAAGCATTCTCTGCTTGTTAGGAGACTGGGAAAAAATTCCCATAATCAAAGCTCTGCCTTCTTTTCCCCAAAAGATGAAGAGCAAGCTGGCAGGTCAGTGGGCAGAAACATCAAAAAAATTCACTTATGGCAGTCGAAAAGTGATTGAACAAGCCATGCTGGGAGGATGGTGGTGGCAGTCTGTCCCCTGGCAGTCCCTTCCCGGCATGAGTTGCTGCCTTGTCCTCCAACTACCCACAGCCTTTTTCCCCTGGGCTTCTGCCACAGGTCTGTACTTTGTTCAAATATTAGGAATATACAAAGAAAGATTGCAGCACAGCACAAAGGTTTTGGGTTGAAACCAGAGAAACCATGTCTCCTTCAAGGAGCATTGCACACCACTGCCATCAGAGCTGGTGTCCCATGGCTCTATTCCCACCAAGGCTCTCACACCTCTTGGGCTGTATCTCATCAAGCTGGGGCTTGTAGCAGCCTGTAGGATGGGTGCAAAGACCAGCCCATGCTGACTCTGGATGGGTCCCTGGACTGCCCTGATGTCCAGAGATGTTTGGTTTCATGTCAGCTGTGATGTTTCTACACGTGTGTAACAAAGAGTTTCATGAATGCTGAGGTTCAGTGGTGTGGGGGTACAGGAGGGACTTTGGGGCTCAGGGGTCCCCAGGGAGCCTGGGCTGAGACCTGGGTAAGAGCTGAGCTGAGGCTGCAGCAGAGACCACGTCCTCCCTGCCAGCAGTGCCAGCAACTCAGGAAGGTACAAATTGCTTCTTTTAGTGGCTGCCTGTTAGGTAGTTTCTGGGGACCTGCCAAGATAAAAGGAAAATGTGCTAAATATTGTTAGCTGAGATCAGACCAGAGTGAGTGCTGGAGGCAGGGGAGCAGCCTGTGCTGGGGATCCCTGGCTGGGGAGCACAGATCTGTATTCCCTCCAGCACTCGCAGGCTGGTGGAGTGCAGAGGCAGCTGTGGGTGCCCGGAAGGATTCCTGGCTGCACCACTTGCTCCAGGTGTGAGCCACCCATGCACTCCTGGCCCATCCCAGCCCACCCCTGGAGCAGGACATCCCACAGCAGAGGTGGGTAGAGGCACTGAGATCCCTGGTGGAGGTGTCTGTGCAGGGCTGTGTTTGCACTGTGGGATCTCTGTGTCCTGGTCAGTGGCCCCCAGTGACCAGCGCTCTGCTCTGCCTTCCAGCACAGCTACCGGGAGGTGGGGATCCTGCTGCTCTACCTGGCCGTGGGGGTCTCTGTCTTCTCTGGAGTGGCCTACACCGCTGAGAAGGAGGAGGACGTCGGCTTCGACACCATCCCAGCCTGCTGGTGGTGGGGCACGGTCAGCATGACCACCGTGGGCTACGGTGACGTGGTGCCCGTCACCGTGGCAGGGAAGCTGGCAGCCTCGGGCTGCATCCTGGGGGGCATCCTGGTCGTGGCACTGCCCATCACCATCATCTTCAACAAGTTCTCCCACTTCTACCGCAAGCAGAAGGCGCTGGAGGCGGCCGTGAGGAACAGCGGGAAGCAGGACCCCGAGGAGGAGGGGAGCATCTCCAGCCGCGACCGAGACTCGGAGGCTCTGAGCGAGACCTCCCTGGGCAGGGGCAGCCCCGACCGCCGTGGTCTGACCCCCGGCGCCCCCCCCAGCCCCTGAGCCCTCGCACTGCAGCCCTGGGGCACGTGGCACCTGCCTGCTCACGGCGAGCACGGCACCGGGACACGGCGGAGGAGCCACGCTAGCATCACCCCTGCCCTGCGAAGGACAGCAGGGGCTGGAGGAGATGCTCGGTGGGTGCTGGCTGCCTCCAGACCCTGTGCCTGCCTGGACGTGTCTCAGCCTTCGCCCTGCTCACCCGTGGCTGCAAAGGGAGGTCGTGGTGCTGGATGTACCCCTGCCAGAAAGGGAAGCAGTAAATAAGAAATACAAGTGACCCCTGATCAGGCACTGCCCCAGATCTATGGAGAGGGATTTTCCTCTGCCCTAAGGTTTTGTGTTGTCCAGGGTGAGGTTAAACAGCTCAAGGATGAGGCAGCCCTCAGCCAGGCTGGCAGGTCTTACAGATCCTGTGCTATGTCGACGACTCCAGCCCCAGCCTTGTCCTACTCCCAACTGGAAACAGCCTCAAAAGGCTCAACTGCCCCCCCCAGCCATAAAGGAAAGGGGCCTGGGAATGAGTCTGTATGAGAGGAGAGGTAGTGTCCAGCTCAGGGTGAGCCCCGTGGTCCCCAGCCCCTGCAGTGGGATTGACTGAACCTCACCTTTCCCATTGCAGCTGGGATTTATCTGCTCTCTGCACTGCCTCTGCCAGGACCCCCAGGGACCTGGGGCTGTGCTGGGCGTGTGGCACAGCTGGGGGCACTGCCCACACACGGGGGAGGGACACCAGCCCGGGATGACCAGGCAGAAGGAACACTGTCCTCTGAGGCAGCAGCAGTCAAAGGGGTCAAGCTGGGGGAACTGAGGAGCCAATCCCAGTGGGGCTGTCCCCCAAGCCCTGGTCTCCCTCACCACAGCCCCTAGCCTGGCTTAATCCTGCCTCTTCCCTCTGTGTCTCAGGGCCAGGCAGGGGCAGGAGGGCTGTAAGGAGGGGGTCACACTGCCCCGGGTGTCCCCACAGGGAGCTGAGCTCGCCGGGTGCCGCTGCACTCACCTGCCCTCTGCAGGGAGAGAGCTGGGGCAGAGGGGACTTGCACCGCTATTGTCACCTCACAGCCGGGCAGGGAGGTCAGCCTGGAACACCAAACCCCCCTCCTGCCTGGACCCCCGGCCCACCTGAGCACTTTGGGGCTGCTCCCAGCACAGCATTATTCCCTACAGAGCTTTTCCTTGCCCTCCCACCCCCCGTTCTGTTTGGAAATTGTGCAGCTCCGTTGCACACAGAGGAGTGCAGCCAGCAATGCCTGCTTCGAGCAGGAGAAACGTGCATCCCGCAATCCCAAACCACCTCAAACACGTTTTGGGGGCTGCAGGGTGACCCCAGGTACCTGGATCATGGGGGCTGCCCCTGGCTGTCCTGGCTGGGTTTCAGCACAGCTGTAGTTGCTGGCTCTGCCTGTAGAGATCCGCTGGTCACGGGCAAGGAAAGCCAAACCAACGCTGCAGGTGCAGGTCCAGCCTTTCCAAACCCAGTGGGACTCAGGGAGGGTGCCCAAGGAATGGTGGGGTGGGATGGGAGGGTGCTCACGCTTCTGGCATCATCAAGTCTTCCAGTACCGACGGTTCATGGTCCGCTCCGTGCTTATTCCTGCTGGGACTGGGGAGCAGCACCCTCTGCTCTGACCAGCTCCTGCTGCACTGTTACTTGAATACAGGAAGGAATTTCCCCTTCTCAACATAAATATTCCAGTAGCAAAATGTATTCAAATGTGAAGAGCAAATTACATCTATTTATGAAAAAGCATTATGCAAATAATTAGGAGCATGTAAATTATTTTCTATCTATGCATGGGATGCATACTGTATATTTTATTAAAGACCTCAATGATCTGCTGTGGATGCTGGTTTCTGTTTCATGGCAGCTGGATGTGCTCATGCAGCCCACGGGCTGAGGTCAAGGTGAGCAGGAGCAGCCAAGCTGCTCCCACAGTGCTGAGGTCCCTGTCAGCCAGCTCCAGCCCCACCCTGGAGCACAGCAGAGTTCCCACCTCAGCCTGCTCTGGATGGTGTGCTGACAGCTGTGCCTCGTGCCTGCACCACTGCTGTCATCCTGGCTGGAGCAGTTGGAATAACCCACCTTCCTGAGGCTCAGTGAACGAGGCATCCATGGGGTGTGAGGGAATGTGTTGGAGCTGGTGGGCTCTGGGAGAAGCCACTCATGGAGCCAGGCATCACAGCTGGGAGGGAAGGAATCCTGATGCTGTGTGTGGCCTCTCTGATGCTCTGGAATGAGGGGGTGTCTCTAGGCTGTTGCTCTGCAGGGGCTGGCTGGAGAGGGCACGATGCTCTGCTCTCCCTGTGTCAGGTGCATTTACTCTGCTGGGCGTGATAGAAGTCAGGGGTAAAAACAGTTTAATCTTTATTCTTTCGAGAGCTTTCCCATTAAACCAATTAAAAATCCACATGCTGCTAATCATCCTAAGGCAAAAGCTGCCCTACCTTGGGGGCTACAAGCAAGGCAGGATCTCTGTGAGCCCCTCTGCCACATCACAAAGGCACATCAGAGGGGGCTGGGGCACAAGAGCTCTAAGCTCTTGGGAAAGCCACGAATGATGTTTTCTTTTTTTAGCCTCCTGTGCTCTCTGTGAAGACATTAGGATTTGTATGGCTCTGAGTAACTGCACTAGGAAAATCCTCCCACTGCTGTGCAGGCAGATCTGGCAGAGCTGGAGCTGTGCAAGCAGGGAAGGGCTGGGTGCAGGAAGGTGCCCAGCAGCAGAGTGGGTGAGCACAGCCCACGCTCCCCAGCGAGACACGGCTGTGCAGCACTGCTGCAAGGACCTCACTCACTGGTTCTAAGGCAAGTAGGAAACTCATGTTCTTTTGCTAATCCCTAATCAGTTTTCCTGAGTGGCTGCATTTTCATTTGATACAGTGGGTAAATCAATTACACACTTTATCAGGTTATTCCTACAAAGCTGCTTTCCACATTCACCAAATGATTGACTAAAGCATGACTCTCTTGCCTCCAGGGAATGGTGATTAAGGAGTGACCTTATTAAGCTATTTAATGCAGCTGAGAATTAGACAACTCTGCTCAAAGAGACAAAGTAAACTTCATTACCTTTGTTTAAAACTTCTTTTCCTTTGCCAACTTTCAGATCCATGACTACCCTGAGCATGGTCTGTGCACTTGGCTGGTAATTAGAAAAGCAGGAGATTTTAAAGGGCTTCATCTGTAGGAAGGAAAGACTCCTCACTGGCGGTGTTTCTGGGATCTCTCCTGCTCAGAGATTCCTACAGCCCTGCTGACCTCAGCAAAAATCAGATCTCACAGCTTGAGCACACTGCTTGACATGTTGAATCAGTGTTACTTGTATTTGCTGAACTATGTAAGGAGATCAGTAGAGACAAACAGTGCAGTAATTCCATTTTTCTTTTTTTTTTACAAATTAATGCTAATCCACTTTTGCCTTATAGTGAGAAGCCCCGAGGTCTCCATATACTTATGGGTTCACTTTACCCTTTAGCTGAACCCAAGCTGCTAACTTAGTTGTAGGAAAAACACAAAATCAAGACTTCTGTTCTAACCATCTGAGAAAGCCAAATGAGCAGCCTTGAAGGCATGGAATTAAATTAGCCAAATGTGCCTAGACAGGTCACACCATTTCAGGGATAAAACCCACAGGCTGGGCATGCAGGGAGGCACAGCACCAGCAATGCATCTTCACATCCAGACCTCCAGTCTGCTGAGAGCAGCAGAGTGGGAAAAACTGGCCCAAGCTTCTTTCAAGCTCATGCTCTCTGCAGTGAAGGAATGATGGTGCAGAGCTTGTGAGCCCCTTGGGCTGAGGAAAATGCACCCTACAGCTCAGCTGCCTGCTGACTGTGCACAGAGAGGTCTGCAAGAGGCTGCTGTGACCACTCAGGATGGGACCCAGGCCCTCTGGGCTCCCTCCAAGTCCAGCACTGTATTGATTTGGACAGCAGCAGCCTAGAGGGGAGCAGGACAGTCCTTCGTAGATGGAATTAAATTGTTTTAAAGTTTTGAAACACACTGGCTTTCTTCCTGGGCTCTTAAATTAAAGAGCAATTAACTTTCAGTCTGGAAAGAGCTGATGGGTATTTCCTGGTTTGACTCTTCACAATTTTGCCAAAATGATTAGTGAAATGAAAAATTGTAAACTCTCGAGGCAGGGCTGTCAGCCAATGCTCAAAGCATTTATCCAAGCTCAGAGTCTTTTGGCCTGTGCACAGCAGGAAATGGTACAAAATGAGGGTGTAGGAAATGAGGAGCTGGGCAAAAAGGACACCGGCACAGCAGCTCCTGGACCTTAATGCTAATCATTATTAAAAACTCCTGGTGCTATGGGCTTAGTGGAGAGCTGACTTTTTCCCTTATGGGGGAGAAAACCAAGGCTAAACATCAGTGCCAGCTCGTGGGTACCTGTTGCTGGGTTTGTCAGTCGTGTGCACAGGTTTGTGCAGCAGGTGCACACAAACACTCCCCTGGTATGGCTGCACAACCCTCCCTCCCTCTGTTCTGGGGCTGCACAATATCCTGGTAATGTTCTGAGGATATGTGAGAGCTCCAGGCTTCCCCAGTTACTAGAAAAGCCGGCAGCTTCGCTCCCTTTGATTTCCAAGCTCCTTCCCAACATTTAAAAGCTCAGATCTATTTTGTTTCTTCCGGATTTGCTAACCAAAGCTGACTCCTGAATGAATTCTGTCTCCGCTCCAGTTAGTCATCCCTCCAGGACAGATTTAGTAACTGCTCAGGGAAACCACATTGAAGCCAACAGTTCACCATTGGAAGGCAGCACCCACTCACTGACAGCTTCATCTTTTTCTGAGCTAGAAAGCTCAAAGTGCAGCAAGTGAGCCAGAATTAGGAGTGAGCCTCTAGCCTCACCTGTTGTGTAGGAAGGTGGATAAATTGATATGTACCTAGCCCCAAATCTGCCTGCAGGCTCAGGGAAGCTGCTGCAGAGACGGCAAGGACCTACAGCAGAGCATCTGATGTTTGCCCATCTGCCAAAGCACCCCATGGGGCAAACATCCCCTCCTGCATGACTGGAGCTCCAGAGAGGGCTGCCCCTGCTCCTCCCTGTTGGAACTGCCTGAGCACCACCTCCTGAACCCCCACAAAGCTGCCAGCACATGGAGCTGCCCTCTGCTCAAGCAATCTCACCCCGAGCTGCAGAATTAGTTTTAAAATGTGTGTCTGACATGTTCACTGCCTGTGTTCCTGAAATCTTGTACCCTCCTCCAGATTGTTGCATAACATTGGCTGACTAGAGGTGCATCATGTTAGAACCTGCCCTGGTAAACAGTAACACTCCAAAGTACTGTGATGCATAAATAGGAGTCACGACACGGATGCTTTCAGGTAGGGACAGTTTATTTGCCCCTTTGAACAAATAAGGCAAGATATTTGAGAAAGATCAAACAAAATCTCCTGTATTAAACCGAGAGGAATGCAATAAAAGTTACTGTTTCATACATATACAAACTAAAGACCCAACACTATTATATACAAACAGCCAGATCTTACAAAATAGCATTTCAAGTCAGCAGTTTATGCCAGTGTTGCTTATTTCTTTGTTACAAAAAAAGTTAAAGCTACAAACTTCACATTTGTAAGTCTCACATCACTGACACCATTGGTATCTCTGGGTTTTAGAAGCAAAGAGAATGGTTTGTCCAGAACCCTTTCCTCAGTGCAGACGGACCCAAGGAGCACATGACTACAGCTTCAAAATTAAGCAAGTTTTTTGCTTAAAACTTTGTCAAAACATCCTTCCCTTATGTTACCAGCCTTGGTCATAGCTTGGAGGACTTTGAGAAATGAACAGGTACTGTGCTCCCAGACATTCTACAAAGGGATCAAAAAAGGAAATATTTTCTCCAACAAACTGAAAATCAGTGAAGGAGAAAATAATTCCTTTGCACTACAGCTCCAAGTGCAAGAAAGATCATTAAGTCTCACCCACTGCAAGCATTTGAGAAAGGTTCAAAGACAGTTAAGCCATTGGACCAGTTTTAGTTATTTTGGTTCATTTGCTATATTTTAAGACAATCACGTCAGCAAAGCAGAGCATTTCAAGAGTGCTTACATTCAGTTACAGCAGTCATAGGTTGCATATTCTGTAAATAGACACCACCCCGTGGTGTTTCACCTAAAAGTTGGGGTTTCTAATGCCCTCTGACCTCTCAGAGTTATCTACACAGTGCAGAGGAAAAAATCCTTCCAGCAGAACAGGCTTGACCCACGCCACACAGGCAGTGCACAATTTACCATGTCACAGACCCCTGTGTCACAGCTGCTGGGCCAGATCCATGCAAGTGACTTATACAAGATCCAGCACTGACCAGAGAACTCCCTGCAAAGCTGGAGGAGTTTCTCTGATGCAAAGGATGCTCATGAAAATTGCTCATCATAAAGACACGGTTAAGGCAAAGCCTATTGCACAGATTGCAGATGAGCACAGTATGAGCCCTGATGTTCCCCCACACCTGGGGCTGTCAGATTGCTGGCTGTCCCAGGAGGGACTCCTCCTGCAGCACCCTACATCCACTGCTTACTGCCTCCCTTTCCCTTAGGGACAGCTGTGATCCCACTGCATTACCAAACTGAGACAAACCCACGCAACGAGCCCTGCAGAGGGTAAGAATGGCTTGGTTCCTTTCACAGCTGTGGAGCAGAACTGTGAGGAGCAGCCAGGAGCCTGCTCCAGTGGGGAAACAAGACCCTACAGAAACATGAAACAAACACATCACCTCTGTAGCAGCATGTGATTCAGGAGACACTGCTGTTCAGTCATCTAGGGTGATGTACCAAAGCCTAGTTCAGAAGCACGACGCAGAAACTGTTCCCTCTATCAGAGCTAAATAAAAAAATACTGGTAGAAACACTTGCTCTGCCCAAACATTCCATCATATGCTAGGAACACCTGAAACTACACACAGCTGTGCTGTTAGAGCCCAGGGGCAGGGGCATTGCTCAGGCTCTGCCCTGCACACAGGCTTTGTTTTACTCTCCACTCTGATGTGAGCTGATTGCACCATCCTCACAGATTGTACGTGCTTGGGGCATTGTGGTTGATTCAGCTATGCTGGGCAGGGATGGCAGGGAAATTTAAAAAAAAAAACAAACCACAAGAGCATCCAGAGGAACTGGAAGAGACTGAGCCTCTTGCAGGAGGACATTGGTAATTTCTTCTCATCCAGATCAACTCTGCCTTTGCTCCACCACCATAAATGCACATCTTTGTTAATTCAGCAGTCTTTACTTTCAGTTTGACTCTCCTAATGTGGTAAACCTTGCAGAAATGTGAAGGATTGTGAAATCAAGTTTTTATTCAAGCATCCAAAGATGTAAATTTGAAATGAAGCCTATAAAATATTTCACAAGCTGTGGGGATTTTTGAGTCCTCTCAGACACAGCTGAAGTACCTAATTCCTGAGAGAGGTTCACACAACGTCCACCCATTCAAACACTTTCCTTTTCCCAGCACTCCATTCTCAGCAGGGTCTCCCTGAAGGACATTTCCAAACAGACAGACAAAGGGGTATCAAATCACTGACTGGCTTTTGGTTTTAAGTGGGTGTGGATTTTATATTACAGAATGCAATTTCTTACGGAGGCACAACATGCTTTATCTACTCGTATGAATTCATGAAGTACACAAAACGAGGACAAAACTGAGGTCTTGAAGAAATCACACTTGCTTAAAACACACAGTGTAAGGCATGGGGCTTATTACAGGCTTTTCAAAAACTGAGATTTAAGTTTCTTTCAAAAGGCTGGAACAGTCTGTACATGTTCTCACTTGCTCTCTTCAGTGACCTAGAACTTATCAGTACCTTAACAGTAGAAACAGTTAACAGCTTGGAATTGAGTCTGTGCATTCACAAAGGAAAACAAAAACAAAAAAACCACAAAAGAATCAGCTGTTACAGAAAACAATCTGTATTAACTTAAACAAAACTGACTCCTGAAAGTTCAGTTGAAAAGAGAGTGAGCCAACTTTCATTAGCCTATTTCTATCTGGTTCCTCTGGTTGAAAAACAATCCTCCTAAAAACAGTAACAGAACTCTCTTGGAATGATGTTTTAAATAGATGTCTAACATTAAAACATACAATCAGGATTTTCCACATAACGGCATTCCTGAGTTCACAAAGGTGCTATGGAAAAATAAACGAGCAGAAGTATTGCCCTCTATTTTGCTAGCATATTTCAATAGAAATCAGTCTGTTCAGTAGTCATAAAGCAAGGGGCTGATTGTTTGAGGATGGAAGAATGTTCTACCCGTGGCTCAGAAGTTCTGCTGCCGCCGCTTCTTGGCTTCGATGGCGTCGAGGATGGGCTGCCGCTTGGACTGGTACTTCTGGCGGATCTCCTCGATCTCCTGCTCCATCATGGGGTCCAGGGCAGACAGCCTCTTCTGGAGCTCATCCACGCTCCAAGTCTTCAGCTAGCAGGGAGACAAGAGAGGAACAGACACTGGCATCAGTGCAGCCACCACCCCCGCACGCGCAGGGATCCTGCTGCTCCTCTGACGGCCACAGCGCATCTGCCAGCAGGGAAGGACACCGAGAGCTCTGCTCCAGGCTGCTGCTCTCAGCGAGAGTGGGGTGAGCCCCAGGATACTGCTTCTGCTCATTTCACAGGTATGCTACATGCTTTGGCTACTGGCAGTGTGAGCACACAACCAGCCAGTGAAATGTTTTCCACATGGAGTTGCTTTTCTAATGCTTCGCTTTGCAGGCTTAGGACAGGAATGTTGCACTGAGATGGAAGGAAAGCAAAGTTCTCTTCTCCTCTCCTTTCCTTGCAACTAAACTTCCTAATGCTAAATAACGAAAGGAGACACAGGGAATAGGAAAAAAATATTTCATTGACACAAGTTGCATGTTAAAAAAAAAAATAAAGGCAATTATGTACAATCAGGCTGAGTCTCAGTCATGGCGAGGAAGTCAGACTCTGCTACACCAGAAATCCCAGAGCACAAACACACACCAGGTCACTCTGGGTCAGCCTTGTACTGATAGAATATGCAAGTACAATTTGTATTTTCCTGTACACGTGAAGATGTCAGACTCTTCTGGACAAGCTCTCTCTCCCTGAATTCTCTCTCTGCCTGACCTTTGTTTAACTGGCTGTCTTGTCCGTGCCAATTTGCTGAGAACTGGCACAGGAAAGTTTTGCTCTGTGATTACAGATGCCAAGTGTGGCCTGGGACAGTCTAGACTGTCCACAGCCACAGCCTTTATGTTATAATATTATAACTGGTGAAAAAGACAGGATTTTAGCATAATGGTAAAAATATGGACACTGGAAGTGCTTCAAACGTTTACTTAAGCACCAGTCCTTTCCCCATCCAAGACCAAGTGGCCACAGGAAAGACTGTTTTACAGGCACTCCAGCAGGACAGAAATGACTGTGCAGCACCTGCTATCAGTAAGCACCTGCTGTGGATGCTAAGAATATGCAGAATAATTTGGGTTTTTTCTTGTGCACAAAGAAGTGTCAATTTTTTTTTTTTGCTTTCAACAAATGTCATAATTAAGTGACTTATCTTTATTTTCATACAAGTGGGGCTGTTCTAGTTTAGCTGTTAATTAGTCAGCTGTCATGGTTATTCTTTAAGTAATTTCTAAACCAAAACATGGAGTGAAATGTTTGCTGCCTACTATAAGGCTACAAATGAATGTTTAATGGCAGTTTGCATCACTCCTTAGAACTAAGCTATGGAACTCCTGATGCCTTTTCCTGAGGTGGAAGAGATACCAGTCCCTAAATCACAAAGTCACCTGCTACCTAATTTCTCACAATCTTTTGAAGTTCTTTAGCATATTCTGCTAAACAAGATCTTTCCTAGTTGCTGTTTCAAAATTCAAGATCACAAGTCCATTTTAGTAATCCAGGCACATATGAAACAACCTTTCTGCCCAGGGTATACAGTCTTTCAGCCTTTCCAATCAGGCAACTGTTCATTAGAAAGACAAAGCACTTCCTCCACAAAGATATATATTATTTATACACATTAATGCAACTTTAACAGGCAGCAGTTTAAGTTGATGCATGGCACCAGTTGCCTTTTCACACTAATTTATTAAGGAGCAGGTAATTATTCAACATTCCACTTCCTCACAGTCTAGGGAATTGAAAAGTCAAATAAAAATGCAAAACAGAAGAAACTATTAATACAAGTACTGAATACATATACTAAGCAGCTACGGCTCTCCCAGTGCTGGACTCCTTAAAAAGAGTATTGGAACAAATCTAAAACACCCTGCTCAAGGCTTAAGCCAACTATTAGATGTGAGAAATTGCTGCAATCTTCCAGGGATGCCCTTTGAGCCCTCTCCTCCTGAAGTGCTTGGGTGCTCCTTAGAGCCAGAAACCAAGTGCCTGAGCTGGCAGAGCAGACGTACAGCTGTGGGCTCTCCAGAACACGTGGCTGTAAGAAAACCCTGCCCTACTGCTGCCCTTGAACAGGACGGAGCACCACGGGACATCCTCCGTGGACACCGACACACAAAGCCTTCTGCACAGTGCAAGAGCTGCTTGCCAAGGGACACAACAGACAATTCCTGGGACTGTGTTTGTCAGGACAGATGGCTAAACAATGTGGAAGATGCTGGAGCACAGCTAAGTGTGGAGTGGGCAAAGCCCACAGATTTATATTAATATGAACCAGCTGGGAAGTGGGTTACCTGCACAATGCAGAGCAAGTGGCTGCTTACAGAGCCTGATCAAGGGTTAAACATCACAGGGATGCTGGCAGAAGGAAGGGAGGCAAGTCCTTGTGGCCCAGGAATCTGGGAGCACAGGAACATCCAGTGTGCAGTGCTGTGCCAGTGAGGATGAACAAGAGGTTTCATCTGTAATAATGGCACACTGTCTGTGAACACCATGCTGCTCCTGGAAGAGGTGGAGAAGCCAAAGGGCAGCACTGTGAAAGGTCCAGGAGGGGACTGCTCAGCCCAGACGAGCTGATGGGACACTGACAGGTCCCCAGTGGGTAATGAGAGCCACAAGAGACACACAGAGCAGGGGACACCCAGCCCTCTGCTCCCGCTGTGCCTCAGGCTGTGACAGCAAGAGCCCGGGGACCTGGCCTGGGCAATTACTCAGCCTGTCCTTCCACTCAGACACACATCTTTAGAAGGAAAAAAACCCCTAACTGTTCAAAATGTGATGGCCTCCATTTCACTTTGCTGCCTGGCATTTCACTGTCAGGCAATGCCATAGACAGGCTTCCTCCCAGAAATGAAGTTTTAGACTCCAGTATATCTGTTTCTGCACTCCTGGGACACTGACATTATTCTCTCAGAGAAATGCCAGGAGCAAAATAAGACACGAAGGACAAGGACAGCATCTCATGACAGACGGTTACTTGGGGTAAAGTCTCAGCGCTGAGCAGCTGCAATTAGAGCTGGTTTTAGCCACGGGCTCAGTCCCATTCCTCTCCTCACTTCTCAGCAATTCCTCTGCTCTAAGAAGTCTAACTGTCTCTGTAAAAGCTATCTATTTTTGTCCATGCTGATCAAATACCTAAGACAAACTTTTAAAGGAAGGAATCTCATTTCAAATGTAAAGCCGGATAAAAAAAAATACTTGTTCTAAGGTTGGCCAAACAAATCTATCAAAATGGTGAGGAGGCAGTACAGTGAAACTCTTCCAGCAAGCTTGTATGTTGAGAAAGCTAGTTTTTAACCATTTGATTAACACTTGTATTTTTACTAGAGGGTTTTGAGAATGATCTTAACTCTGTAAAAATACCCAACTGAAGACAAACGTCAGAGGTGGAAGTGTTCATCTGAAAGCCTCTCACTCATGCTCGTTGGATACTGTTTGTTTTCTTCAGACACCACTGACAGCAACACCTTGTTTTAATATGCTGATGATTTCTACTGTATAATTCAGAAGGACATACATAATTATATCCCTTGGAAGGACATAACCTACAGCCTTTCCACGCCTACGCAGTAGTGATCAGGAACAGATCATTTGAAATACAATTTCTTCCTCAAGAAGAATTGTTAGCTACTCATGACATTCCTTTGTCAGCATTTCTGACAGATTTGCAGACAACTACCCCACTGAATAATGTTGAACTCAGCAAACTGCTTCTGAGTTGCAGTTCTTTCAAATCAGCATTTTAAAAACAGGAGGGGGGAAAAAACCCACTTGCCTTTCTTACAGTCAGGTAAAGTGTCACAGCAACATGATATTCTACTAAATGTAAATGAACCTAAGCAGCAAAAGGAGAATAAATATAAGCTCTCTGCAGACAGCCAGAGGTTTGGCATTCAAGGGCACCATAGTCTGAACTTTATACCTCTGTTGTCCTGTCCTAAGCAGGACAGCCAAAAAACAGGACAGCCAAAACCCTGCCAGGGTATTTTTAAACAGAGCATGTCAGATTTCTGTTTCACATAAAACAAAAAAACAAACAAACAAAAATCTGTTGTAAAACACAAAGCCTAGAGAATTAACTCAGCCTCTGCCCTGTCTCCATGAAAATCAAACAAAAACCCCAAATGGTGAAAACATTTTGAATTAGAAGCTGATGCAAATAATTTATCTCAGTCCTCTTAGTACCCACAGCCCTCACACTGAGGACACCCGTGCTGGTTTGCCCACAGCAAGGTCTGTTGCTTGACCAGTCTGGGACTTGGCACATTCCCTGGTCCCTCAACAGCCCTTGAGCAGCACAAGGTCACCACTGCCTGCACCACTGACATAAATATGGTCATCCAGTAACCCCAGAGTCACTTCAGCCATCATTCTTATTTGCTCCTCTAGCAAAACCACTGCCAGCCAAATCTCCTCACTGCGTGAATTAAGAGCATCAAACAGAAACGAGCTGTTTCCCAGCAGCTTTCACACATTTCTCCCCCAACAAAGAGTTTTGGTCAAGCTCACTGACTGCACAGGAATCAAAAAATATTATCTTGGGGCAAGTGGAAAACATGTTCCTCCTGAAAGTTTCTTTTTACTCAGTGACACTGAATTTGATCCCTGCATTTAGCACAAAGCCTTTTCTTTGCATGTCTGCCACGTTCCAAGCTATCTGGGCTTTGCTTTTAAATACTGTCTTTGAAGACCTGAGGCTTGTGCCAAACAGGAACCCTCCATCCCCTGGGTTGTTTTTCACCATCACTTTTCAGACATGCAGATGGACCTTGACTTCTGGAACAAAACTGGAACATGTACAACACTGATGAGATGAAGTTAGTTTCCTCATGGGGAAAGCATTTGAACAGTTTTTCAGAACAAGAATATTTTCAAGCCTTGGTACTACAACCAATCCTACAAATAAAATTAGGAAGTTGTTCTCTTCTTCCTTAGCCCTCTAGACATATCCCTCTACCATAATTCCTGTGAGTTTGAACACTTGTCTTCCACATGCTCAGGGTGTTTCCCGAATATCCTCCCACTGTCACCAAGAGCCTGTGGCTTTTTAGGAAGAAAACACCCAGCTGCAGCAATCACTCTGCCTGCCTTTCACCCAGATATTCCAGGTGGCATTTACTGCTCAACATAACTTGATGTCAAACTTTTAAGTTTTATATAGCCTTTAGAAAAACTGGCTTTGGCAATTATCACTTCATAAGGGGCAGTGGGAGTTTGAAGACTAAAATACAGAAGTAATAAAATTGCAGCTTCCCACGCTACATAGGGAAATAAATTCTTAGTAGAAAAGATACGAGCTAGATGGGAGCTAAGGAAAAACAAATTAATTGTCTATTTAGCACAGCTTTTATTGTTATAGCTCCCTTTTAAGCCTAATTTTATGCTGCAATCTAACAGTTCTGGACTGCATACCTAGTGATCAAAGTCCCCCATAAAACTCATCAATCCCATCAGCAGGGAGCACAACCCATCATTTTTTGGTGTGTATTTAGTGTATATTTGGACAGACAAACTCAAAACATGGCTTGAGAAGGGGTTTCACCCAAATCAAGTTACCCAAGCTATGCTAAACATTAAATGCCAAACAGGAATTTGCTGTTAGAGATAATGATAAGTATTACCACGGTAATACAGTAGCAACAGTCTACTTTGGAAAAACAAAACCAGAACAACCAACCGGGACTACAATTGTGTGGAAGCCCCTGAGGGGAGGCTGTTAATGATCACACTCGACAGAAGAAGTGGCTACATATCAGAGACAAGTATAAAACAATTCCTACAAGTTTAATTAAATGTTCAGATGTCCTTTAGGAAAGGAGGCTCTTCACAGAAGAGAATAATTAAACTCTTGCTTCACTTGACCTTAGCTATCACCAAGGCTATCAAGATGCTTCCCTGCTGACAAAACCAAGGGCACACTGACACTTCCTTCTCCAGAACTCTGCAGATCAGTTTGATATGTTTCCACCTCAACTGCTGAACTTTTCTTCTATCAGCTTCTCAAACAGAGTTTTATTTTTGGGCGAAGCTCTCCCATCAGCACGCAGGAGTGCAGGGCTGATACAGAGACCACGAGCAGGGAGGGGTACCAGAACTCAGGGATTCATGACTGGGAGCTCTGACAAGTGTAAGATCTGAGATTATCCTGGAACTAGCTTTCTGTAGCTTGAAAGACTGGTTAAACAAGGTATTCATCAAATGCTCATCTCAAATACACTCTGAGGACACTGATTACTCAAAAGTACTATGCATTTTCTTTTAAAACCAGAAAAAAAAAAAGTGTCCTCAATTTCTCCAGCCAAAATTAAATGTGGAAGGTAATTTCTCACGCTAAGCAGTGTTCCAGACTTTACATCTTGAAGATGGTGATATAAATTGGTGTTGGAATAGCATGCCATTTTTTCCCATAGCATTTTTCCTGAAATGCTGCTACAGTATCACTTGGCATACTTTCAATCACTGCTCTAAAAATTAAGTACCTTGTTCTCATTTACGTTTCCAGCACAAGGAAGCCTTGATGTAATGTATGAGCAGGCATTAACTATTTATTCACTTTAAGCTGTCAAATGCAAAGGACACAAGCACCTACTGGCACTTTCTGACCATTTTTCCTCATCCATCAGGTCCCTACAACTTCACAGATCTATCAAGCAGCCATGCTACAGAGGGGCTGCAGTAAATCAGAACAAGCCCTTGTGCCTACACAAGCACTAATTATCTTGATTTTCCTCCCATTTAGCATCAGAACGTCAGTGAAGTTTCTCACCGTTATGAAAGCGGTGGATGAAATGCACTCATTGTGGGATTTCATGCAAGATTAAAAATACAGATATTAATCTTTCAAAAGATTTGAAAAATAAGTCTCAGCAGCACAAGCTTCTGCTTTTAACGCACCTTAATTATTTAGGCAATGTACTGGCAAAACTCATCATGGGCTGCAGCATCCAGCAGCAGCCAAAACAGCACTGCAGCTACAACTGCCCAAAGACAGAGAACTGAGCTGTGATCAGTGCCCATCTGGAGACTGTTCTCAGGCCACCTCACCTGAATAGCAGACAGCTTTCCACAAAGAAACAACACTGTCAATGAGACCATCAGGTGGCCTAGGGGTCAAGTCAGCTTAAGCCAGTTAAATATTTAAATGCAATCACAGCATCACTTTTTGTGGAAGAAAAGATGGACACTACCACACATGCAGCTTCTGATCCCCAGCTGAACTGGAAAAGTGCATCTGAACAGAGAGTTACATCAGAGGAGACCCAGGGCCTCTCAAGTGAAGTGTCTGGGATGGTTCCATCTCACCTGCACAAATGCAGAGCTACTGAAAGTGAAACACTTTATTGTTATGATGCCAGTAAGGATACCAGTTAATTTTCCAAGTAGCTCTGCCCACTTGATTAAAATAAAGGTTCATAACACCAGTCCATGATGTCTCTACCATCCCTACAGAATTCCTAGAGGGCCATGTGTGCCATCCTTCTCCCTGCCAGATGTGCCGGGAAGATCATGTCTAAACTTGAAACTGCCTCTGCAGGAATGACAGCTGCCAAGACTTCTGTCTCCAGCCTGGCAGCCTCCACCTCAGCAAGGCTTCTCCCAGGCAGCACAGGATCACAGCTCCTCGATCCACACCAGTGCAGTCTCACCAGCAGCTGCTGATGCCACTGCTCTTCTCTAGCAAGAGCTGCCACAGCTTTGCTACTCCACTCTATCTTATTTCAGGCTACATTTACAGCCACAATGTTTGATCCTGCTGGCTCAGCAAGGACCCTTCTCAATCACACCTGGAGCAGCCCATTCCTGGGCACACGCTCTGGACACACAGCTGCTCCTCACCAGCTCAGGGCACCTCTGCCTTCCCACCCTCCCCACAGTCTGCAAGTTTCCCCCATTCCTCGAAAGCCTGGAGGAACCAGAGAGCAGCTTTGCTGTTGGCAAGGTATCAGGAAATCCCCAATTTCAGAGGATTACAGCAAACACTCCATTCCCTCTGCTACCTGGACAGAGCTGTGGGAACACCACAGCCTGGATCAACAGCACTGGCACCCCTGCTCTTAGCCAAGAACTGCACTTCACTAATCCCTGCTGTAATCCTTACAAGGCTCAGGGAAGTTTTGGTGTCACAGCCAGCACAACCATGGAACCCTCTGCAAGCTGTTACTATCCTCAGCATTGTCCTGAAGTATTAAGGAATAAAACCCATCCAAAGGTCCATTCACTGATACGAGTGCTGAGTGGTCATTTAAAAAAAATAAAGCTTTTTTAAAAAAGAGCAATTCATTTTAATCTTCTAAAGTCCAAGATTATATTTCCTTTTTTAGCCTTAGTGTTAATTATGAGTATGAATAGCCCCATTCACTTCCAAAATCATCCCAAGTACTCTACACACTTAATCTAAACAAAGGGAATGACAAATTGTGTCAGTGTTATCCTGCAGCACTGAACTTCAAGAAGTCCAAACCTTGAAATCCTTTAGGAACCTAGGAAGTAGCTGACTAATCCTATAACCACAAAGACAAGTTATCTCACTGCTATTCTTTTTTCAGTAACTGAATTACAAACCAAGCTAAAAGGTCAGCCTGTCTGGACAAGCAAGCAAAAAAAAAAAAAAAAAGTGCAAAAAAGGAGTACCATTTGCTTTTAAAAAGCACTTGCTTGCCAGAGGTTTGATTAAATAAAAACAGCAGGGTTTTTTTCCTTCCCTAAGTGATTATGATTTAATTTTCTTAAGTAAGAGTACAAAAATACCTCTGAACATGCTAAAATAAATCATGTCATTAGGTCATGAGGATCTGGCTAGCTGCACAACTCAACTATACAGAGCTGACCAACGTGGGGTTTCTCTCTTTTTTTTTTTTAAGAAGAGCAATCTGTCAGAAAATGCTGATTCCTTTAAATCAAACAAAATTTTTTTACAAATCTGAAAAGTTTAACTAATTTCTTCTAGGAAGGGTACATATGTCCCAGTGAAAAGGAGCTTCCTTCCAATTCCAGGTACCCTTCACCCCTCTCTCCCTTGCTTCTAAGGGCTCTGCTTGCTGAAGGATTAGCAATTCATTTCTTTATTCAGGATCACTTATCTTGAATAAAGCAGAACAGCTGAAGAAGTAAGAACACCTGAACTCAGAGCGATTCATTCACAAAATATTGCTCAGTGTGAAACACAAATGCAACTGAAGTGCTAACCAATTAATTAACACTAAATCAGTACTCAAATACAGCCTTTATTAATGATGTGGAGTAAGAAGCATCATTAACATATCTGAAGACCTCACACACTCAAATCTACAAGGCACAGTGAAGGCTTAAAACACACATTTTCAGTTTCAAAGGCTGGGGACTACATCATCCATGGCAAGCAGCCATTATAGCTTTAAATAACTTGGGCCTATTTATCTTAAGAGTATTAAACTTTATTCAACAAACATTTTTGAGTCTTAGTCTCACATTTTAGTTCCAGCTCCAGGAAAGCTGCTGAATGGGATTTGTGTACAGGAAGACTCCACCTTGTCTACCCAAAAGTGAGGCTTTTATAAAAACCTTGGTCCAATGCTTCTCTACCTCCCCTGTTTCACTCAGGGAAAGGAGGAAACAGCTGCAACTTGAAGGCAAAGAAGACAGGAGTGAGAATGACAAGCTTTCTGAGGAAAGACTGAATTACAGAGATTTCCAGGGCATTCTGGAAGAATGAATAGCTGCATGTCCATGCAGCTGTCTTTAAAATCAGGGGCATGTGGCTAATATTTAAGAGGCAAATATTTTTTGGGACAGTCCCCAAGTGAACCACCTCCACAAAATCCATCTCGAATTAACCTGAACAATTCAGTATGAAAGGTTTCCCCAGGTGTTCCCTATTACTTGGGTATCCATTTATAAAGATCCTGCATGACGGCAGGACACAAAACAAGAAGGAATTAAACACTTCATTCCTGAATATTATTCCTTTCAGACTGTATCAGTCTATATGTATTAAGTTCCTCTTTCTCCCTCTTCCTGAAGGTCAAAGCTTTGATTATGAATCATACAATGGTTTGGGCTGGAAGGGACCTGCAGGATCATCCAGTCCCACCCCTGCCATGGGCAGGGACACCCTCTAATACCCCAGGCTGCTCCAAACCCCACCGAGCCTGGCCCTGGACACTTCCAGGGATCCAGGGGCAGCCACAGCTGCTGTGGGCACCCTGTGCCAGGGCCTCAGCACCCTCACAGGGAAGGATGTCACCCCAGGATCTGCCCTAAGACACCCAAAGGTCACACACACATCAGTTCGCTGGCAATAAGCAATGCCTCGATGCTTCTGCAGGTTTTGAAGTGGCACAAGAAGAGGCTGCACAAGGTCAAATGCACCAGGTCCAGCAGTCAGAGGTAACTTTGCTCCTCTCACAGCTCATCATTTCACGTGTCCAGATGAGACCCTGCCCACTGGGAAGTGTTCTCAGAGGCCTGATGGAGGCTTCATCCCCTCGGCTTTTCCAGGTGATCCAGACTCCATGCCCCAAGAGGCAACCCAGATCAGCTATAACAGACTCTCCATGAGAAGTCTCCAAAAGGAGCCCTTTTTGCTACAGATGAGAAAAACCTGGACAAGCTTGTCTTTTTAAGCTACATTACCCTTAACAAACATTTGCAGTGACAGATGAGCTGGAAGAAGATTTCAGAAGCATTTCAAATAGATCTCGTTTCAGCAGCAGTGTTCTTTCTTTAAGGGAGATACTGTGCCAAGAACACATCCAGCCCTGAAAACAGATCTCAAGACATAAGAAGGCTCAAACAGGTTTTCTAAAGAATTCAGGGTGCTCACACCTTCAGCTGCCACTTCCTCTCCCTTTTCTCCCAAAGCATGTTGCAGCCTGACCTTACCCATGCAGAAGCAGTGGAAAAAACCCAATAATCACAGGCCCAGGATGAAGTTCTTTTAGTTACTTAGTTCATTTGCAAAACTTTCAGTCAATGTCTTAGCAGATTAAATCTACAGTAGGCAAGGGGCCTCCAAGATAGTCCAGGATGTTGAATTTACAAGTCTGAGCACTCTGATATGAAGTCGATTTCAGGTTACATTATTTCAGTCTCCATTAAGGGCTATGACCTAAGCAACAAACTACAGCAACTCATTTTACTTCCCACTCACTGCAAGTTTCATCTAAAAGCCTCAAGTCACAGAAGGCCTGCTATATACAAAAATACAGCAAAAAATGAAAATTTGACAGCAAGTTGTGGCAGTAAGTGCTTTGCAATCAATGTCAGTTTGCACCAAAGGGAAAGCAGGTGGTGAGCTATGACCTTGTTACCAAATGGAAGAGAGCAGGAATTAATTCTCTTCCCCAGCAGAGACGAGTCACGTCTCTGAAGCACCTTTTTCAATTTTAAATATTGCTAACAAATTTTAAAACCAAATGTGGTATATTCTTTTGTTGTTGTTGTTGTTATAAAAGGAATTTGGAAAGGTTTATCAAACCTACGTACACAGAACTTGCTGTGAATCACACTGGTGGTTTGACACAGCCACGAATCCAATGAGGTTTACAGTGAGGTTCAGAGTGTCTTCCTCATGCAAATGTTACAGAAGATTCAAGACCACTTAAACAATAAAACAGAGAAGCAAGCTGTTCATGGGCTTATTTTTAAAAAGATTGTTTGACTACAAGGTGACAAAATGAACCATTTGTCCTTAATAAAGATGTCACGAGTTAAAAGTATTTTCTGGGAAGAACATACTAAATATCCTGGAAAGGTAATGCTTAAAAGAGAAATAAACAATTAACAGAGCTTTAAAAAAATCTTGCCAGATGGCTGGAGAGGGAAAAAAAAAAGGAAATCCATTCAAGGAATGTCAGTGTTATGAATCAAGACAGGTGACATTTAAAACCAATGAATAAAACATCAGGAAAACCTGTCTCTTTTTATAAATCATACTTCACAGTGGAACTACATCTAGGTAATACACTTCAAGATCCTCCTCAATAAGCAGGAGATACCATGGGGGGACAATTTAGGTTTGAAAGCTAATAATTGTCTATCCTGGACTGCCTCCTGTTGTCAGAAAAATAGTCCTTTTATTTGAGTTTGTTTCCCTCCCTGCCACAAAACCAAAAATTGTAGCCTTCATGCTCTCCCACAGAAAGAAATCTTTATTTTAGATCCAGCTCAGCAGAAACAAGTATCTTAAGTTTTCTTGCTTCCCAAGCAGGAATCTGCCCTAGTTCCACAGTGCCTAGACAGAGATATCAATCAGCCACCCCAGATCTGGCTTTATCTCTCAGACTGACGAATGCCCCAGCAAATAAGTTCACTTTATGTTCAAAGTGAGGCTATTGGAAGAAATCAGTGCCTGAGAAGTAATTTTTATTCCAGTCACCGCTGGGAAAAAGGAGAGCTCATGACAGATGAAGGGAAGAAACACTTGGACAGAGAAATCCCCGAAGATTCACTCAAAGTGTTTGGTTTAGTCTTCGAAAAATGTTATTGAAAAATGCTCTACTTTAACCAAACTTTTTTCTTCTTCTACACAAAACTGTATATATATTCAAATGAATTTTGTGAACAATCAATTTTCATTCATCACACAAGGGTCAGGGAAACTTGCTCTCTTAGAAAATAAAGAATGAAATCAAAGTTTCATAATAATCCAATAGGAGTCGCAAGATTATTTGATTTTCAGTAATGCCATTTAAATGACCTACAAATGTGCACACTCTAAAACTGCTTTTTTTGCTCCTGTCCAAGCAGACAGACTTTCTGGTGTCTCAGTAACCAACTCAAATTACTCACTTGAGTAATTTGGCTGGGAGAAAAGAGGAACAGAAAGATTAGTGCAGAGGCTTGCATCTGACACCTTTCCCAAGCTGCTTAAAAGGCACAAGTACAAAGATGATAAACCTAAGAGGATCACAGCAAAGTCAGGAAACACTATAAAATGATAAATTATAAAGTCACACACCAGCAGCTTTCCCATATAATGCAAGTACTCCTAGCATCTGCCTCAACATCAGCATGGCTTCTTCCTGGTGCTAGCAAGACCCAAAAACCAATTCCAATAAAATAAGAGCCAATTATTCAGTCTGCCATCATTTTCAAAGCTGGCAACTGCACAGAAAATACTCTCAAGTTTTTAATCGATTGAACTTTTAAAAGGACAAAAGGTAGTGAAGCTATAAAGCATCAATATTAGATTGCTAACAAATGCTATCCAAATGGATGTTCAGAGAAACCAAAGACGTTGAATGTTCCAGGTAGTGGCAGACAACGAGCTGTTCACAAGACAAATGACACCTTCACAGACTGAATGCAATAAATTAGAGACTCAGGTCATTGTAAAGCAGCGTGTGTTTACTGTTATTGATAAGCAATAAATCACCTGCCCTCCAACAGTTCCTCCCTATAAATCACTTCCAGTGAAGGAAACAGATGGTTCCAGTATGGAGCCATTCTTCACCAGAGCTGGGAGAGGGAATGAGCTGTGCAGAGCCACCACCAGGTTAACTGCAATGTTCCACAGGGTGCAGGGGAGCAGCAGGAGCTGCAATCCCCTGCAGCCCAGATTCCAGCTCGGGTGGAGCCAGGCTGGCAGCACCTGGTGCTCCAGAGGGCATCCCCACTGCCCTTCCCTGGGCTGGACTGCAGCCCCCTGCCACCCCTCCTGGCTGGGTCCTCCCTGCCTGCACCACACCTGGCACACACAGCCACACTCTGATCTGTGGGCACTGTCCACCCATAAAATATACAGTAAAGTACATATAAAAAAGATACCATGATCCTAGCGCTCTGACAGCCTTGCTCTGAAAGAATTTAGCTTTCTCTACACTTTTCAGCCACTTCGATTTCTTTCTATCACACCAATACCTAACTTGTCCAACTGGAAGAAAACAGACTCACATTCACACTTTCACTGCAAACAAACAGCCTCTTTTTCAGGCTAAACAAGCTGAAGACATCATTAGATGAACACACTTTCCTTTTTTGTTGGTAAAAATACCAGAAGTGGGTTTACTTATTTATTAATTTATTTTTAAAAATCTGTTTCCAGTGTAACATTTTAAACTACTAAGCAAAAGCACAGAAATGAGAATACAAATAATAACAGAATATCCCAGGTGAGATCAGCATAATGAATCACTGTCTCCAGTGAACAGAAAATTTTATTTTTCTTTACTACTTTAAGAAAAAGATTTATACCTTTACTCAGGGATGAGGAAGGTTTGCTTTTATCTACATTATACTTGTAAAAAAAGAGAAATCTAAGCAGTAGCTGTTAAAAGTTCTGACTAGAAGCTGCTTACAGACACACAGAGAAAATATCACAGTTTCCTATCAAGTAATTATAAATGGACATACAGTTATCCAGCTATTTGAAGGAGACTGCAGTTGTGATACCAACTCTTGCAGCGCAAGTAATTTAAGATCTCCAAAAGATGAAAATATACTTTTAGAAATTGGACTTAAATTCTAAGCGTTTCCTTGATGCTTTGCTTCAACCACTTGTCAGATCATTGCTTTGTCTCTTATCTGAACAAACGGCAGTTCCAAGTGTGAAACAGGTTTCTTTTGTCCACTCCTTTGCCCCACTGGCTTGGTGAGCCAGCATCCAACTCCTACAGTTTCCAGCTCCAAGGAGCCCTGGGCAGGACACAGGGAAGCAAACACAACCAGAGGCCACAGTAAGTGGTGTGCAGACACTTTTGAAATGAAGATGTCTCATTTCAAAACTGGTCTATTTTAAGGAGCATGTTCCACAGAGAAGTCACCTGTGGACAGCAAACTGTGGCCTGAGCACTTTGGAAGCAACAGGTCCAACTACTGGAGAGAGACCTATAGGTGGGGCAAGAGCTGGGTGTGATCCCACAACTCCTGCAACTCAGTGAAGCTCCTTCTCTGCCCATCCCTGACAGGCAGACCTTGGGGACCAGAACTGGTTTTGTATCTGGGGGCTCTGCCTGTGCAGCCCTGAAAAAAGTGGCAGCTGATGAGCTCTTGCGTTCTTCCTCCCAATTAGAGGCAATTAACACCTCCTGCTCATCCTTCCTTATTTTGCTCTGGAAAAATTTCACAAGCCACAGCTCTACTGCTTGCAGGACAGCCCTCCCCAGCAGTAGAGAAACAGATGACACTGTGCACTGAGAAGTGATGAAGGCTGTTTTGGAATCCAGGGAAATCACAGCAATCTTTCCTGTCCAAAGAAATTCCCATCAGCAGCCAGTGAGACACAGCTCAGAGGGAGCTAAAAAGATGAGCTAACACAGAGAATGGCACTCACAGCATGGACACACAGAGCTGGAACACAGGTGTGCTCCCTGCAGACTGCAGGGGTGGCACTGTGACCAAAGGCCACGGAACTGCCACCTTCCACAGAAATCTGACAAACTGGCCATGTCTACTCCTGCTGCTGCTGCAAAGCCTGGCATTCTGAAGGGTGTATGTCGGTTTTATTCTTCTCAGGACAGAAGCTCTGCTTCGAAGTGTTTCTGCTAGAAGGAGAGAACCTGTGAATGCAGATCCTCCTCACCAAGCCAAGGAGAGAGAAGGATGGGCCCATATCAGGGCTGCTGGTAACTGCAGGAATGGGACAGGCCTGACTCACCAAGACCTTGCAGATGCAAGCAAATCAGGATTTTCCCAAAAGAAGCAGCATACTTCTTAGGAAATAGACACAAGCCTTGATTCTGGTTGTTATCTTCCTTCCCAGTGCTGAGGCAGCAGGATGGATGGAGACTGCCTGGGCAGAAAATGAGGAGGTCCTGCAGGGGAATGGCAGTGCCTCCCTTCCACAGCCAGCTCCCTCCTGCTGCTCTGCCAGGGCAGCACAGAGAGCAGCTGCAGACAGGGTAAAGTGTCTCTAGCAGTTCAGCTCTCCATAGGCAAGGAATGGTTGGCAAATACACGGGTGCTGGAATGAAAGAAAGCCTTAGAGCAAACAGCTCCAATTCCATGAGGACTTGATGTCCTGCAGTACTCCTGCCCTAATCTCTGTTAGAAGTTCATGTCCTACTTAACTTTACATCCAAAACAAGCCCCCAGGGTAGCAAAAATCCACTGATAAATGAAAAAAACTATGACTTAGAATTGCAGCAAAACCTATGGTCAACACTACAGTTATTAAAAAACCCTGCAGTCATATCATGATGGCAAAATTTGAGACTGACTAGGGCCCAACTGCCACTGATTTTTGCCCGAGGAATCACACTCAGGAAATAAAATTGAAAAGGTTTCAGTGTTGTCACAGCTCCCACAAGCCAGGAGTGGCTGGCACCTGCTAATTTGCTAACAAAACAGGCTTTCAATAAAAGGATTACTAATGTAATACAAAACACTCATGACTGGCTGATCCACAAATACATGCTACAATGGGTTTGGCAACACTGAGGGCCTTTCAAGCAGGGCCAGAATAAAAACAAGTAGTTCTACTTTAGCCACAAGTGATATTAGAATACTGACCTGCTCAGAGCAGTTAAAAGGCTTTTAAAATAGGAATAAGTAAAGGATTCGTTGTGTTTAAGGGCAGGAAACACTACACAACTAATTTTCCTGTATGTTACAGTACTACTGAAAGATTAAAGTGAAAAAATGTAGGACATTGTCTAAACAAATCTTCTGGCATTATTAAGTCTGTGCAACAGCGTGTGACTAATGTTCACTGGCAAAATTAAATGCAGCTACAAAAATTTTGAGATCTGATTATGGCAATTAGGAATTATCCATACAATGCAGCCTGCCCATTATCAGCCTACCCCTGCAGCAATCTCCTGCTGGAGTTTGTTATATTTCTCCTAAAAGCAAGAATTTTTGCCCACAATTAGTATTTTTCTCTCCATGTTAAATAAATCATAATGTTGTAGAAAATACTGTTTGCAGTCAATCAGGGCTTAAAAGATCCTTGTTCAAACATGAGAAGGGATAAACATTAATAGCATCAGGCATTGACTAATCATTTAGTAACTTCTACCTCAGAGATCCAAGGCTGGAAATACTTTTCTGGAAATACTCTGGATTAATGCCATCTCTGATCACAACCAGAACCCAGCCAGAGCATCACATTTAGGAAGAAGGGAGTTCATCACCTTTCAGAACAGGATATCTGGGTTTTCAGCTCTGCAGTGGATGGGGTTGACTCAATCTAACCCTCATCTAATGTGACATTGCCATTGTGATATAAATAGTGTCTTATTTGCCTGCTTCAGAAGAACAATGTTAGTCAAGAAAAGGTCAAATGGTTTTGCCACAGGCGAAAAAGGAGCAAAAATCTTTTTTAACTTAATATAGTCTCTTTCTTTTTTTTGGAAGACAGGAGACTCCAGGTGCTAGTCACACAGGAGAGAGAGGAATACATAAGAAAAGAAGGCATATTTATCTAGTCTGCAGTAGCAGAAAGCAATAATATTTCAATCATTTCTTAAGGCCCAGAGGAACAAATATTTACCTGGCATCTCACTGATCTCATCTCTACTTGGAATGCTGCAAACTGTAGAAAAAGGCTGCTCAAACCTGCCTACTCTGGCAATGCAGAAGTTATAGCTGCAGGCAGGTCTAGGACAGATGCACTGGACACAAATGCCTTTTTTTTTTTCTTATTCCAGAGCTTATTACATTGATGTTTTCAATTAACAAATCATTAATAAACATAACTTTTACCCATAGATAGTCATAAAATCAATCAATTTTTGGCCAAATGGGAAAAATACATGATTTTAAGCCTTTGACAACATTATACAACGTGAGCTTGCTACTAACCCTCAGATAAGGGCTACACAAACACCCACGTTATTTATTAAGGCTGCTTTCAAGCAATTTTCTCATCCTACAGGAAGAAAAAAAGTAGCTCTGTTCCAAAATTTACATGAAGGCAGGCTGGTACATTCATACACAACCGAACTAGAGAACCACATAGAGCTAGGAAGTGAAATTTCTACAAATAACCTCACAAAGATGACCCAAGGCTGATTTATGGCTCGCTTTTATTGCTGCCAGCACAGTGGGAATCTGTGCACGTGGCAATACTGCAGTACTAATGGAAATCAGTAAACAGGGTCACACATGTCACAAGAGTTGCTTTACATGTTCTAAAAATATTTGTGGGTCCTGCTTGCTGGAAAGGCAGTGACCTTGGCTTGTGCTGGCTGGGTGGAGCCGGCACCTGCAGCTCCCTGTGTGCCCAGGGGAGTGCATCCCACTCAGAGGAAATACACTGCTAAACTCGTTATCAACCAAATGAGAAAGTAAAAGAATTACAGCAAATTTCCCCCTGGGCCATCCTCTGCAGACTACAGAAGACTCTGAAGATACTGTGAAGCAGCCCATCTCTCCTGGGAAATGCCACTCATTGAAAAACAATTGTTTATCATTCAATTAAGGTACAGCATGAGGTGAAGGAGATAAATGAAGTGTCTGATTCAACTGGAATAGTGTGTTGGGCCCAGGCCCTGCAAGACACAGGCAGCTTGAGGGTTATTTTTGCACAAAACACATTTATGTAGTGGCTTTATGCCTTGAGACCAAAGATAACAGTAGTGCCAAGGGCTGTGAGGGAGGGAATGCAGGAGGTCCCCTCAGCTATTCTTTGCAGCCTGAATAAGAAAAGAAGAAAAGCAGGAGCAAAGACAACAAAATAACAGCAGTAAATCTATACAATCTACAGAAAGAGAACGAAAAGCTCCAGCTGTTATTCCAGCCTTGAAGGGAGGAATCTCCTCGAGTGCTGAAGGGCAGAGGGATTTTGCACATTTTGTGGAGTGAATATCAGCAGCTACTGCCAGAGTGACAACCTGAACCAGGGGCAGCAGGAGCAGGCAGTGAAAGGGCACACAGAGCAAAAAGTGAGAGATCACTGCAGGAAAATGAGGAGGAAACAACGTTCAGTATCTTCTGGCTTTTTAAAATCAAACACGAAATTTTACATCCTCACACACACATACACAAAAATCCAATTTATGAATAATAGCTCTTTCTTTGAAATTCTGAAAAGTTGCTGAAACTTCTCAGCATGTCAGCCTTAGGAAGGAAGAATGGAAATGAGGATTTGAAAAGAGAAATGAAGACAAGCTTGATGTTTGTATAATAAAACAAAATCCAGTGCCAAAGCTCGAGAAAAACAAGGAAATTCAATGGTTCACTGTTCTTTGTCAAACACTCCACATTGAGGATTTGCATTTTCCAACTGCCATCTGGAATTTTTTTTTTTAATTTTAAATGCATAATGGGATATTAAAGCAAGACAGCTTATACCTTCATGCCCTCAGGCTTTTTTATTCCTTTGTTTGCTTTTAAACAAGGAACGTTTACAGACTGGCTATGATTACTGAGAAATACATAAAGAAAACGAGTTTTTCAAAGTGCCCCATCCAACTGCATTAGCAATTAGAACCTCCTCAAGTTTCCATTAGTCTGTCAAAACAAGAAATAATCTCATGGCAGCTGACTAAAATTCTTAAAGATTGTCACATTGATTGAATTTCAAAGTATAGACTTACAAATTCGTAGTCTCCATCCTGTGGTACTTTCCAATCAGAAGAATTTTTTGTCTGGCCAGAAACATTCTTCCCAAAGCTATTGATTTGATTCTCTTTCTCCTTCTGCTCAAAGTATTCAAGGAATGATGGTCTGGCTGGCTGCATCGTTTCATCCCTCCCTGGAAATTTTAAAAATAAGAAAAAAATAGCTGTTTCAAAAAATACAGTTTTGGTTATACAGCCCTACATCATGCCCAAAAGTGATTTTTTTTTTTAGCACACACTAAATCATACAGTACTGCTAAAGTACTTGCTAAAACACTATTTTTCAGCAGCTTTTCCATCATAAAACTGACTGCACAGGGAGAAGGGTGGAGAAGGAAAGCTGAAAGCCCACCACAGAAGTGATTACAGTGCTGGAGGCCTTGGCCTCTAGACCTGCAATCCATCCCTGACAGCACACTCCAGGTAACCAGCTTCATGCACTGAATGCCAGAACTGAACAGCTGCTGGAGAGACAGGCTGGGCTTCTTCATCCCAGCCAGGTTCCATGCACTGCAAAATAAGCAAGCTTCAAAAATAAACAGAGCTGTTTTACAAGCAGAAACTCACTTTCGTGAATAGAACAGGACAAAAATGAGGATTTCAAAGACCACAAACACCTTATAAATACCATAAAATTTGCCTGGGGTAGAAGTGATAAAGTTTTCTATACTGTTTGGGTAGAAAGGCTTATTTAGCTTGCAAAACTTCCCCCCCCCCCTTTTTTATAAATAGTCAGTAGGTGTTCCAAGCTTACTACCCTAGCTTTCTTTTTGTAAATTAGTTCTTCTGAACCAACTTTCTTAGTGGAAGAAAGGCTTAGACTTAGAGTCAAACAAGCCAGATACACAGATTAACCATTCAATCCTAGGCTTAATTAAGAAACTTGGGGTAATAAGAAATGGGAGGGCAGCTTCATTTGTAGGATGATGACAGCAAAATAAGGAAGGAAGTGAAGAAATGTGAAAGGATGGAAATGTTAATTTCCAACACAGACAGGAAAAAAAAAAAAGCCAAAACAGGAAGAAAACATGAAATTTCACTTCACAGCAAGTCAAGGTTACAAGGCTTCCAGCATCTCCAAGTGAAGATTTCTTCAGCAGTGCAACCAGTCCAGCACCAGATGCTGCCCAGGCTCTGCACACTTGAACTGGGCTGTCCTGAGTTTCAGCACAGCTAATTCCTTGAGAAGGGTCTCAGTCCAAACTAAGAGGCAGGCTTGCAGAGCAAAGGTGCTCTAACAGGGCTGCAACACAGCACCATGAGTGCTGCAGACACAGCTAAAGGCTGCTCACAGCTTAATGCCCCTGCACTGCTCTTCCTGAAATGCTCCACCAAAACCTGTGAGCAGCAGGGAAGCAAGCACTGTAACCCACTAAATGGTTTTGTTCTGTAACACAAGGTTCTCTAGAATAAGTTACTCATACTTGAAACATATGTTTTAGGTGATGCAGAAACTGTAATTTTCAGAAAGCAGGATGAGGACTGGAGTTAACAGAAAATGGCATCAGAACAGCCTAAGTCTGGACTGCGGAAATAAGTTCAGTGCTGAATGCCATACATTTGAAATAAATATAATCTGTCAGGCAGGCAACCAACCAAGAGTTTAGAGCTTCAAACAAGCACACAGGGGATGTCCTGTGATGGGTTGGCAGGGTCTGTGTAACACAGAGACTCTCCCACAAGAATCTGTACAGAAGGCAGGCTGTCACAAAACAGTCCTCTCTAAGGACGTTCAGCAGCGCCTTCCTCTTGAAAAAATATTAGCTGCTCTGGAAACTCATTAAGATTTAATCACAGAATATTATTCTTGCATATAAAATTGCCACCCAGTGATCCAGAACTTCCCTGGCAGACTCTATCTGAACCTCAGAGAAGTGGATGAAGTCCTCGGTCAGCTACAAGATACTCTAGGAAATTATTTGTCTATAGACATGTTAAATACGGAACAAATTTCTACAAAGTATGAGAAATGTTGGCAGGATATTTGGGTTGTGATACTGAGAGAAGTGTGGCTCTGCACAGCCCTAAATGTCATGATGCATTTTGAAAAAGCCCTGCATCGTTCTGCCTCTCCAGGGCCAGCTGAAAACTCAAGCATGAACTGAAGTGCTGATACTTTTGCACCGAGACAACTGGAGCAAAGACAAATTATTATACCCCTGGCAGTAGTTCCCCTTTTTTAAAAAACAAAACTAAAAAAACTCATCATACATAATTAGATCAAGAAAGACACCTTCAGACCGGCAGCGTGAAGGTCAGGCAGGGAACACGTCTGCGAAGTGGAGAACAGATTTGCTGTTGGGAATAATTACTGAAATACAATCACAATCCAATTACTGCTGAGTGATAAAACATTTATTTAGAATGAAGTAAACACACCCCTTGTACTCTGCTGCAGCTCAGCCTGCTTGAAGCAGGAGGTAAGTTATTATGGACAATCATGGCAATGTTTAACACCAACTAATTTTGTAGGAAGAGAGGAATTCATAACTAGCTAGGCTAATCTATATACAGCTCACTGACAGCCAGCCTGGGTCTCAGTAATTCAGACTTCCTGGGGGAAAAAAAGAGAAAAATCTAAATCATGTTTGTATTCTGTTTTGAAGATTACTGTTTGCAGCAGAGGAGACTGTGAAAGCAAATGTTTCACTCCAGTGACACTGGCTTATTCAGTTATTTTCTGTTTACTTTCTAAAAAACTGTTCACTCAAAACAGAGCTAAATTCAGAGTGTCAGTTAAAATAATCATGCTCATTCCCTCACATCTTGTGTTTTACCAAGGACTGCAGTATTTGCACTTGGCAGAAGAGATTTGCAGAGTCCCGCCTCTCCAGTGTGCCCAGCTCCCACTGGATGGCATCCCTTCCCTCCAGCATGTCAACTGCACCACACAGCTCAGTGCTGGCAGTGACAAAAGGAAGAACAGGGAAAATTATGTACCTGTAGAGGATTTTCTTGCTGCCCTTGATGTCTCTGGCCATATTTAATACTATCAGGGTTTTAGCTTTCCCAACCTGATCCCCGCCTGCTCGGACAATCTCTGCATATTTCTCCCAGGCTACCTGTCCTTGCTTGCACCCTCTGTAGGCTTCCTTTCTGTGGCTGAGTTTGCCCAGGAGATCCTTGTTCATCCATGCAGGCCTCAGGGAATTTTTGCCTGACTTCCCCATTGTCAGGATGCATCGCTCCTGAGCTTGGAGCAAGTTAGCCCTGGATATGAACCATGGATATGAAGCAGCTTTTTGGGCCCCTTTTCCCTCCATGACTTTATCCCATGATACTGTACCAAGCTGATTCCTGAAGGGGCCAAGATCTGCTCTCCTGAAGTGCAGGGCAATGAACTTTCTGTGTGACCCCCTCAGTGAGAGGATGAGGGGAAATGAACTGCTGCAAAGGGTGACTCGGCTGAACAAAAGGAAGAAAGTTTCACAGCAGAGATGGCTGTGCAACAGAATGGGACTGGAGTGACTCTGCAAGGCCTTCAGCAACCAGATCTGACATTGCACTTGTCCCATTCCAGGGACAACTGCACACAGGGAATCAGACTGATGAGCACCAGAGCTCCTTGCCCACCCAAGTGCTTTTGTGGCACATGCTCTTCACACCCACTAGACACCTCTCACTCTGCAGTCACCTTAGGCCTTGCAAACACAAGTAACATTTAGTCATCAACTTAAGTATATTTAGTCACCAATTTTAGTACATTTCCACACATCAGTACATTACACTGCATCTTAGTGTTGATTTGTTTTTTAACTGAGACAAAGCAGAGATTGCTAACTGACCGAAAAATGGGGAAAAAAAAAAGAGATGGTAATATAAAAGGAGAAAAAGCTGTGATGCAGATCTGAAATATCTGAAATTTTAGTTGCTGCTATGGTCTCTGTAGGGGTGTGGATGCAGCAAGACTGACAGAAAAACTCCCAGAGACAGAAAGACATTACACCAAATCAGTTATCATCCCAGCACGACTGAATTCCTTTTCGTCAATCTTAGCACTTAACAGCAGTGTCATCTTTCCAGAGATGACCTGCTATTAATTCAACACAAGAGTCACACCACTATATCTTTAAAATTTTGATAACAGGCAGCCAAAGACAAAAATCGATCACTGCTATTTGCAGAAGCAGATGCTGCTGAAAGATGACACCACACCAAAGGTATCTGTGCCAAAAAGCATTTAACTTCCTAATTTTATAGAGTTAGGCTAAAATATGAACATTTGACAGAAAGTGAGATCACAACTGTGGTGGAAAAGAGCCTTTTATGAGAAGGTCACCCCATGGTGACAAGAAAGGCTTCACTGTTGCATCTATTTTGGAATCTAAAGAGTTGCTTATAAGGATGAGCCATGAGAGCTCCCTGGAGCCATTAAAGGTCTATCATTTAGATATGCAGTCATCTTTTAGGAGCTATATTAATTACACAAATGGAACACCACAGCTCTGCTGGGGCTGGTCCAGCTGACTGCAGAATTGCAGGTTCAGAATGGCAGAGCAGGGAGAGCTCAGCCTGCATCCTGTGAAGAGCAGAAGCCCTCCATGGAAAACTCACAGGTGTTGCCTGTGAATTTTAAAGTAATGTTTAAAAAATATAAGAACATCAGTACTGTTGTGACAGAACAGAAAAAGGTGTGAAACTAGTGGGTCCAAAGGTAGAGAATGCTGTATGTTGTGCACAAGAAATATCCCGGTAAACTTCAATTTCTGTGTTCTCCTTCAGCACTGGGAAGCAATGTCCAGCTGCCCGTGGCAGTGTGCAAGCTGGGACAGTTCTTCTGCAAGCATAAACAGCCCAGACAAGCCAAAAGACAGCTGACAGGTAACAGGCAGGGCTCTGCAAGAAGCCAGCACTTGGATCCTCTCCTCTGCCAGGCTACAGCAAGGGCAACTTGTAAGGAAAAAACTGAACAACAATCCACTCCTTTCCAAAAATGTCACCTGTCTGAACAGTTGAGGGAATGGAATAGGTCAGTCTTAGGGGCTGACTGCAGCAGACAAACCACCTCACATGAAGCAAAAGATGACAAAGAAGGTGTGGAGAGCCTCAAAGTCATTTGCATTTCCATATGATGCTGTAGAGAAAGCAGAATGATAAAGAAGAAACAGCCTAGTCAATCAAATCAGCAAGAGATTTACTTTTCATTCCCAGCAGTAAAGAATATCCATGAAACCAGACCGTTTGCTATCATCTAGCCCCAGAAATCAAAAGACTCATTTCACTGATTTTTGTCAAACTAGCTCTCAAAACTGAAAATTTTCAGAAGCTCACAAGCTTCAAAGGATGCTTTCAAAAAGAAAGGGAGATTTACAAAGACCTTCTATCTGAACAAGCTTGCTGAGCAATGAAACTGAAATTTCTGCTTTTCTCTAAAATCATCCATCTCTACTCAAACTTGACATTAGAAGAATCCTTGTTTTATTATTCTCTCCTCTTGAAAGGGATTGCTAAGGTCTACCCAGGGTGAATATTCTGGAATTACAAAGCTTGTCATGAGAGGGAGAGTAAGATAACTTCAGGAACACATTTTGTGTGCACTTTACTCAAGGCAGTTTATACACTTAATACTTAAATACCTGTTCTTGAAGTCACAATAATTAGATTTCCACCCTATACCACAAAAACTGGAGCTGGAGTTATGGCTGGGAACAGTCAGGAGATAAGGCTACAAATTAATTTACAATGAAGCTGACATCAATCAGCAACAATGAAGAGATCAATTACTCCACTAGTGATTTTGAACCAAAACATGATCCTTGGTACATGTATGTGTATTTGTCAAAAATTCAGAGGCAATCTCTACTAAGCCTTAGTCCTCACTAGTCTCAATAAGCTGCTGTTTTATATTCAATTATGCAACTTTAAGACTGAAAACACATACTCAGGATGCACAAAAAAGTGCCTGATGGTCACATGTAAGCAACACTTCATTAATATTAAATTCCAAATGGAACTGCAGTTTTCTTTGCTTTGGGCTATTTTTTAGAGATCACAGATGAACTTCAGCAGCTGGACAGCATAATTTGTACAGTCTGAAGAGCACTGAGTCATTTTAAGCAGCAGAGCAGAGAGATGTCAAATTACTCAACCAGAGCAAAAATTGCTCCATCGTTAATAAGTTCATCCCATGGCAAGAGGAACTGAAATTTCCTCATATTAAAAGCAGAACACGTAACACTTTTTATCTCTTTATGAGAACAAGTCTCCCCATAATTATGGCCTATCTCAAATTAAATCAAACCAAAACACTCCCAACAGGTTCTGCTATTAAAAAGAAACTCCTAAATGAACATAAAAATCAACCTAAATCTCTTAATGAATAAGGTGTGAAAGACATCTAAGGGGATGAGCACCAACATTCACCCAAAGCTGTAACATCTATAGTGAGAACCCTTCCAAAAATAGGGGAGGAAATCCTCACAGTAATTGAAGGTGCTAAAGGCCAGGTTACCTCCTTTTACATCTCCTCTGCTTTCAATCTCAGACATGATTATAAATACAGAGCAGCTTTCTTCCCCCATCACAGATTTTTAGGGGCCACCTTGTGTCTTTCACCTCATTAGCTGCAATTGCTAATTGAGTCCAGCAGCCACAGCACCTGACAGGCAGGGAGATGTGAGGGTGCATGGAGAAAGAAGTGAACATTTCCTATTCTGCATCCTCTGGCTCAGCTCCTCACAAATCTGAATGAGAAACAACCTCATCAGCAGGGATGCAGTCTTCACATCCAGCACCTGTGGGTAACAGCTCAGGCTCCCCAGATGGCACAGAACCAAGTAAGCACTTCCTAACTCCCTTTCTATTCACAAGCCAGAAACTCATTTGCTTATCTAGAGAGAACAGAAAACAACATTGCAATGAACATTTTTTTTCCCCCTGAAGCTTGAAAATCTGCTGATAGAAACAAATTTTGTTTTGAACTTCTGCAATGAAGGGAAATTTAGGAGTTTACACTCTTCCTTATTCCTGCTTAGGAGTAAGGCTTTCTCCAGGATTTATTTTGATCCAGTAGGGAGTGAGTTTATTCTGAGAAGAGACAGCTAGGCTCCAGTTTGCCTGTATGTGCAAATGCACAAACATGCATGGGACAGAGATGTACTTACTAAGTGATTTACTACTGTTCTGTCTCTTGGTTGAGCCTCCCGAAGCACACTGCCTCCCGTACAGTGCTCAGGACACTGTTAATCACACCTCCCATCTTCTCCAAGAAAAATGCTTCTGTCCAGAAAAAAAAATCCCCACTTTTTATCCCCCACTCTACTAAATACAGGAGTGCTCAATAACAAACTGTTAAAACCAGCAAAAATAGCTCTGTTAAACACATACATCCTTTCTCCAATTTCAGTATCTCTGAAAAGATAAACAGATAATTAACTTTGTCTTAGCAACCAAAGGTAGACAAGCATCCCCCTTAGATCCTGGATTTAACTTCTCTTCATTTCCCAGCCTGCACAGAGCCAGCATTTCAGTTACTAGGGCCAGTGTTCAAAAAGAAAAACAAAACACACCACAAAAACCCCACAAGAAAATGACAGCACACACTCCCAGCCCTCAGAAATGCTGCCTGCATGTTCACACAGCTTAATACTCTTAAGCAAATTTTGCTGGCCACTGCTTATGTCAAGCTTGCCAGCAAGGCTGCTATTAAAAGTCAAAAAGCAACAGGAACATTTCTGTGCAGATTTGTATTCTCCACACCCCAAGAATGGCAGTAGGATGATTCCTACAGTTTGAGAACAATTTAATCAATGTAGGAGTTTGTAGAAGCAGCATGTTATTTAAATGCATAATGCTGAGAGTGTTTTATGGTTCAGTTACGACTAAATGGATCAATTTGCTTTAAACACAGAACTGCACCACTGGACATTAATAACACTAAGTAGTGGGAAGCTGCTGCAAAGAGCTATTATTGTCCATGGAGAAAACCAGGCAAAACAAGTCTCTTTGGCCAAGATCTTTGACGCACACATGATGTAAATCCTGACAAGACGTGGAGTTATTCTCCACAGAGGCTGCATGAGCAATTTGGATAACGTGCCACTGCACTTTTCTGGACAAGTAATGATATTATCATCTATGGCTACCTCAGCTGTACACCAGTAATACTTCAGTCAAGTACAATATTAATGCAATCACATAATCCTTCTGCCACCCATTCTCATTCTGCTGCTCACGCTGCAGGTTTTGCAGTCATTGCTTTACATGAAAAATCTCAGGTTAATTCATGGGGAAAAAACGTTTCCTGAGTCTTGGCAGAAACATTTCTCTGGCTTAGGTTTAAGTGTCACCCACTGGATGTCTCACACAGCCACCAAGAGACAAGCTTACTCTGAGTCATTTTTCAAATAGGAAATTGCCAAGTTTGCATCTTAGCTCATTTAATTTGCTAATGAAGCCCAATTCCCCCTCAAAAGGGGAAATACTTTTTTAAAATGACACAATCATGCTTAGCAGTGTGGGCATAGTAAAAGCACAACAAAACCAAGCCACCTCAAACTGTGTAACAGTGAAGCCTAATTTTTTTTTCTTTATTTTGAACATTTACAAACTCTAAAGAATTTTTTCCAGCACATTACATTATCGAGGTAGAGACAACAGCGTTGTTAAAGCTTCTGGTCTACCTCTGCACCAGACACTGTACTGAATGTGTGCCACATGAACAAAAACCCCACAGCCACAATCCTTCCCCTGTCTCCAGGTTCCTCATTCATCTCAACCCAAACCCCAGACAGCCCAGCTCACACTACTGCTGGCAGTTCTGCATGCTCCAATATAACTCACAATTATTTGATGCTTGAACAAGCAAGATGTACTTTAACAGAGAAAATGGGGCAGACTGTAGTACTAGACAAACTAGATCCAATTTCACTTGGATCTGATCGTATTGCGGTGTTCAAGGAAGGCAACATTATGATAAAATTATGTTCCACTCTTTAAATCAAAGAGATAAATTCATGCCAAGATTCCACTATCTAAACAAGTACAGCAAATTAAGCAGAAAGAGCAGCAGAAGGAAGAGTAAAAACAAAAGGAGTAAAAAATGCTTCACTGTTTACTAGCACTATATATTCTCACATAGAAAAACTTAAAAAGGACGTTTCCAGACATATTAACAGCTCAGAAGTTATTCCAGCTCTCAAGCACAATGGAAATGTCTGTTATTACAAATCATTGCTCATCTGTAGTTCTCCAGCTACATTTAAAGTTTTTCTGGAAGAGTTTAACTGCAATCCATAAGTAATCTTTCAGCAATCGATTTAGAAGTAAAAATGTGTCGCAGCACAATTTAGTATCTGCAGTCTCAGGCAATCACTTGAGTGCTTTCAGCATGTGTAACAGAATGTCACAGTGACATTTTTAATGCTGCCTGACTATTTATATTGAGTGCCCAGAATAAAGCCAAGCAAATGAAAGAATTTAAGCAAACACAATTACAGCTCAATTGACTGCAAACCAGAACTTCCCCTACAATGTAAAATACTGGAATTCTACTTCCTAAGAAGTCACAAATTGATTTATGCAAGAATCACTTTCAAGTCTACTGGAAGTTGTTTGCACTTTCAAGGCTATTGGAAGTTGTTTGCTAGAGATTTCTAAGACAATCCTATCTATGAAACACTGAAATACAGCCCTTTAAACACATTTTACATTAAAAAAGAAATACAACCAAACAAGAAACTAGTTAAGACACAGATTTTTTTTTTTTAAATTAGAAAGAAGGGGTAGAACACAACTCCGGAAACCTGCAGTTAAGAAGCCCAGGACACCCAGGGAAGCTATAATGCCGTGTAAAAAATCAAACCAGAAGTTTTTCATTGACTTAAAAATAGGTTCTATTGTGAAAAAATATATACAGAAATATATATTAAAAATACATATATAAACGTCTTTGAAAATATGATTCAATGAAGCTCCCTAAAACGCAGTTGTTCTCAAACAGCATTATTATATTTATATTTAAGATTACAAAAAAGCACTTTCTCAAGAGGATTCTGCAGCAGGCTGATGAGCTTTAGGGCTAAATGCATTTAATTGAATGCTATGAATATGTAAATGGCAAGCTGAAAACTGGAGCAGCAGGGAATTCTCATGAAGGGCAAGCTCCTAAGAGACACTGCCTTGCATCCCCAAAACAAACTGAGAACTGCTCCGTGCAGCAGCCAGCACTTCGGAGCTACACTACCAAAGAAGGAGGAGAAAAGGGTGTTAAGTTAAAGTTATCCCTTCCATTAATATCAGATTTGCTGGAACGAAGCTGGAAGCAGGCAAAATGCAGCATAACCTGCAGCAGAGAGCAGGTTCAGGGGGCATGGAAGGGGTCCCTGTGCCAGCCACCAGCTCCAGGACCTCCAAACTCCTCCTGCAGCACCTCTGCCACACACCTGGCTGTGAGCACCCTGCACAGCAGCAGCTGAAGAACAGAGTTTTTAAGGAGCCTGAAGCCTAAGGAGGGTTTAAAATAAAACCTCCACTTTCCAGTCACGGAGATGTCGAGGTGTCGGAGCTTGTCGTGGAGCTCCCTCTTGAGGGTAGAGGCTGCCCTGTGGTGAAGGCATGGCTGCAACCTCATAACTCATTCTGCTCAAAGCCAGAGGGTGTCCTTGTTAAAGAGACACTATCAAAGGCATCTCCTCCAGCCTCTGAACACCACACACAGCACTAGGTGCTTTTGAGTTACAAAAACTGCAGCCTTAAGAAGATAGCAAGAAGATAAGCACAAGTCAAACACTGAAGATAAACCTAAGAGGTGTGAGGTGTATTTACTTACACAGTGCTGGCAGTGCAGGAGCACCAGCCATACTGTGAGCCATGAAATGGAACAATACACACTGATGATGAGAAACTATCAGTGCTGTCTGTTGGTGAAGAAACTGCAGCTTCACCAGGTTTATTTAATACTATTGAAATGTGCCTTTCTTTGGATGACATTTTAGCTGCCCTAAGCATCCATCCATCTCCTTGCTAGACCCACCTTGTTCCATCACACCATTGTCTTTCTGCTGAAATCTCCCTCTCAAACCCCACATGGTTTCACAAGCTTCAAAGGGCCCTGACAGGGAAGAAGCTTTCAGCACAGAAATTCCTGAGGAAAGGATTTTTCCAGACTCCTGTGAAGAACAGCTAAAGGCTCAAGATCAGATGGCCAAAGAAGTCTTTGGAAGCAGTGCCAGAGCCAAAAGAGCAAGCCTTGCATGTGATGGTCATACCTGAGTACTGCTAAGCCCTCAGTCAGCACTTTCCCCAGTCCTTCAGCAAACATCCAGGCTGGCCAGTTGAGTCATCCCTGACTACCTCTGCCTCAGACTGCAAGGTTAACAAACCAGTGGGAATGGATTTCTAGGAGAATCCATAATTCAGAAAAGATTCCTTTCCCTGTAATCATACTTTTCCAGGAAGGCTCTCCCTGCCATTTCTTTAATCAAAGAAACATTTTCAACCCTTTTCCAGCTCAAGGTGTAAGGCCTTCCACAGACTATCAGTCACATAATTTTAAGTTTTACATCCTCTGAGACAAGGCTTGTGGCTTTAGTAAGTTTTCCTGTTTCAGGGCAGCATGAATTTCAACTTGAATGTCTGAAACAGCAACACAGCTCACTGGGTTGTCCTCAGTGACTCCAGTAACACCAAAGAAGCACACCAGTCCAGAGAGATGCCAACCCTTTTTACTGCGTGCTCTGCTGTGATGAAGCCTGCAATATACTTGTTATTTCATAAACCTGTCTCTTCACTGAATGCATCACTCCTAAAACAGACTTACAGCTTTCAGAGGCCAGGTTGCAGCCAGATCATCATCTAAAGCAACACACATTTTGTGATTACCCCTTGTTAAGAATCCCCCTTCTACATTCTGTGAAAAATACAAAACCAGCAAAATAGAACAGACAAAAAAACCCCCAAAATTACTAGCTAGAATCAGATCTTATTTGATTAACACAAAAGCTTGTGGAAATTTTACACTTCAGCTATGCCAAGTGCAAGACTAAAAGGCACAGCTCGAAACTTGGACCTAGAAAGGTTTCTCTACTGCCAGAAGGCACTGACCTAAGAGTTTTGGCTCCCTACAACCAAAAGACACAATAATCCACCAAAAATATCAAAGCAGGCTGGGAACACATATGATAGCTCACATGAAGATTTAAGTAATATCTAGAAGTCAGAGATGTTTCCATACTTTTCATGGTGCCCTCCTCCTCTTCCTCCTCGGTGTTGATGACCATGGTGCCCAGCTGGGACTCCAGGGTGCCATCGTGCTCTATCATGGTGTTGGCTCCATCACTCATGGTGTTCACAGCTCTGATTGTGCCAGTTTCATCTCCACTCGCCCTCACCATGGTACCCGAATCCGTCTCATCCTCCTCCTGTTCAAACATGCCACAGACAGATTTTACTGATGGTGCTCAATCCCATGAGGAATGTCTCTATTTAAGGACACTGGCAAGTCACACTCATTCAGAGGTTTTTACAGACACACACAGAAGCAGTGTTCGGTTTATGCGCTTTGTTCTCTCCCTGTCATCTCCAAACAGGTAATGAAAACTAATGAATACTTTCCTGCCAGCATGAAAAATAAGAGAACAGATAAATAATCAGCAGAAACTTCTCAGTGCAAGTTGTATCTCATTTCTGAGCTGGTGAAGTGTCTGCAAGAGTAGATTAGAACACCTAATCAGTCATTAGTGTTTCTATTCATGCAGGCAGTTTGAGAGCTGTCTCCAGCTCACTGAGGAGTCACTTGAGAGCACCAGGTCTAAGTATGGAGAGTATGTGGCACATGGAAAGAAATGCTCCTCATCCTGTTTTTTTCCTATTTCTAACATTTGGTACTTTTACTCATTATAAACTTCAGGAGCACTGAAGAAAAATGAACTACATTTGCAAATCTTTAAAAAGGATTCAAATAAATTATCAAAGTTTGGTAACTTTTTTCAAAGAAAATGACTTTTTCTCTTTCCATTTGTTTAAAGGGACTAATAACAAAAGTTGGAGCTGCTGCTGCCAAAGCTTAGGAGATTGACTCTGTAGAAAAACACAACCCCTTCAAAACCAATTCTGGCAGAAAACTTCCTGACAGAGTTATGTCAGCCAAAGGTGGCAGCTTCATCAGGTGGCGTGTGCTTCAGTAAGTGTGTATTGTGACTAGGATTTCATGAAGAACAGGGTCTAGATTTCCACAACCCTTCTGGAATCTTGGAAATGTGGACCAGCTTCCAACTGCATGAACAGAAGTCCCTTTCTAGGTTTACAACAGAGTTTCTAGGCATCTCACCTTAGATGAGATGCTCATGTTTTGTTCTCAGGATGAAGTTCACACTCTCTATGTGACCATGGCCTTACTGATCTATGTTAGTGTTAGAAGGAAAACACACAGGTATTGCATCTCAAGCTGTAATACTCCATCTCAATGTCATGGAAAGAGAGAAGTCACCTCTCCACGTTCTTGTGTCCCCAGCATTTTACCTGTTGTGTCAAGAGTGTCTATAAAATTTACTTCTCAACCTCAAAACCAAGAGAAGAGAGGAGCAAGAGAGGAGAAAACTACACAAGATGTTACTAGAGGAGAATTAATTTTGTGTGGAGTTGAGTGGGTGAGAGGAAGTAATAAATTTGTTAGCTACACATCATTTAACAAAGGACTACATCAGAAGTTTCCGCAGCACTTGCGAAGTGTTTGGGAAGCTTTTCTGCTAGCAGACACGGAGTAGAGAAGCTTCAGGAAAACACACACACCAACAGAGAGGACTCCACTACACAGACACCACCTCTCAGGATTGTGACCCCAGATCAGTCAGAAATGAAGAAGGGATGGCACAGACAAAACTCAGGGTAGGGGCAGTAGTCGTAGAATTGACATCATGACAACGTGACCAATCAAGTTACTTCCACACTGAATAAATATCCAGTCCTAGACTGCAAAACCAGATGCACAATGTGTTCAGCACAGACACCGTGGACCATGCTGCTCAAGTGTCACCCCTGAGCAGGGCTGGCATAAAATGCCTTGTGTTGCCCATTTCATTTATTCAGGCTGAAGCAGGCAGAGGCTCAAAAGCCAGCTTTCAACATGCTTCCCAAACTCACATGCTGTAACCACTGAAACAAAGAGCCAAACTGAAGTTCACAGCAAGCCCTGAACACTTCCCATGCCCTCACCTCAGGCTTCTGTCGGTTGCTCTTGTGTAGAAGAAAGTTTCTATAAGGGATGTTCTAAAGCACAATAGTAAAACAACACAACAGACTTATATCACAGTGCATCAGAAATGATATTATTATTCTATATGAGGAGAGCAGTGTAAGACCTGAATCTACAACAAAAAAATTCTCACTGCTGCATAATTAATATAATTCAACTGGGAAAATGAATCAAATCTTCTGCATACAGCACTTTGTAGCCTTTCTCAATCCCAGCTCTCAGGCCACACTGTAAGGTGAACAGTACCCTACACATGCTGCCTGTCCCACTCAAATTCAGCTTGAGCAGGGACCAAGCATCAGGTTACACAGTCATAAAGTAGAAAACTCCAGAACTAAGTCAAATCCACTGGCAGTTGGACAAAATATTGCAAAAACAAAACCCAAAGCAGTTAAGTCTTATGAAAGTAGCAAGAGTTTGGCCTTGCACACTGTTCCTATTAAATACTCACTGAATTTTCTTCATCCTCTTGATCGAGTTCTCGCTGTTGTGCCTCCTGGCGTTTCAGCTTGATGTCCATTGCTTCATTAATCAGGTCCCGCAGAATTGACACTCCTTTGGCACTTTTAACAAATGGATGCTGAGAAACATTTCAAAAACAAATAAGCACTGCATCCAAAGCAGGACAGAACAGTAAAACACTCTTACTATGGCCTCCTTGATATCAAATTAAGGTTTAACTTGAACCATTATTAAAATAAAGATCCAGTTCTGCTTGGCACAGGAGGGAGATCTTCCACCCTCCAAACAAGATCAAGCTCTAAGGGCAAAACTGATGTGAGACCTTGGGCTCATTCACCTCCCACAGCTCTACTTACTTCTCTCCTTAGCTTAGCTGTCAAGAACCAATTACACAGACCATTACCATGTCTGGAACATTATGAGCAACCACTTAGATTTAGCCTGCCCTGTTTTGTGTTTTAAGAGACAGTTTCTTGGCAGTGTTGGTGGGAATTTGAAAGTAAAACGACAAATGCAAACCAAACAAAACCAGCAAACCAACAACAAACTCTGAAAGCCAAAACAACAAAAACAACCCAGAGAGGACAAAGGAAGTTGAAGTCAGAAGGGTTCTTAGAGAAGAACTGAAAAGTTGAAGTTGAGCGTGAGATTTTTAAAATGAATTATTAAAAAGTAAAATAAGTCGTGAGCAGGAGCAGCAAGAAACGAAACCAGCATCTCAGGAGCCACGCAGCTCAGCCTGCCCTGGGCAAGCCTCCCCCAGAGCTTATGCTCTCCTAAGAAAAGGCAGACCTGCAGCAGCTGTGTGGCAGTGGCTCTCTGCTCCGGGCTCTTCACAAGACACTGCTTCACAAAGTCTGTAAAACTGTCCGACCAGAGCTCCGGTTTCCGGAATGTTGGAGGTGGGTTGGTAGGAATCATGAAAATTGCCTGAAAGCAGAAGAATATTTCAGATTTCCACAACAAAGCTTAAAACCAACAATTCAACATAAATACACCCAAACACATGCTGGTACTAAAGAACAGCTTTTCAAGGTGCTGCCTCTGAGGAGTTTGCGCCAACGTTGCACGCAAATCTGCTCGGGGATCAAGAAGCAGGAAAACAGACTTTTCTCACTAGGTGCTCACACCTGGCTGAGCCATTATGTGCTCCAAAAGTGTGAATCTGACTTTTTTCAGTCTTTAAAATCTGTGCTTACATTAAAAAAAAAAACCAAAATCAAACCAAACCAACCAACCAAACAAACAAACAAAAAATCACCAAAAAACCAAAAAATACAACAACAAAAAAACCACCAAAAAAACCCACTTTGGATAACCCAGCTGAAAATATCCTTCACGTCCAACACAGAGCGTCAGCTATGTCGTAACAGAAGAGGATTGTGATTTTTTTCATTCCCATGCAGATTCTTCTTGACAAGGATCTGTTTTTCATTTAATCAACAGTACGAAGAACTGAGAGAAAACAACTTGTTCTAGACGTTAAAAGCAAGATTGCATGCTGATATGTGATTCAGCCAGCTGTGGGATCAAATCTTTCCCATACAGCAATACATTTAAGGCCACAGTCCTTACCCTCATGGGATGAATATCTGCATATGGTGGCTTTCCTTCAGCCATTTCTATTGCAGTGATTCCCAGGGACCAGATGTCTGCCACACAATTATACCCAATTTCCTGAATCACTTCTGGAGCCATCCAAAATGGGGTCCCTATGACTGTGTTCCGCTTTGCCATGGTGTCCTGAGGAGAGAAGGATAAAGATCCAGACAATGGCAACTGTATTAGCCACAAACAGTCATTAATGAATTATCACCCTAATTATCTTGCACGCATGCAGATTATTAGACTCAGCAAGACTAGAATATGGAAGTCTGCAAAGAACAATTAAAACATGCTCATAGAATTTAAAAGTATACTAAAAAAGGCAGCAAATGCTATTGCAAAGCATTACTTAGTTGTAACAGTTTCCACAGAGGAAGATCTGCTCTAATCTGCTGCTGGTTTAGCATCTCATGTTGATCCACAGTGCTAAAAACCAGCTATGAACAATTTGTCAATTTCCACAATCCCATCACACACAGAGGTTAAAAAGATAAACGAAATATACACAGCCACCCTGGTTTTACTTACTGTAAGTTGTCCTGCCACTCCAAAATCAGCAAGTTTAGCATGTCCCTCTGTATTTAGCAATATATTTCCAGCTTTGATGTCCCTGTGTATTTTCCTCATAAAATGCAGGTACTCGAGTCCTTTCAGCGTCGATTGCACTATTGTAGCAATTTCCTCCTCTGTGAGCTGAAGAAGGGAAGAGTTACTGCCAACATACCAGTGGCTGAGACACAGCCCCATTGTGCTTTGGTCTATATTTTACTGAGATTCACTAATTGCTACTTAATTGCCTTCACTAAAGGTTGCCATACCAATGGAGAACCAGTTAGTGACTTACAGCGTTATGTAGCAGAATTAGATCACAACCAGCATACATATACACACTACCACATTTCACATGCCATAACCCTTTCTCAACTGGTAATTCTTATCCTCCAATAACCAACACAGGGAAAAGTAGGGTCTTACTTGGAACAAATCTGGGTTTTCAGGAAAGCCAACACACCAAAACCTGCTCCACCACTTAAATTATACAGATAACCAAAACTCAATCAGTTTTCTCATTTTCAGAGGAACAAAGGACCTGCATCTCAAGTTATGGCCAATGGTTGTGTCAGGCACTGAACAGAGAATTATGCCCTAATTGCTAAGCTTCCTTGATCTGCTGCACACCCACATTCCCATCCATGCCCTCAAAGGACGTACAGTTTTATTTCGTAGTCGAATAATGTCAGACACAGATCCAGCCCCGCAGTATTCCATGACAATCCACAGGTCTGTGTTCTTAAAATAGCTGCCGTAGTACTTCACCACATGGGGACTGGGAAAAAAGAAGGATAAAACAAAGGGTCAAACACCAGTAACCAGCATCACTGAATAAGCACAATACACTGCAGAGACCCTACGTATGTTTTAGGAACTGAAGTGCCACTGGAACCCAGATCAGAAGTGTTCCAGAACACCCTGAATTCTGCATAGGGCTCCCCAGTCCTGCCAAGCCTGCTCCCACAGCAGGGCTCATGTGACCTGCCAGTAAGTCACTCCAGGGAGCTAAACTGTCCCACAAATCCCATGGAAACAAGGAGTGATTAGCCTTCAGTCTGCTTCAGCTCCCTGAACCAGGTTACAGCAGGGTCGCTGCTGGGGCAGGACAAGGGAGTGGGAAACAGGCCACAGCTGTCCCTGGTAAAGCTGCTGCAGAACATTTGCAAACAAAGGGAAACATTAAATAAAGCCCACAATTTTCTGGAAAATAGTTACCATGCTCATTAAGACAAATGTTCCCCCGTTACCACATGGACCTACCAGTCTCTTTGATTTAGTCCAGGACATATTTTAGGATCTCAGTACAACCTGTCTTCAGCTGTCTGGATGCCCAAAAAGCAAACAGCGTAGTAAAGTACACTGTTCAGAAAAACCACGTGTCCTCTGGAAAAGGTAAAGCAGAAACTAACAGAAAGACTGACCCTGATTTGATGGGAATGGAGCTAAGGAACAGAAGTGTGTTTAAAATATTCCCTGCTGAACATTTTCTAATGAAAAAACTTTAAGACTAGCAGGTCAGTCACACTGCACAGTGTCCCTTAATGCTTGCACAGAAAGTGTGATGCTCCAGTGATTCACTCCCTCTGCTGTTCACAACTCTAAGGTCTCACTTTTGGCCTTACAGTACTAATATTTAATTTAAGAGAAAGTAGTAATGCATTTCAGGTTACACAGTAAGATTTTCCAGGAACAATTTCTTTACAAGGTACACTCTGCTGCCTGCTCCTAAGTCATCTTCATTTAACTACAGTGAGAGTGGAATGCAATAGCGTGACTGGGACCACAGTTTTATACTGCTCATGTAATTTATTTTAAATGGGAAGGCCTTCAAAGTAGTGTTTCCTAAAGCCAGATTCATAATATCAGAAGAAATGAGTGTATTTTAAACCTTCAGCCTTGGACTTTGAGAGGGTCCTCCATACCCACAAGCTCTTCACTGGCTAAGTCACTGCAGCATCTTTTCCTATAAAAACATGCACAAAGGGGGACAACCATCAGCCCAGAGAGCTGCCAGCAGGTTATTCTGGAGATGCTCAGATCAGCAGAAGGCTTGTACTGCAGCAGAGCCTGCACAGGCACAACAGGACCAGGAAGGACAGTCCTGCCACCCAAGCAGGTGACAGCACGGAGCTCGTGCACATGCAAGAGCAGTCATGCATTAGTGGCTCTCATCCACGTGCCCTTTAAAATAGAAACAAAAAAATCTCCTCCTAACAGTTCTCTATGCCTTGCTGGGAAGCCACCAGCCCTGTGGGCACGGGAGCTGCTGCTCAGCACACAGAACCAAGCCCCCACTGTCCAAGAAGTGGCGGTGCCCGGGCAGAAGGGCGGTGCTGCTCACGCCTGGCTCTGGCTGGCAGCGAGGGCAGGGTTACCCCACTCAGCTCAGAGCTCTCTCTTGCTGCAAGCTGCATTTCTGCTGTCTTACCTTTGCACTACCCAAATGGTCAGCTAACGGGACTCAGCTGATACGAGGGAACTTGATTGTACAAGTCCAGCCTTTTAAAAAACATTTGAGGCAACATCATGGCTTTTATTTGATTAAATGCCAGGTCACAGGTGATACTTTTCCTTGCATCCCAATAAAGGGTTTTGCAGTGCACACTTACCTGTCACATTGCTGCATTATGGATATTTCCTTTATGATCTCCTGCAGGTCAGATTCCACAGGAACTTGCTTAATTGCAACAACTTGACCCGTTTCTTTATGGATGGCTTTGAACACACTGCCGTAAGAACTAGAAAACAAAACATTAAACAAACACTCAATATAGTTACACAAATGTTATGGCTTTTCTTTTTGCGAGTGTAACCATCAGGTAAAACATTAACTATCCTTTTATTAAATATATTTTGTATTTTAATGTCAATAATCAGCCCATTAACTTCTAAACACTGTAATACAAATAAGTCAGCACACTGAGTGAGGAAAGAGCACACCATCATTACACTGACCATAGCTTTGGAATGGCCTTTTTGCACAAATTCAGCAACTAAAATTCTCTTTTTCCAGCATACAGTACAAACTGAGCATCAGTAAGAACTACAACTCTGGTCAGAGAGGGTTGCTTGTTCCTGTCAGATATTATCATTCTTATTTCCGGCTTCCTTACTTGCAGTAGCCAGAGAGATTTACAACTCAGTCTTTTCAAATGAACAGCTTAAGGCAGTGAACATGTCACTCCTGGAGTGTTCCCATGCTGCTCTGCCTCACCAAAGTGTCACTGAAGTTCACTTCCACCTGTACCTCTTCCACAAGAGGTACCAGGGATGAACTACAAAATCTCCTGAGCTCCCTGAGAGCTCTACCAGCTCCAGGCTGGCATTTTTCAAGAACTTTTTAACTCCCTACTGTTGACCCATAACCTACTATTTGGATTAAGATACCACACTCTTGGGAAACAAATTCTTTATTCTGTTATTAACCAAACACCGTCACTATGTCAGTAGCTACCTTTCAGAAACAGGAAAAGTGAAACATCAGAGTCCACTGAACACACCTCTGTTACACAAATGTGTTCTTAGAAAAATACACATTGGGCCCACTGGAAAACAACACATACCCTTCTCCAAGCTTCTCCAGGACATCAAATACTTCTTCAGGTTGTTTGGTTAAACTGTCTTCATCTAACTTCTTCAGCTGCCTGTATGGGTAAGAAGAGAAAAATGATTACATTTAGCTTTATGGCAGTTTGGGGTTTGCTGAAACAGAAGAATAAATAGCACCACTTAAACATACAAAAGGTTTGGCATGAAGTAAATTGATTATAAAATAAGTTTATTTCACCTGATCAGGAGAATGAATATTATTACCATCCAATAGCAAAAAAAGGCTGGGAATTACTAAGAATAGAATGTGAGCAGGCACACAAATCTAGAGCTCCTCTTGGCAGAAATCAATTTCAGGATCTATACGCTGGTGGTCACATCTCAGCGTGGCAGCCTTGAAGCCGCTGAACATATCTGCTAAATTTCAATATCTGGAATGGAAGTATACCTACCAAGGCCCTAAAAAGGGAATATCATCTTCCCTGATGCTTAGAGTACGTGTGGAATACATTTATTGGGAGGCAGGAGGCAATAGTGCTCTCACGTGTACATTTTTAACATTAAATCTTCAGATCCTAACTTCATGGGCCTGGGCATATATTAGGAAAATTCTGTCAGGAAAAAGGAAACTGTGTCTCACTCTCAGGATCTTAATGCCATCCCTCTTAAATGTATTGCCAACAAGGGTCAGCTGAATTAATTTCTAGGAATGAAAACCTGCCATGTGCTGTGATTCTTCACGTGGCCCCCCTTCCCCTCAGTACAGCTTTTAGGGAGATCCTGTACACAAAGCAACAAGAAGATCAATCATATTTGTTCAAGTCTACACTGGAGAGCTGTTCACCAAACCTCCTGAAACAGCTAAGGGCTACATAACAAAAAGGTCTGAAAACAGTATTTTATTGTCAGTGGTAAGAGTATCCAACAGCCCACAAACAAGTGCTCTTTCATTTTCACAAGAACTAAAAAAAAATCTGAAACAACAATAAACAAAAACAAAAACCAGCCAGCAAAACCCCCTCCAAGCTCCCTAAACCAGCAAAACCCCCTCCAAGCTCCCTAAACCAGCTCTTACGAGTTTTTTAAACACAGAAACTTAAGAGTCTCAGAGTTTTTAGCAGACTGGTGTTTAAAGTAAAACACCCATGATTGCCTGCAACTACAAATTACTCCTGAAAGCTCTTACAGCTGCTGCTAAAGATCAGGACTCCACTCACAGAAATACTAATTTTTATACTAAATATGTAACTTCCCCCCCAGATTTCTTCAGAAACAGAATGAAAAACCATTCATTGATCCCTGGCTATTATGTCTATGTACAAAAGCCACACAGGAGGAGCAGCTCACGCATGGAGCACATACAATGGCTTCCTGAAGCAGAGGAAACATTATATAGAAGCAGACTCAGGAAGTGGTGAAATACTGAAAGTAGCTGCTAGCTTCCCTGCTCAGATAAGCATTAAACAGAATTTACTTGTCCCTGTGAAAACAGAGAGGGAAGAAGGTGTGGGAAAAGAGGAAAAACAAGTAATACATGCACCAGAGAACACATAAGTCACCATTTCCAAGGAGCCCAAAAACTGGCAACACAAGAGGCAGACCCTTCTTGTTAAAGTTGAGGCCTAAATTATACCAGCATAAAAGGAACTTAAAAAAGGCTTTTCACATACCCAAACACAATAACCAGACAACTACTGCGCTTGCAGCAAACAGCCTAATTTCTACTATAGAGCAGGAGCACAATTGCTTTACATCGTCCTGTTCCATCGAGCGCACTCGCTGCTGTCTGACACTCTGCCGTTCTTCTGGATGTTCATACCACACAGATGCTAACAGCAACACAAACCCGACCTCACCTCTATTGTTAGTCAGATCTAATCTTAATCACCTGCCCCGTAAACACTGGCATAAGCAATTACTTCCTAAAACCGAGCGGGTTTTTTGTTTGTTTTTTAAAGAACATACATCACTGTTTAACCAAACGGGCCAATGCCGCTGGGGACCAGCGCCAGCAGCGTCCTTTGTTCGCAGCCGAAGCGTTCCCCGGGCCCCAGCTGCGGAGCGCTGGTGGGGGTCTGACACTGACTCTTCATCCACGCTGCCCCTTCATCCACGCTGACCCTTCAT
>VXBQ01017658.1:262111-281699 GCA_013400175.1 Phainopepla nitens
GTGTACTCGGTGTACCCGGTATGCCAGTGTACTCGGTGTGCCCGGTGTGCTCCGTGTGCCAGTGTACCCGGTGTGCCCCGTGTGCTCCGTGCCCCGGCACGGCGGGAAGGCGGCAGCCCCAGGGCTGGGCACCGCGCCCGGACACGGCACCGGGGGCACAGACCCGCACAAAGCTCACCCAAGGAGAGACGCGACGGGTGAGCAAGTGACCGGGGCTCGGTGACCCCGCTGGCACGGGCCAGCACAGCTCGTACAGCCGCGGTACCCGGTGGGTGGCAGCTCCGCAGCAGCGCAGGCAGCGCCTTCTCCCCAGCGTTCCGGTTGAAGCCGTTTTCCCCCACCTGAGTGCCGTGCCGTCCCAGCAGGGACCTGCAGGCTCTGCCCGGTGCCACCCGACTGCTGCCCACGGCCCCGCGGCTCCGGGCAGCGGCAGCGCCCCGAGAACCGAGGCGGCCGGAGCTCGGCGCGCCCGCGGCCCCGCGCCGACAACAAGGCGGGTGACAGGGGCCGGAGCATCCGCGGTCCCTGCAGGGACACCCCCCGAGCTTACCGGCGCGGGTTCCGCAGCTGCACCGTCTCCATGGCGGTCTGTCGGCGAGCCGGCTCGGTCCCTCACTGCTCCATGGCCCCGCTCCGCCGCCGCTTCCGCCCGCCGCCGGATGCCGCGGGGAGCGCCNATGGCCGCGTCCCCCGGAGCGCTGCGCCGGGCCGGCAACGAGGAGTTCCGCCGCGGGCAGTACGGGCTGGCCGCCGAGCTCTACTCCCGGGCGCTAGCGCTGCTGGAAGCCGCAGGTAGGGCAGGACCCGGGGCGGGCGGGGGCACCCTCTGAACCCGGCCGAACCGCGTGTGTCCCGCGCAGGGGATGCCGCCGCCGAGGAGCGCAGCGTGCTGCTGGCCAACCGCGCCGCCTGCCACCTCAAGGACGGTGCCTGCAGCCTCTGCGTGGCCGACTGCAGCAGGTGAGCGGCGGCGGGGCCGGAGGGAGCGCTCAGGCGCTTGCCCCGCTCGCTGGGGCGGGCGGAGGAGCGCGGCAGCCCCGGGGCGCGCTGGCTCTCAGCGCCCCGGCGCTCCGTGCCCTCCCCGCAGCGCCCTCGAGCTCGTCCCGTTCGGGATCAAGCCCCTCCTGCGGCGGGCAGCGGCGTACGAGGCTCTGGAGCGGTACTCGCTGGCCTATGTGGACTACAAGACGGCTCTGCAGGTGGACTGCTCCGTGCAGGCGGCGCACGATGGAGTCAACAGGTAAGGAACGCCGCCCGGTGCCCGCGGCGGGCAGCGCCGAAAGGCTCGGCAATAGCTGGTGCTGCTGCTCGAGCCGTGCTCCTTCCTGCTGCCCTGGCAGCACCAAGCTGGGTCCCAGGCACACGAGTGAAACAGGGTCTGGTAGTGCTCCCTCTGCCTGCTAGTGCCTATAGCTCCTTTCCAGGGCTGGGAGTGATGTCTTCGCGACTGTTTTTGCTTTGCTCAGTGTCTGGTTTAAAGGAAATAATGAACTGAAGTTCAGTGCCCTATCCTTTAAGCCTCCCTGTCTTAACAGGCTACTACAGTCGTGTTCTCTTTCTGGTGCCCTCTGCTTCTCTTCATGGCTTGCCAGACCAAGGAGTGAGATGCATGGCCCTTGCTCACCTGAGCAGTCACAGCCCCAGCCCCTGTGCTGTTGTAGTTTTAGCCCAGCTGGTGTGAAGATAATATTTTTGCAAATGTCCTGTCTGTAGGATGAACCTAGTTGAGATGCATGTAAAGAAATTAGCAGACAGAGAGATGCTGTTCTTAATACACTAGCCAGGTTAAAAGTGACCCTGCTGGCTACTGCGTGGCCCATCCAGCCAACAGCCAGGGTGACTGGGAGCTGTCTCTTCCAGGATGACTAAAGCCCTGCTGGAGAAGGATGGTGTGAACTGGCGTCAGAAGCTCCCGCCAATCCCCACCGTGCCCGTTTCTGCCCAGACAAGGTGGAGCATTCCTTCTGCCCAGGCCCCTAGGGCAAACACTCCTCCTGCAACTGCACCACAGGGAGAACAAGGTGGGAACGGGCCCTTGGGCTGGGCAGAGAGCCCTGTAGCGCCCAAGGGTGATGAACAAGACAGCTGCCACACCTACTTGTGTCTGCAGCCGGGGCTGAGACCTGGAGAAACCCAGGCCTGGTTCTGCTGCAGCCTTTTAGGTTGATTCTGGTTTCTTTGATATCTCTGTGTCTTGCCTCTGGTATGGGGATATTTGTTATCTGTGAGGCTGTGAGATTGTTGTTAGTTTTATAGAGTTCTGTATCCTTTCACACTATTCCTAGATGGGACTGCTGCTGGCATGGAGAGAGCTAGAAAGCTTAAGGAAGAAGGAAATGAATTTGTAAAGAAAGGAAACCATAAAAAAGCAGTTGAGAAGTACAGTGAGAGTTTAAAGCTCTATAAGGAATGTGCAACTTACACCAACAGGTACTGTACAGCTCTTTTATACAGTAGCCCAGCTACTTCTTGCCCTGTATAAAAGCCACTGTGGTAGTTCCTGGCAGAGCTGTTTAATGTTTGCTCCTGAACTAATGAATGAAACAAAACCACCCCCTCAGGTTCACCCCAAGTGCAACCTCCCCTGTAGTATAACAGCCTTTGATCAGTACTACAGAACCCCTTGGAGACACTCCCGTCTGGGCTGCCAAGGGATTTCTCCCTGGGCTGCTTTGTCTAACAGGAGTCGGGTATGTTGAGTGGTCTCTGCTCTCCTACAAACCACAAACTGCTGTTCTTAAACACTCCAAGTACTTCTAAGGCAGTTGCATCAAGCATAGCATATGCTGCCCTGGCAGAAGCAGGAACCTAGATCCTCCAAGTGCAAGTACAGGTTCTTGAGCTTTAGAGCAGGCGGCTCTAAACATCTTCCTTTGTGTTTCTTTGAAAAGCTATTTATGTTTTTTCTTCCCTGTAAATGAAACAAACTTGAGCTCAAGAAGTAAGATGATTTAACACACAAGGATGGTTTTGAGCCCAGCTTTGTGCTGCACTGACAGCTGCTCTGTGTGTTGTGGCAGTAGATGCTGCTCTCAGCCAAAGGTCTCTAAGCAGGTGTGTGTGTGTGTGTTGCAGAGCTCTCTGTTACCTGACCCTGAAGCAATACAAGGAGGCAGCACAGGACTGCACTGAAGCTCTGAAGTTAGATCCTAAGAATGTTAAGGCACTCTACAGGCGTGCTCAAGCACTTCTAGAACTGAAGGTAAGTCAGGAGTTTCTGAAGGGCTTTATGCTAGGACTAGATGGCTGTTGATGCATGATCACAGCCAGAGATACCCTTTAGGCCTTGTTTCTGTGCTAGACACCATCTGCTATCAGACCTTTAGGACTAAGAGTCAGACATCACACTTAGCTGTTTGAATCTCATGAGTTTGTCAGCATCAGGTCCTGTTTCTAGAGATGCTGAAGGCAGTTGCTTTTCACAGAATATGCTGAGTTGGAAAGGACCCACAGGCATCCTCAAGTCCAACTCCTCACCCTGTACAGCACCACCCTCAGCACTGACACCCTGGGCCCAAGAGTGTTGTCTAAACACTTCTTGGACTCTGGCAGGCTTGGTGCTGTGACCACAACCCTGGGGAGCCTTTTCCACTGCCCACCCACCCTCTGTGTGAGAACCTTTTCCTAAAACCCAACCCAAACCTCCCCTGACACAACTTGAGGCCATTCCCACAGATCCTGTCCCTGGTCACCACAGAGACCAATGTTATGTTGAGCTTTATTTTTTTGTCTCTTGAGAAAGCATGGAGTCAGTACTGGAGTACATACTGCATTGGTGTTGGACTCAGAACCCAGTTGAGTGAAGAAATTATCTTCTCAGCCCCAGTTTGAGCATGTTCTAGAACAGCTACATCAATGCCAGTGCTTGAGCAGTTACAGAGAGGGAGTCACAGGCTTAATTGTGCTGTCTTTGCCTCTGTTGCTGGGTAGTAGCTGCCTTAGACTGTCTTTTTTAATGCACTAACCCTTCAAAAATACTCTTTCCAGGATTACAAATCAGGCATTGCCGACATCAAGAGCTTGTTGAAAACTGAACCAAAGAACACAGCTGCACTGAGATTACTGCAAGAACTGAACAGAGCCTAGGGTAACCAAGCAACAAGGAAAGCTTTCTCCCTTCTGCTGTTGATACAGGGACCAGTCAATGCAGGATTGGTGTTGAAATCTATCTTCCAGTGCTGCTGAGATCTAAGAGGTTCTATACCAGCACAGTGATTGTTAAAGACACAGTCTGTATCAAACTCTATTAAGCTGGCTCTAGGATCATGCCTAGTTTGAATGCCCATCCCCAAGAGGCATTAAGGTTAATTTTCCTGGTTGAAGTCAACTTGCCTTTAACTATTGGCCTCAGGGACTCTTTACATGTTGGCTAAGATGCACAGGAAGGGGCTGTTCCTGTCTGAAGAGCTACAAACAGAGGGGTTTTAGTCCTTATTCAGGTGACAGTTTTGCTGCATTTGTGTTGCTGTTACTGAAAGAAAGTTGATGTAAGAGCTGCTGTAGTTGCCAGAGCACCACATACTCTTCTTGTGACAGGGGCACAGTTACTTGCACAGGGCCAAGCTTGTTCCCTCTCCCCCTTGACGCCTGCTGGCCCTCAGCTGGGTTTCTGCTGCTTTGTGTGGCTGGGCAGATGTTTACAGTAGCAGCTTTCTTTAATTATTCTCCACATTTAAGAAAACAGCAGCAACTTAAGCCTGCCTTGTTACACTGTGCACTATTGTTTCAGATTCTGGGTGCTTGGGAATTTTTGCAATGGTTTTTTTGGTCATGTATTAAAAAAAAAAAAAAGAAAAAAAAACCAACTGACTTTAGCTCCTCTGTGCCTTTTGGAGCAGTTGCTATGGGGTATTACAGGGAGGAAAATATGCAGTAACACCCCAGCTGAGGTCTGGCTTACTACTTCAATGCATGTTTAAATTTCTCCTGATGGCACTGATTTTGAATAGATAAATAGGTATATAAAGGTAGATAAAGAGATACTTGGAGTTACTTTGTGAACTGTTGAAACCCTGCTGTTCTCATTAAAGCCATGTTTATTTTCACTCTAGGACTGTGTTTTTTTGTGATGGATGGAATAAGGGAAGTGAAACACTTGTTTAACCACTTCATACTGTCCCCTCTCTTTGTTAGAGGACTTCAGGCACTGCACAGTGCCTTGCTCTTTCAGACAGTGACTCAGCTCAGAGTGGCCATTAGAGTTCAGAGAACCAGAAAGCCTACAGCTCCAGGTATACTGGGGCTGGGAAAGACATGCCAAGGAGAGCTCAGCATTGCATCAGGGTTTCCAGCCGTTGCTCAGCCTTGCACTCTGCCTTAGCTAGTAAGATGCTGGGCAGTGCTAGACTCGATCCAACTCATAATACAGACCAGGAGACAGAAGCTAGCCCTTGGTCAGGGTTCAAAAATCTTTGTTTCCCCCTTTCCTCTCCCAGCAATGTTTCAGGTCAGTACCTTGCTGAATTGAATTGAGAGAACAATCCCTCTAATGCCATTGAAAACAAAGACTTCTTACCTTAGCCTGACATTAAACCGCTTTTTGTAGGTCCCAGGGCTGTACTCCATCAGCTGTAATGGGACAGGGCTTGAAACAAGTCCTCCCCCAGGGGCACAAATTGCTCCATTCACTCCATTCCTGCCTCTAAGTGTGGCAGCTCCATTGATCCCTCAGCCAGCCCTTGCCCAAGCTCTTAGCAGGTGTGATGGATTTCAGGGTGGGGAAGCACACAGCAGTACACAAATAAGCAGAGAAAGGTCACAATCCAGGAGCAGGACTGGCTTCACTTGATTAAGAGCTATCCTTTTGGCAGCCCTGCTGTTAGCTGAGTGGCAGATACCTGCACTATTCAACAGCAGCTCATTACAGCACCCCTAAGCTGCAGCAGCAGCCACCATCCCTTTCCCCTCAAAACAGCAGTTTTGTTTGTGCCTGATAGCAAAGATTTCCCCAGCAGCAGCAGCAGGTGCACAAAGGTCATGCACAGCACTAAGACACTGCTGCAAGATCAGAATCACTTCGGCTCCTGTCTCCCTTTCTGCTCCTGCTGAGGTGCTGCTGTCTGTGCAGGACACTTCCCAGGTGGGCAAAGGTAGAACTGGCCACAAGGAATGGAGAGGGTTTGTCACAGGGACACACCTTCACCTGCCCCATTCAGAAACAGCAGCTGTTCCAGACTGGAGGCTCCAGACTCATTTGTGTTGCTGCCTCAACTCCCTGAAGCCTCAGACTTCACCAAGGACTGCAGCCAGGGAGCTACTCTGAATAATTTCTAGCATCAGGGATCCAAGCGCCAGCTTCACCTTTTCTGATTATCATTATAAAACCTCTTGTCCTTTTTCACATCCTTTCAGAGGCTATTCTGATATCCCCTGCTCCTGGGCCCCTCTGGATTTAAAGAGGACTTGCCCAGTGCAGCCATCTGCACTGTGGGTGGTGTCACAGGCACACCTGAACTGCCCTGTTACACCTGGAAAAAGGCTGCAGCCAAGCTAAACAGCAGCAGAATGAAGTTTACCTGTACAGCTCCATTCCAGCTCTCCTTATGTGCATTAACTCATGCAAATACATGTTTTTCCTCAAGAGACCAAGCAGAAAAGCTTCCAACCTGTGACACTTTGAAAGAACAAATTAGGAGCCTGTATATTAAGTGAATTAAAGTCCTTTATAAGCATCTCTGAGATGATATCTAAACAGTGAACAGTTCAAGCTGAGGCATCCACTAAGAGGAAAATAAATATTTAAGGAGGTCAGAGGAAGAACTGGTGAAATGAAGGTGAGAAAAAGGAATGATTAAAAGCTCCAGTGAAGAATCCCAGTGGAGCAGAGCAGACACCATGCAGGAGCAAATGTGTAAGTGGTTCTATTAAAATGCTGGAAGGAAAACAAGAGGTAGGAGGGGTGACTCAGCAGGGAGCTGAAGTGAGAGTATGATACAGCACAGAAGGAAGATTGAGACAGCAAAACCAGCACAAGCTGCACAGAAAGAAGGTGGGTGGTGCTGGTGGAGGTGTGCTGCCAGCTCGAGGAAGCAGTCAAGTGAGGTCAGTGCATCACCAGCCTCAAGTACCAAGGAATCTCTGGGGACTGAAATTCCTTGCCTAACTAGGAAGGGCAGAGGATTGAGGCCAGGGTGATGACAGCAACACAGGGAGCACAGCACAGCAATAACAGGTCCCAGCTCCCCCTGCAAGCAGGAAGTGTCCCCATGGCACAAACTGCAGTTGGGAGTGCTTGCAGGCTCTTCAGTGATTCCTTGGAACCTCTGGTCAGAGACACACATTGGAAACGAGCTTTCCATTTACAGCTACTCCACAATACCTCAAAAAGTTGGTCTTGTTCACCACAGACACATAGACAGACCCCTTGGTGACCAGCAGGAGACACTTGAGGCCATTGCTGCAGGTATACAAGGTTCATTACAAAAGCAGAGCAGCAGCAATCCATCCTGTTTTGCTAGGATTGCCACGGCTGCCATGCCTATGCCAATCCATCCCCCTAGGTCATCAGACAGGGTTAGAGGAGCCTGTTGGTTGGCAATTTGCTAAGGTAATCCTGTATATCCCTTCTGTCAGCTCTCCAGACTGACACCCCACCAGCACCACAAACTTCAGTCACTAATTACTGCAGCCTGAGTCCATCCTTCCACCTGCAAGAAGCAGAGTATTGGCTGTCTTTCTGCCAAGGGAACTAACCCATTTGTGAGGGTGGAAGTATCAGTTCAGTACTAGAGTCAGCTACATGAACAAATAAAACTACAGAACCCACTAAATTCACTAAAATGATGATTCATCAGCACGCACCATTTCCTAGAAAACTGACCCAGGCTGGGTTCCACACTACATTTCACAAGGTGCTTTCAGTGGTGAGGAGAGATTTAATGTGAGGATTTTTACAGGTGCAGGAGGAGGCAATTCTACAGGGATTACAATACACACAAACAATAGGATGGGGCATTTGAAGACAAGCCAGAGTCACTGTACAGGCATGATTCAAACAGCATGATGGGGCTGCTACTCCTGTTCTTCAACAGCAACATTCTCAGAGCTTGCTCTCAGTCCCACAGTCTGCAAGAAACAGAACACACATGTAATTTTCAACTGCTAAAGGAAGAGTTTCATCCAGCAAAGCTGAAATTTGCCTGAACTTGGATTAACACAGTTACTTTGATATCATAAGTCAAGAAAATATCTGAAATATCTTCAAAAAACAGTCTGAATTGCTCTGTTAGTGTGTCTCTCCCAGTCTCAGCAATGGGGCCAGCTCTCCTATCAAGCACACAAAGGGTATTTTATAGGGTATCTACTCAGTTTCTGCAAAAAAAACCACTGGGAATTCCCAGGCAAGATTGTGCTGGTCTCCACTACAGAAAAGCAAGGCCCTTTCCTATATTCCTTTCTGGCAGCAGAGGCATTGCCCTCATCAACATAGAAAGAGCCCACACAAGTCTCTGCAGTACAACTAAGTCCAGAAAACAGAGGATGCAATTTAAGAAATGGAATATTACAGTCAAAGACACCGATATTGCTCATTAAACCATGCTTGGCCTGGATGAGAAACCCAATCCCCAGTTTCAGAGTCAGAAGCCAGAGACTTTGAGCAGAGCACAGCTCCCAGCACCCACCTGGAGTCACTGCAGGAAGGCCCCAGCACTGCCCTTGTGGGGAGTCTCGGTGGTCTGGTGTGCCTGGAGAACAGTGACCGCTTCCTCGATCTTACAACAGAGCACAAGGGGGAGAAGTTGAGTTGCTCCAGTGTAAAACTGCACTGCACCAGGAGGAGCTCAGTATTTCAGATCCCAATGTGGCCTCCACACAAAAAAGGTAAAGGACTTGAATAATTACAAAATCCAAGCCTGCTGCTTCTGCAGGAGACTGATCAGCCCCAAGACATTTTCTGTCTCTTATCAAGGGAAATTATGGGACATCTCTCCTTTATTATTAAGTCAGAACTTGCTAGACAGAAGTCAGATTTCACAGGTGAAGCTACCTGACACCACCCAGCAAGCCCAGGCTCCTCAAAAAAAAAAAAAACCAGCAGTGGAAGGCTGAAAGCAGCTCCTGTCTCCAAGGAGCAACAAAAAGATGCAGTCAATCCACTCCAAATACTCTGATGGGAACCAAAGCTAAACATTTACCGGAATTACAAAGGAAACTGAAGAGATACTGCAGAGAGGCAGCAGTTTGTCTGGTTTCTATTTCTGAGGAAAGAGCATCTTCCTGGCTGCTTCCATGTAGAGATACCACCCTGCTTTTCCCCTCTCATTTCCCAGCCACCTCCAAACCACCCTCAGGCTTGGCCTGTGCTTTCAGGGAGCTGCTTCCAGCTTCTCCTTTTGCTGAGGGCAGGCAGACATCAGGCACTGGGTGTGGTGACATCAACATGGGGCTCCTTTTTCACTTGAAAATAAAAACAGCAGCTACTTGCTCTCCCTGCAGTGATCAATGTCCTGGGCTGTGCTCACCTTTCCTTGCAGCAGCAGGTACCCAGCCCGTTGGAGAGGGATTTGTTTGGGCACCAAGCCCCTCCTACCTTGGCATGCAGGGAGTCTGGGGACTCCAGGAGCAGCAGCAGCTCGGAGTTGTCGATCTCCAGCAGCATCCCGGTGATCTTGCCAGCCAGGGAGGGATGCATCACATGGATCAGAGGGTACAGGCGTTCACCTGCTCCAACACCAGCGAGGACATGAGCACTATGCAAGCCCTCCCACTGCATTTTCAAATCCACTGCAAGCCCTCCTGCCCTCTCAACCAAAATGGGATTCAAGGGTGGTGATGGTGGTGCAAAAACCACTGCTCACAAGCAAAGCTACTCCAGCATGTGACAGCAACAGGAAGCTGCTGGGTGAAGTCAGCAGCAGGCACCTACAGAGGGCACAGGGCAGTGGAGCTGTGTACATCTGCCCACCCGTGCACAGGTGAAAGTGCCACTTTCTGCAGGAGCAGTTTCCTTCTGGGGAGGAAAGAGCTGGTCTGTGACCTGCTGTGCTTTGGCCAGGCCAAGCGATGCTGTACCACACCAAGGCACTGCCTGCTCCATCATGGAACACCTGAAACCCAAGGGTTGTGTGGCACAGCTGACCTTAACCCCTATGGCCACCAAGCTGTGCCCAGGACCAGCACTACAGGATGGTTCAGAGCTCAGGGGAATTGCAAATGCCCTGGCATGACCTGGCAGCACAGGCAGGGTGGGCTCTGCCTCTCTGCAAAGCTTCACCAGACACTCTCTCACTGCCAGGCAGCTCACGCAGACAGGGAGTGGTTTTATTGCTTCCATCCAGTTCCAGCACAGACTGAATTTATTATTTGTTGTAAAAAGCAGCATAATATCAGAGCAATCCCATGAAGCCTTACAGCCTCTCCCAGCAGTTAAGTTTGCCCTTGTGCATGCAAGCCCACATGCCCTTAGGGCCCTGCAGCTGGATCTGCTCCAGCAGAGCAGCCGTGGCACCCACCAATCATTTGCTTCTGCTCCTGAGGAGGCGCTGCTGCAAGCAAGGATGCTGTCAGTGGCTCCTGCCCCTGGATGTGAACAGCAGGTTCTCCCACCTAGAGGAAAAGCAGGGAAGAACAGCAATCAAAGGCTGGAAGGGATGTGAGTTACCTGGCTTGCAGGAATGGTGCTCGATGCCATCCACAGTGGGGCATTTCAGCCTTCCAAGATGCTAGCATTGTCAGTTTGTATTCAAACACCAGCTTCCAGAAAAGCTGGAGTCAAGCATTAGAGCTGTGTGGCTGCTGGATCCATAGCCCCCCCAACAGCCCCTGGGAAAGGTCCCCACAGCACCACTCAGAGCCATGGAGATCCCAGTCACATTGTCCCAGCAGTCATGCATGGTCAGCAGTCACATTATCCCAGAGCAGGACCAGGAATGTCACATTTTGGTGGCTGCAGAGCTCTTACCTGTGGGGCCACCATGGGTGGCATGTGCCCCATGGGCTGCATGTTCCTGGCAGATGAGGAGTACTTGTACTGCTGGGCACCCCGTGGCAGGGCAGATGAGGGCACCCGGGTGCTGACCGTCTGTGTCCCGATGTTGGCTGCAAGGGGGACAAGAACATTGGTGAGGAGGAGCCCTTAAATGTGTGCCTAGCCAAGCAGGCTGAAGCCACAAGGACAGTGTGCTTGCTTGGAGGGCCTGAAAAGTCCTACGTGGGCACAAAGCAGCCCCCAGGTCAAAGGCAGCTTCCCCAGGACAGGCAGGGCACTGTCACCCTTGGGGTGGAGTGGTCTGATGTTGTGCAGAAGGCAGAAGAGCTGGCAAAGGCACCCACACCTCATCATCTTTTCTCCAGAAACCCATCTGCATCAGCAGCCAGAGAATGGGAACAGCCCTGAGGAGGGTGGGCTGTGAGACCCTTGTCTCCCAGCTCATCCTGAAGGGAGGTGAAGACAGAGAAATGAGAGGACAACGACAAAAGGAGAGGGGACAAGCCACAGACAGCCCTCCTGGTCCCACTGCTCACTTCAGCAGTTAGACACTCAATGCCAAAGATAACTTTGGGCAAAATCCCATGAAGATAGGAAGGCTGTAGGCAGTCACTGCCCCAGATGGTCATGTGTGGAGAGGACACCCCAAGACCTAGGGTCAGCTTCAGCACAGTAAGGCACTGGGGATGCCAGCAAGGTCTGGTTCTCAGCTCCAAACCCCTCTATCATGAGGGCTGGCATTGGCAGCAGTTCAGCCAGAGCCTGTCAGATCCTGTTCCTGTGCCCCAGAGATCCTCTTCCACCCTCTGCCGCTGTCTGAGCACTAAGCCCAGCTGCTGTGGCTGCATCACCATCTGCTTTAAGGATCACATTCAAGGTGTAGCCACCAACAAGACCAATCTGCATATCAGAAACCTGTCCCACTACCTGAAAGATCCCAACCTTCCCCAAAAGTTACATACTTAGTTCCTACAGACATGCTCCCACTCCATCACACCATCAGACCACTCCACAAGCAAGCCCACAAACCAATCCATCCTCAGAGGACACCTGAGCTCACAGTAAGCACCCTTGCCACCACGGCGATGTCCCAGCTGGATATGGTGGGGGTCCTTCCCCCACTCACCCACTCTCTGGGCCTGGGGGGGCACACGGGGCACCTGGGTGGAGGCCTGTCTCGTGGTGCTGATGTTGGACAGCAGGCGCCGCGGCGGCACGGCAGCCCTCAGGATGGGGGTGGCCTCAGGATACACCGCTGTGGAGACAGAACACACAAAATGAAGCTGCTTGCTCGCAGAGGCATGGAAGGCGACGTGGGGGGAGTGACTGTGGCTGGGGACAGTTCAGGAGCACCTCACCTCTGGTGTCACTGCCAACATCTCACCTCTCAGTGCCCATCACCAAACCCCAGCACGCTTTCTCAAAATAAACTCCCATGGTTACACAATTTGTGCTGCTTTTAAAGACCCTCAGTCCCTGACTGAGCCCAGCTCGTGCCAACAGCCCCAGGGACAGACAGGCAGACTCACAGGGAGGCCGGGAGGGCTGCGCACTCCAGCGAGTGGCAGGGCGGACTGGGACAACAGGGCTGGGGCCGTAGAAGGCAGCTCTGGTTTGTGGCTGGGGAAGAACACATTATCCTGCATGACTGGGGAGCTGAGCCAGAACTAACACAGAGCCTCTTGGTAGCCGCTGCACACAGACAGCGGGCCAAAACCATGCCCTTGCAGGGTGCCAGAGCAGCGTAAAGACTGATCTGCAGCCCTGCTGTCAGCACGTCCTCCAGCAGCTCTACTTAACACCTCCTCAGGAACTTCTGCACTTCTGTAACCCTCCTCCCTTGCTCTCCATGCTCACACCCTCCCACCAAACTCCTCCTTGCTTCCGTCCTCTGAGGAGGAGCAGTAACTATGAAATCCCCAGCCCATTTCCTGGAGCACTTGCACCCCACCCTGCTGCTCACATGGAAGCCCAGGCAGATCCCATCAGTTCCACCGGGTGTGCCCAGATCTGCACAAACCAAGCTCTGCTTCTCAGTCTCACTGCCACCCCACTCCAGGGCGAACTTGGGTCCCTGTGCAAGGCTGCCATTGAGGAGCAGGACTCACCTGAGGCATGGGGGGTAGGAAGTACCCTGGGGGGGTCTGGAAAGAGCCCAGGAGAGGGCCAGGCAGGGCCCTCATGGTGGCCAATCTCTGCATGTACTGGTTGGTGAGGATTGCTTTCCGCTCCTCCTTCCTCTGAGCGAGCGCCACGTAGAGAGGCTTTGTGCTGACAATCCGCCCGTTCATTTCTGTCACAGCCTTGGTGGCCTCTTCTGGGGAGGAAAAACATACAAACCCAAACCCTTTGCTGCGGCCACCCTCTGTCATCACCTAAAATAGGATTAGAACAAGACAGCTAAGTCCACAGAATGTTGCAGCATCCACAAAACACAGCACAGGGCGGGTGTGTGTGTGGGATCCAGCCCCATTTCAGCCCCCACACCTAGGGTGGGATGGATGGGACTGCACCTCTCTCACAGACAGATTTCTCTGGGGAAGGGCAGGATTTGCTCAGGCAGTAAGTTTGGGAAATGAAGATGGCAGAGTTTGGACCAGCCTGAAATTGGGAGCCTGTGATTGTCTGGGGGGAATCTGTGCCTCAGCCTCACCAGGGCCCATGGGCCAGAAATGCTCTGGTGCTAAATGCTGCAGGAGCCAGCAAAGGATGGGGATCAGTGCTGCCCTGAGAAGGTATCTGTCCCTGGCAGGTTACAGGTAGCTGACCTTAAAGCCAGACCATCCCTTACATGTTGCCTTCCAGATAATCCTGACACTGGTTCCAGTGAGAAGAGTGACACATGCATTGCAAAAGGCCAAACACCAGCCTGTCACCTCACTGTCCCGAGAGAGGTGGCTTGTGGGTCGTTTTCATTTGTATCAGTGTCACAGAGCAGCTGGGCAATATTCAGAATGTTGCAGCTTTAAGGTCCCATACTTGGCACCTCACCAGGGCTGGGGTAACTCAGCAAAGATACAAAATATTTGCTTCTCAGTGTGAGGTGAAGTGGCATGTCCCTTACACCTGGTTTGAGATGAAAGCTGTCAATAGGGAAGTGTAATTCAACAGGATGATAACCCCTACCCATCTCCAAGGGCTGAGTGCACCAGTTTACTGACCCCAGTCCCTCACCTTGGCACTGGTGATGGTGCCATAGGGAGAGAACTCCTTCCTCAGCCTCTCGTCATCTATCCCATCATCCAAGTTCTTCACATAAAGGTTGACCCCCTGCACACAGGTAAAAAAAATTTAAAAAAGCAGCCTGGGATCCCAAAGTTTACAGCAGTTTGTCACACTGGATGCACATTTCACCAGCAGCTCAGCTGGAGGGTGGTACATCCTGTGCAGGAGCAGTGACACAGAGAGGGGCCAGGATTGTGCATAAACTCCACTCGAAGCACAAACACCCCAAGTGAAGAGGGAATCCACACCATCACTGCGAACCTGCTGAACCTCATGAAGCCAGACTAATATTTCTGGAAATTAGCAGGCCCATTTGTTCACCTCACAACATCATACTGGGTTTAAATCCATCTCCTCTTTCCTGATATTGCTTCCCAGGACATTCCCAGGCAGTGACCCCTAACTGCAGGAGGTACTCACCGTGCTGATCGGCTCTGGAGAGCTCTGTGCTATCCCCAAGCTGAGAGTGTCCCCAGTGCAGACCTGGAGGATGGAGCACCCTGCTCTCCCCTTACCTGGTACCTGTTCACCCGCTCTTGCTTCATCTGCTCAAATTTCCTCTTGAGCTCGCTCTGGCGCTCCAGTCGCTTCTGGGCCCGGCCCACGTACAGCACCCGCCCGTTGATCTCCTTCCCGTTCATGTCAGCCACCGCCTGCCAGGGAGGGCAGGGCTCTCAGCTCAGCAGGAAGCCCATGGCCACAGCTCTGCTCTTCACCCACCACCCCAGTCCCAGCACAAGCAGAGATCTGCTCCCCCTTGCCAGGTCCTGCCCATCCAGGGACCCAGCACCAGCTCCCAGACAAGCATGAAGATGGTGAGGTTCCCCTGAGGAGAGGTGGAGACATCACCAGGTGACAATCTCAGGGGAGAGACGGGCAGTGAGGAGCCTCTTGCCTTCTGGGCTTCTTCGTGCTTCTCAAAGTTGACGAATCCGAAGCCCTTTGAGCGGCCACTGTTGTCCATCATGACCTTGACACTCAACGTCTTTCCTGCACAGGGAAGGAGAGCACGGTCCGAGGTGGGGCTGCCAACATGCAGCACTGTGCTGGGCAGCCACCATGAGAGACCAGCCCAGCAAGGAGACTGGACAGCCATGGCAGCATGGAACAGCCCAGCAGGAGGACAGACAATGAGATCTCCATGAGGCAGGGACAGGAGGCTGTGAGGCTTGCTGAGGGTGATCCCTCCAACCTAGGCTGCTACTCTCATTGCCCCGGGCTCTTCAGCCTCTCTAGCCAGTGCAGTTTCTTTGGCTAAAAAAATCTCATCTCCTTTGCACATGAGCACATAGATTGGGTTCATATGAAGGATAACCACAAACTACCTGGGATGACACTGACCAAGCATGGACAGTATGGACCATGGGTCGGCACAACAATAAAACCCATCACAAGAGGCATCCTCCAGTAGTGGACTAAACTGAAAAGCCTGTTTTCTTTAAATTCAGACTCAAGAATTCTTATTCCCAAGGTTCCTGTAACCAGCACCATGCTGGTAACAAGACAATTTAAAAAAAACGAAGAAAGAAAAATCAAACTTTTTTTCAAGACAGCGCCAAGTACAAGTTATCTTCTGTCACAGCAGGAAAGCACACATAACATCCTGACAAATGAAGTGACTGCAGTCCTTTTATGTGGGGGATGTTTAAACAAGTCACATCTCACTGAGAAAAGGGGCTTGCTATTTCAGCCAAGCACTCCCTCCAGCCTCCTTTTCAGTTGCCCCAACTCCAGTTTATCAGACACGAGGATATTTCAACTATTGCACTCACCAAATTTGGAGAACATTTCCCGCAGTCTGTCATCATCCATGTCATCCCCAAAGTTTTTGATGTAGACATTGGTGAACTCTATTGCCCTGGCCCCAACCTCTGCCTCGCGCTCTTTGCGAGATTTGAAGTGTCCAACAAACCTGTGGGAAGAAAGGAACAGGCCTCAAACCCTGCATGTCCCCTGCAGAGGGAAGCTGGACTCAGGCACACCTGTCTCAGTACAGGCCAAGAGAGATCCCATCACCTCAGGCCAGGCTTTGCTCACCCACAAACTCACCATGAGTTTCACATACCGCAATTTCAGCATATCCCACTCTGGTGTACATATACCCAAACTCTCTCTTGTCACTGCCAAAAGTAGGGATGTGTCACCCCAGGAGACATCAAAAGACTTCAAAGGATGACACTACCACAAAAGACCCCAAAAGATACCACCAAATGCCAGCTCTCTTCCTCCAAAGCGTTCTCAAACACTCTGGGCAGCCCTTGCTTCTGTGGGATGTAGAGAGTGAGGTGATGCAATGCAAGCAGAGAGAGGAACAACAACAACAAAACCTCTTCCTGCCCAGGTTATCTGATGGCAACAGCCAAGATAAGGACCAGCCCCACTTTGTGGGCACTCATTACACCCCCTCAGCGATAAAACCCAGCCTGGGGCTGGACTCCTTCCCCACCACCTGGGAACAGCTCCAAACCACTATCACACTTCCATCAGCACCCACCACAGCTGACTCCCTGTCCCAGAGAGCAGCAGAGCTGCCATGCCCAGCAGGGATGGAAAAGGGAAGAGCAGAGAGCAACAGGAAGGGGATGCTTGAGCAGGGCATGCTTTTATGCCCATAGTGGACCGAGGCAAGGGAGGAACAGAGCCAAGTGCAGAGCCCAGTCTCCTCTCTCTGGCACTTACACCTTCCTGTCATTGAGCAACATCCCATTCATGGTCTCAATGGCCCGAGTTGCTGCCTCATGGGTCTCAAAGTGGACAAAGCCATAGCCACGGGATCCATTTTCATCACAAACCACCTACAAACACAGCAGGAGAGGGAAAGGAAAGAGACAGACACTGTTTTTCTCCATGTTTGTACATGAGTATAGCACAGGAAAACCCATCCCCATTTTCCAGGGGCATTTTCCCTCCCTGACATCCTGCTCCCACTGCAGCTGAGCCCTGTTGGGGTGTTGGCAGCAGGCCAGGGAGGTGGGCAATCCCAGGATCAGATCCATGCTGCTTTATAGGATATCCAGGAACTTATGGCTCCCCAAGACCCACTGGTGCACTGAGCTGGGACAGGAGGACACATAACACCTCTGTACAGGGACTGGGGGAAAAGCACCCACTCTGAAGGGAAACATAGCCACGTCTTTTGGCTTCAATGCAGCTGGGAATTTAAAGGAGATGTTTGGGAAGTGAAATGAGAAAGTGAATTCCAGCTGGCTGGAGCATGCTCCCAGGAGTGAGGGCAGCTCTGCAGCAAGCCCTCTCCTGCAGGGCCCTGGGCACACCTACCTTGCATGACAGGATGTTTCCAAAGGTAGAGAATGTGTCATACAGAGCTTTGTTATCAATGGAGTCATCCAGGTTCTTGATGAAGACGTTTCCAACCCCTGATTTCCTGAGCCCGGGGTCCCGCTGGGACCACATGATGCGAATGGGCCGGCCCTTGATCACCTCGAAGTTCATGGTGTCCAGGGCTCTCTCAGCTGGCAAAGAAGGGGGAGGAGAGGGGAGTAACAGAGACAGATCTCCCTCACATCCTGTAGCAGCTGAGACAGGCACAGGAATCAGGGACTGGGGCTTGTTAACCTAAATGGGATAGGCAGCTCTGCCTCCCCATCCCTCCAGCCACATTGCTCCTTGATTAATTATTTTTTTCCTCTCCAAAGCATGTCTGACTCCTAAGGAGTCTGACTCCTAAGGTCACTCCTACAAGCTCCAGTCTAGCAGATGCCCAGCTAATTTACCCAGTAAGGATTTTGGTCTCTAGGGAACTAAATCAACACCTTCCCATCACTACAGCCTCACTTCAGCTTGGAGCACCTTCCAATTACAGCACTGTGTCATGGCAATACCTGCCAGGGGAGTGGTCTCACTTTACACTGTGAGCCAGTGGGCAGCTGGGTACCCCAGGGGAAGGGCAGAAGGGGTTTTGGTGCCCTTCTCTGATGGAGAAGAAGGAGGGAGGCAACTCTTGCAAGTCACCTTCATCCCCTCACCAGACCCAGCAGCTGCATCCTTTCCCAGACCCTAAGAAGAGATGGAAGCAGGATGGGTCACCATCAGAGAGCAGACTGGGATCAGTTGGAACCAAGCCCCAGCAGCGATGCAGCCATTCAGACAACTGCTCCCCCCTTCCATCACCTACCCACCCAAGTCCCCGCTGTGAGGGGGTTCCCCAGGGCTGTGTGATGGGGCACGTACCATCCACAGGCTGCTGGAAGTTAATGTAGGCGTAGCCCAGCGAGCGGCGCGTGGCCACGTCCCGGCAGACCCGGATGGACATGATGGGCCCAGCAGGGGAGAACTTCTCGTAGAGCATGGCTTCAGTCACATCTGGGTGCAGGTCTCCCACATAGAGAGAGGCTAAGGGATAGCCAGGGCCACTGGCATTCATGGTCACCCACAGAGCTCAGCTGCAGAAGGAGACAGACCTGAGGCTGCAGGGCATGGGTTTCAGATAGTCTGCAGCAACCACAGACCCATACTGGGGCTGGCCCCACTGCAGCAGCACGTGCCTCCCCTTCCCACTGGCAGCACTAGGAACAGGAACGCCCCAAGGAAGCTGCAATCCCAAAACTTTCCAGGACATAACAAATTTGGTGCAAAAGTTGAGCTGGGGTGATCTGCACCTCACAGCCCTTGCACACCCTGGAAGGATGCAAAGGGACACACACAGAGATTTGCTCCTTAAAACACTCAAACACCATGAGAAATAAAATGGAGTTTACTTTCTTAGAAGGTAAACAGCCCTTTTCCACCAGAGACTTCCATTTTAACTCCTTAATGGCTCCTTCCAGCCAGAGCAGACCCAAGGAGCAGAGGTTTGTACTGATGCCTAGGGAGCAGAACTGCAGCACACGCCACTCTCTGCAAACAACTCCATCTCTAACAAAACAGACACAGGGTTTTAGCCACCGCTTCCCAGTTTCTCAGCTTCTTGACTACTGCTTCTAGAGCAGGCAAACTGATGCTCAGTCTCTGCCTGGTTTTAGTTCAGTATAAAGTTCTGTGTGAAGACAACAGTCACTACCTGAGACCCCCGGGGGACTGCCTAGGAACACAGAAATGCAGGTCCCGCCCCAAAAACTTATAAATCCATCCTCGTGGCTCTTACCTGAAAGCTCAGAAGTCCTGAGACACTTGTTTAGATACCTATAGATACCCAAAATTTAAAACGCATATATAGAAGAGGCGCATCGAGCAATCCCCCGGCCAAAGGCAGGCCCCACGGCAGAGCCGAGCACTGACTCCGTGACACAGCCCTGCTCCCAGGGCCCCCCAGGATAAACACAGGGTAACAGAGCAGCCCCAGCGCCCCTTCACAGCCAGCGGAGCAGGGAGGGAAGGGAGCCCAAACGGGGAGGAGGCGGGCGGAGGCGGCAGAGCCCCGCCGGGAGCCGAGGGCAGCGCACACCGCCGGACACGGGACGGGGCTGCGGAGGAGCG
>VXBQ01017658.1:298102-332573 GCA_013400175.1 Phainopepla nitens
TCATCGAGTTCCGACCTATGACCCAACACCTCCGTGCCAGTGAGAGCGTGGCACTGAGTGCTGCACCCGATCTTAAACACCTCCAGGGACAGTGACTCCACCACCCCTCTGAGCACACCATTCCAAAGAGACATCTAAGGGACATACCCGTGGAAACACAGGCAGGAGGGTTATTCTGTGCACCCTCACAGAAATAAAATTGCACAAATGCTTTGAATTGCAAAATCACCTTTAAATGCTGTTTTAGTAGCAGCTCTTCCCTACAAGTTCAATTGCATGTTTTCACTGAAAAATCAAGACCCTTACTGGCTAGATAAATTTAATGTGACTAATAAGCTACATTTTCTAGGGAAATGGCGAAAGAGAACATTTTTGGGGCATGAGGAAAAGTCTAGCTTGGTCTCCAAAAAGGAATCCAAGTAAAAGAGTTCAGTTTTGTAATCCGCATAATCCTTCTGGATAAGAAGTGACAGGACACACAACTCAATTGCACTGCACCCAGATCTCAAATTTATGGCAGCACTTGCTGAAGTGTTATTATTGGGGCTCAGTTCAATTACAGCATCCCAGAGTCCAATTTTCTCTTCTACTTTCAGATACAGTCCTGGGCCCATCACAGTCACTGTCAGATTCCTATTTGGTGATGGAAGGACTTCATTAATTTCCTACTTAGTCTCAGTCCAAAGGTTAATTACTTTGGAAAGTCAGAAGGAAAATTACTTGGCACCCACAAGTTATCTTAAGCTGCAAACACTGATTCAGCTCCATCAGTTGCTGTCATCACTCTCTTTTTTCTTTTCTAGGCAAAACTTGTTTTTTTTTTCCCTGATCTTCTCCATAGTCCCTGTCTTCTCAGTTTCTATTTGGGCCATTTCCAGTGCTCTTGCTGAGGCCTTGGGGGTGCTAATACATGGCAGAATTACTTGGTTTTGACACTCCTTACACTCCTTGCCTGCATATCCGTGTGTCATACTCGGCTTGCAGAGGTGTGCTGTCAACACCTGTTCATTTAGACTCCCACTGTGCTTCCCCCACCCTTCTCCCCTTGCTGCCTGTGTGCCTAATTAGAATTAGGTCACACCTCATGCCTCTTACTTCCAGTGAGGTGCACCGAGCTCCCTTTGTGCAGCTCCTCCAATTTGTCCACACAAAATTCTCATCATGCTTGCAGTCCTTCTCAACCAGTGCTTTGGGACCATGCAATCTCCACCACAATATCCAGGTGGGACAATTCCATACTGTGTAGTCACAGAGGTGAAGTGTCCCCCTCTGCCTTCACAGAGCTCCTGCAGCTGGGTCCCTGCTGGGCCAGAGGCCACCGAGACATAACTGTGTTACTGACACAGGTCATTCCTCCTGAGCCCTTCCTACCCTGGGGCCTTCCCTGTCCTGAGCTGGTGCAGGAGGTAAGCAGGGCACCCTGCAGCCCCTCCAGGGGTGGTGGAGGCTGGAACCAGCACCAAACCTCAACTCTGAAGAAGCTTGCACCAGCAGAGAGTGGCTCAATGTGTCACCTTTCAGAGGAGGACGTGCAGGTGGGCTCAAAGGATCTGAGACAGGAGATACAAAACTGTGCAAGAACAGCCTTTACCTCAGGGACGGGCTGGATCTGTGAGCAAACAAGCACAACAGAGAGACCAGCCTGCCTGGCTCTGCAGCAGAAAACGTCCTGCTGTGTGTTTGCCCAAAGAGCCACATTTCAGGTAGGTTAAATGTGAGGTATAACTGGAATTTGGCTTTAGCAGCTGGCCAGTGTTAACCCTGTCACTGCCCTGGGGAGCACAGAGCAGCTGCACTGAGAGTGCTCACACTGAGCTGCAGCCTCTCAGAGAGTAAACCCAGGGATTTGCTCTGAAAGAGGAGACAGCCCGTGGCCGAGGTGGAGTCCCTTCGCTGGAGGAGTGGCTCTGTACAAGGTCTGTGAGACCCGAGCCCTTCCCTGGAGGCTTCACCTTCCAAAGAAGGCTCTGCAGGCAGCTGGGGCTGCAAGGACAGTTTGCTCCTGTCTTTTGCAACTGCTTCACTATAGAGAGAGGATTTCAGTCTCCAAAACACTTCTCTTGCATTAAGTTAGCACTTAACATCAAAAGCAGGTAAAAGAAGTGGAACAAGCTCTTTGACAAGGATGTCAGTGGCCGAACAGGGAGGGCTGGCTCCGCTCCCCGTGCGAGCAGCGATGTCCAAAGAAGCTGCTCCCAGCAGATGGCACAAGAGCTCGAGCTGCTTCAGCCTCTGCTCGGCAGCCCGTACCTGCCCTCAGGTGTGCGGCTTCTGGTACAGGAAAAATGAACCTGAGATTTGTACTAAAATAAGTGAATAAACCTTCGTTCAGAAACGCCATCCTGACGAGTCGCTCAATTGTTGTGATTTTTGGGTTTTTTTGGTAATTTGTGTTGAAAGTAGTCGGTCTCAGCTGCTGTGGGTACCAGAAGCAAACAGTTGATGGCACTGCATGATCGCCGGCTCTGCAGCTGATGTCTCCCTGCAGCCTGATTCTGAATGAAAAACGAGGGTGTTTCACTTCCATGCTATAGAAAAGACACTCACAAAATGTAATTGCCGCCTATTAAGTATATTTTATTTTTTGATTGTTCTGGTACTAATTTTCCCAATCTTCTGCTCTGTGTATGAGAGTGTACAGCCTGGATGTTTCAATTGTTTTAGAGCTGGATCTCACAGATCACTAAATAGTGGATTAGGTGATGGATCCCAGATGGAACTGGTGTAGTGGTTTATGGCAGTTGGCACAACGGACCTGCTGGAGCTGCTGGAGCTAACAGCTGGGATGCCCACCACAAGTCTCATCAGTACATTAAGAATTCCATCATTTGTCAGTGCTGGTTGTGGTGTACTTTGACTTGCACATGGTGGCCCTAAGAAGGAGACTTGTAAGGAAGCAACAAGGAACCCAAAAGAGCAAAACAGTATTTTTTTATTAACATTTCTGCAATAGGACATAGAAAAAAAAGCTCCAAGAGAAAAACTTCTGCATTTCTTGTCCATCTTGTATTTTCTCTGTGCATAAGCTGTTGTGACATTACAGACTACTGTGATGAAGTTAAAACTAGAAGTAGGTTAGTTAGAACTAAAATTACAACTGAGATGGGCTCAGGAATAAACATCTTGCATAGGATAGAACTATTAATGACTTTAATTGAAGCAACATTTAAAGCAAAGAGCAGCAGGTTTTCCTCATGGTCCCTGCCAACTAAATGCTAGACTAAATAATACTTTGTTTGGGCATCTTTCAGTCCTTCCTTCTGTCCAAGGAATGCAAGTGGTTTAGTGCAGCTTCTCTATTAAATGTGATTTGGACCAAAGTCAAATGGCTGTTTTAATTTGAAGGTGTTTAAAGGTCTGAAGGTGACTTTAGAGAACACAGTTAAGAGCATAATTGCAAAGCAACTTACGAGAAGTAACTGTGGGAGCATGAAAATATAAATGACCTAAATAGTATAAAATAGTATGATGGGAAATATGGTTGGAACAAATGTCTTGGATGGGTTAGGAATTCAGCTCCAGGAATGCAATTTTGGCAGTAGTGCCCCAAACAGAGAATGCTATTTCTGGGGAAATGCACTGAACTCTGGGTCATGAATTAAACTCAGGTAATTTATGTTCTGCTCATAAAAAGTGGCAGTGCAAAAAACCAAGCAGAAATGGAATGGAATATATTGCTGTAAGCTTTGTAGCTGCTGGGACCTAGAGACTCGTCGTGTGCTTCTGATGCCAGGTAATGCCTAAGAAAAATTCAAGCCAAGGAACACATAGCAAACCCTTCAAAGCTGCCAACTCAGTGACCCTAAGGAAATTCAGTTTCAAAGCAGCATGTAAAGAGAGGTTTGAAGAGGTGACTTCCCAAACCCTGAACTTTATTTATTAGCTGTTTCTGACAAGCTCTAAAGAAAGGCAAATGTCTTGATATTTTGAAATTGCATGGCATGTGTTCATTTTCATAGGAAACGCTGATCTTTAGGAAATACCAATATTATTCCATTTCCTGATTTCTCATTATTTTCTCTCTTGGTATTTAATACCAGTCTGCTGTGCTGAACTTCCAAGCCAGTGTCTCTTCCAAGACTTGGCTGCCTGGGTCCCACAGAGCTCCAGCTTCCTCACAACCAGCTATCTTCCAGGTGCCTTTGAAGTGGGATTTCTGCTAGAAAAGCAGCTATGGAAGAAATAACCCTCCCTGTGGTAATGACAGTTAGGTCTGCTAAAGTTTTGATAATGTTTCATTCCTCAGCATGTGCAGGTCAGCTGGAATTCTTTATGGGGAGATGCAGCCAGACGAGAAACCTCCACTTGGCAGAGGGATGGGTCCCTTTGGGATTTTGATGAGATCAGCTTGGACAAGTCCAGGCCCCTTATGGCAAATGGGGAGAAAACTCTCCTTCATACACGGAGTGGTGGAGCTCCTTCTTTGGTATAATGCATAGGGGAGCCTGGCATGATGTTCTCTCTGGGTGTCTCCAGGGAAAGGCAGCTTCTCTCCCAGCAATATGTATCTGTTTCAAGCCATACTTCAAAGTCCAGCCTGTTTTTTTGGTGTTTGCTTTTCTCCTTTTAAACAGGAACTATCCAAAGGGCTAAAAATCTGAAGTTTAAAGAACTATACAAGCTGCCTGGAGCTCCAAAGTGTTTCTTTATAATTAGTATAAATGCATTAAATATTTAACCTTCATCCTGTGAAAACCCTGACTTTTAAAAAAAATTTACAGCACAGGGTGGAGTTTTATCTGCTCCTAAATAGGACAGCGATTTCCTTCCTTCCATTTCTGCCCCAAATCTCAAATTCCAGAGTGCAATGAATCAATTGCAGAGGAGGAGATGATTGTTCATCCACCTCCCTGTGCAATTGACTCTCAAAAACTTGATTTTTCTCAGACGAGTCAGGGTGAGAGTTCTGAAGTAGCACGACTCCAGCTGGATATTTGTTCTTTATTCTGGCTTGTGGTTCAAGGTGTCTTTTTCTTAATAAGCACCTACCACTAGACTGTTAATAGTTTAACAGTCCACAGCTTCCAAGGAAATGCTTGCCAGCAGTCAGAGCTGGAAAATAACTCAGAGAATGGCACAGGCCTGATAAAAGGATTAATAAATCACAGCCCTGAGAGCTGTGAGTTCAGTTTTGTCTGACACTGGCTCTAAGGATTATTTTGTGCATTCAGTGCTGTTAATTGCTTTTTCTCCCTGGAAGTTTGTGGGCAGCTCTGGGATAGATTTGGAGAGTTTTCTCAAACAAACTGAACTAGATTTCTTCTTAAATTATATTTTAACTCTCGTCCTTACAGTAGACACTTGTATTTGAGCTATACTGAGGGGGCTGAAAAACAGACAGGGGAAGGAGTGACACGTCTTCTCATGGCAAAAGTAGAATATTTTTGCAGGATAAAACTGCCAACCATTTCAACTTAGCTCTGCTATTCCACTTTTACTGGAATTGTTCCGTCTGTTTCTCTGCAAATGAAAGTCTGTTTCTACTCCTGCCACCTGCTATTTCCATATGAAAAAGCTGTTTGGTTATAATGAAGGTACCATTTCTCCCAAGGGCGAAGTAAGGACATTTCATCACACTGCTCTTCCTGAAATTTCAGTAACCAGATTCAATATGTTACTAGATTTGATCTACTTTTTCACAAAGCTTAAAGCCTTTAAGGGAAACCTCAAGTTCTGTCTGTGAGTATTTACAAAACAAAATGTCATTTCCCTGCTGAACTGTAAGACAGGCTGATCTGGCAAGACAAAAAAGAGAATCCAAAACCAAGATTCACTTTAGCTTTGAGACTTACCCAGTGACAAGCTTTTGGAAATCACAATGATTTCCAAGCACAGACCATATTTTTATCTCAGGCAGAAGTCAACAGCAGCATAAACAAAAAGTTTTTTCATGCTGACCTCGATATGAATAATGGAGGGCAGTTGAGATGGCCAGAATTTGGGTTCCTGAGCAAGTCAGCATTTTGCAGATTCATTTGTGTTTTTTAGGAAGCTATTTAAACTGTCCCTTGACTCCAGGAGAAACTCTCCAAATGAGTCACTTTTGACACCCACCTTTTAATGAATCCCTTGACATCAAGAGCGTTGTTCTCCTGCTTTCTAGGAACAGAGCAAGAAAACAGTCTGAAGGCTGATACTGGACCTGAGTTTCCTCAGCAGGATTCCTGGAAAAGAATCATGGAAAATTGATCCTCCTCTTAACATTTGTATAGCTGACTCAGTGTCCAACCCATGACAGAGTGTGCTCTGGAGTATGTGACACCCAGGAGTTTATGACAAAATCAGTTCAATGCTGCAGGCCTGGATTCACTGCAGGAGATTCCCAAATGGCTGATAAAGGCTTTGGCAAGGGACAGAGCAGGGGGTCTGCCCTGGGCCATTTGCTGCTCTTCAGCTCTGCCTCAAGTCACCTTTTCAGAGCAGTGCAGACACAAACATGAATCAGAAAAGATTGCACAGTTACAAAGCTCTTTTCAGCACTGTATCCTTTTTCCTGGTAGCCTGGCAATCCCCTGGGCTGAGATACACTCTCTGCTTTGTCCAGGGTTAAAAGGTATCCTCAGGGATGGAAAGGTACAGGCTGCATTGAAGACTGAAGAGAAGACGCAGCTGAATTTTTTTCTCAAATCCCCAGAAAGCCATCAACTGTCACTAGAGCTCTGGTCAGGATACTACAGCTCCTTGGAGACCATCCAGGCTCATAAAAACACACTTAGGCCTCTTGCTACTTCTCTGACTCCTTTAGGTTGCAGCCTAAGTTGGATCCTGAAGGAATAAGGATTGGGGCCCATAGCAGACTGAGGCTTTATTGAAAATCCCAATTGACACTTTCCTATTAATATTAAAGATCTGCCTGGGTTTTGCAAGTCATCTTTATTTCAGGCCTGATTCATTTATCAAATACTCACAGATCAGCCAAAGGCCAGGGCAGTACATGGGAATGTGTTAACACGTTCACTCTTGAATTGCCAAAACATTATCCAATTATCTATGCTAATGCCAGCTGCTTGCAACATGGAAAGTCCTTAACAAAGAAAATCTGAGGTAAAGGAACAATGAAATGAGAATAGCTGAAGACGTCTCCGCAGGCTGGATGAGACAGAGATGCAAAGGAACAACAAAGTCATCACAAATGCGCACCTAAACATTTTTCAAACATCAATATATCAAGGGATGAAGTCACTGTAGTCCCAGGAATAGAGGCAGAGTGTGTCTTTTTGGTTTAAATCGGTTTTCTGACAGATTTCTTGGAGGAAGCACCACAAAACTGCTGTAAGCCCTTAACTACAAGTGCTACCAGCCACTAGATGTCCCAGAGCTGCACTCAAACTGCACCCATCAGCTGCAGACAGAGGGAGGACAAACTTGGCAGTGCAGGAGACAAGGTATAATTTAACAGCCTAACTGATTTGCCTGGAATCGGCACATATATGTCATTCTTTAGGGCTTGTATTGTACCTCTGATGGTGTGAGGAAATAAGGGATCTGAGGAAGAGTTTCCACATCCCAAAGCTGGTCTCGCTTCATTTATTGTTATTTTAAACAAGAATACAAGAATGTGGCAACACTGCTGCCACAACAGGCAAGCAAAGAGGGCTGGGAAAGCTGACACTTCAGTGTTAATAAGCTCCTCAGAATAGTAATATGGAAGAGCAGAAGGCAAATATTTCTGATCTTGACAAGCTGGTATAACCGTGGGATCTGCACGTGCACATAAAGGTGCAATGTCAAGTTGCTTTTCTTTTCATGTTCCTCATTTGTGGTTTAGCATCTTTGCTCAGCAAGCTGCAGTGATGCAAGTTTCTGTACACACATGCACTGTTCTGTGCCCACTGTTTCTCCCTTCCTTTAATTGCTTTGCTATAATGTTCAGAAGTTTTATGATTCTGCATTTGACCCAGGAGAAAGTTGCGAACAGCTCACTCAGAGGAAAAGAACACAAAATGGCTCATGCATGGCTTGTGCTCCTTCCACACAGAAATGATTTAGAAACATTCACCTTTCCAACCTCCTGATGCCCACACGGCCTCCTTCAGCCTATGTTTAACCTCCCTTCACCTCCAGTTCTTGGCTAATTCTTCTCTCTGAACAGTCTTTATGATGATCAGCCACATCTCTGCTTGTATGAAGCCCTCTGCAGCACTGGAGTGTTGTGTTAGGGCTCCCGTATTTCTCTTCTCCGTGTTGCTCTGTTGCTCGATCCATCTGATACAGCCCAAGCAGAATAACTTTGCCTGACATGCACAGCATACCCTGGCACTGCTCTGAACACACCCCTCACTCATGGCTGGGATTTTGGGTTGCTCAGAAACCTTGGGGAAAAATCCTCAAAGTCCACTGCTCTGCTTCCTGCTTGAAGTAATCTCCTACACATTTTTTTTTCTTGATTATCAGGGAAAACAGAGACTATGGTCCTGCAACACTCCCAAATCTGCCTCTTTCCTATGGCACTCACTTGCCACTCAGTTGCTATTTCTTCTCTGTCAGAGCAGTAATTTAATAACACGTACCAGGATCCAGCCAGCATGTCCAATAAAGGAACAGAAGCAATTTAATGTGATTCATGATCAGTCACAACTAAGCAACAGGATTAATTCTTTGGCATTCATTCCTGGGAGTAAAGATTCAAGGAAAAAAACTATATTCTTGATTAGATTCAAAGAAAGTAGAGGAGTCTACAACCTCTTCACAGCCAGAAAGGAAGGGAAATGAATCCAGGACAGAATTACTATTTTTTTTAAGTGACCCCCTTGCACTGCTGGATGAGGAGGGAGAAAAGATTGTGTCAAAGAGCTGTGGTGCTGCCACTTGCTTCCTCCAAACCATTCCTGCCAGAGAGTAAAAAATTTCAGAAGACAAGGCTGGATGTGACAGTAAAAGGTTCTTGAGGTACTCTAATGTCTTGCTTGCTTCCCTTTGGTACATCAGCTACTAAGCAGGGTGAGATAGAAATGGGGTTTTGGATGCAGAAAGGTTGATGGGGGCATCTGTTCTCCATTCTGGTGCAGAATGGTGGTGTCATTTGTGCTTGGCAGGTCTTGAGGATGAATGAGAGAGAACTAATGAGAACATCAGAAAGAAACCATTTATTAATGCTTCCCTTGCTAGGAAAATCCATTGTGTCAGTCTCCTGTTCCTTCTACCTTACTTACAATTCAGTGACACTGGGTGACATTTTTAGCTTAGTCATTTTATCAAGGCTGTGAGATAAATCACTGCCCGGTGTGGGAAATGAGCTCAGCAACATTTATAGCAGTGTGAGGTCTCATGAAATCTTAATTTAATGACCTTTGAGTAAGAATAGAGGCAAATATATGCCCTTGTCAGGTGACCACATCCTGGCCTCCATCTAATTCTGCCACCTACTTCTCTGGTTGTTCTGATCCTGTGCTGCAAACAGGCTAAGGTCTCAGATGATCCTCTCCTTCAGTCTGATGGGAGTGCTTGGAGAGTTCATTTCTGCAGCCAAAGCTGCAGGCAAGAGGGATAAAACCTTTTCCCAGGATGCAGCAGTGCCCGTGAAAGAGCTGTCAGTCACCAGGGCTGCCAGGCACGGGCTTTAGCTGATGTTAATGCCATCTAAAGGCAGGCAGGGAGGGAGCAGGAGAGGCTGCAGCCTTGCTCTTCTGAAGCCTGTCTGTGGGAGCCACAGTCAAGACCTGTTACAGCATTATCACATCACATTCATCTGACAAAGCTGTCATTTTGCACTTTGGGCCTGGGGAAGCCCCATGATGGGCAGGATGGCAGCCAAGCCTTGATCTATGCATGATGTGACAACCCTGTCACAGTGCTGAGGGACCTCCTGTGGCACGGGTGGCCCTGTGGTTAATGGCATTAACCCAGGCAGGAACTGTAAGGGATCAGGACAATGTCCTGGGAACTGCACCTCAAAAGCTCAGCTGTGACAAGTCCACAGTGCAGCTGCACAGAGCTTGTGGCCAGCAGGCAGAAGACAAAGCACAGAGTGGGCTCCTGAGCAGGTGAGCTCTGACTGCCCAGGCTGTTACACTCTTCTGGGTGTCAGAGAACTGGTGTTACAGTCCTTCATAATATATCCCTGCAATGCCTCTTTGTCTGCCCACTTCTCTTTCTATGGCCAAGACTCTGTGCTCTTCTCTTCACATATATCTAAATAAAGGAAGAAAACAGAAGAAACACTGGAGCAGCAGTGATGCCACTATTCCCATGATCATCATTATTTGTCATATCTACCATCAGTTATGGTTTGTTTGTGCTGGGTTTTATCCAAAAGCATGGGAATAAGATATTCCTCACCAGAGGGAACACTGAGTGCAGTTTAGGATGTGATGCAACAGGTGGGGGTGTTTCAGACTGGCAGGGACCATCGCTCCCTGTTTGGCTGTGTGGCAGATCTCTCTGGCCCAGGGCAGGAGGCAACCAGGGAGCCTCTCACCTGCAAGGAAACAAAGAGAAAGTGTTTGGTGTCAGCTCGGCCCGGTGACAAGGACAGGAGCGCTCCTCAGAAGTGGAGGAGTGGCTTTGCCAGGAGGCTGAACTCCTGGGCGGTGGGACGCGGCTGTCAGGAAGCCCGGCCAAATGTCTCAGAGAGCTTGTGACGTGGCACTGCTTCGCCACCACACACACACCATCTGCCACCAGCCGTCCCCAGCCTCAACGTGTAGCTGCTCTGCAAAGCAAGGCTGAAAATTAGCTCTGGGAGGAGGAGGCTGGTAGCAAATGCCACCCCACGCAGGGGTGCTGAGTGCAGGCTCTGAAGTGAGGTGGGGGCACGCACGGTGTCCTGGCCACCAGTGTCTCCCATGGCTGAAGCCAGGGGCTGCTCACTCTGTCCAGTCCACACAACCACCATGTCCACGGGGCAAAACACTTTCTCATCAGTGGCTTCCTCACAAAAGTCTGAAGAAACCTGCCTAAAGAGAGAGAGAGAGGAGACAGCTCAGTGACAGGCTGAGTCTGTGCTGTGTTGGGGTGGTGGAACACGTGCATGTGCAGCCCCTTGCACCTTGGTTTGTATGAGTGGATTTGGAGCCCAAGTCCCCAGCCAGCACAGGGTCCATCAAACTGCTGATTCCTCTGCCAACCTCATTCCTCTTCTGCAGCTCAGACACCTCTGGTTTCCCCATGAGGTGCTGCAGGGCTGAGTCTGCCTTCCATCCACAGCATGGCTGTGGAATGCACACTGGTGCCCACCATGGGTGCAGAAGACAGCCTGGAACTCGTGTTTGCTTTCTATAGGGCCTGTCTCCCACCTGTGGTCCTTTGCCTTCTTTACTGGTAGAACTCCCCCTGAACTAGAAGAATTTGCCACTTTAAGTGGAAACTATTATTGATGAGCACTAGGGTGCCACAGATTTTACTGTTCTCTACCCTCTCCCTTTCCTCTCTTAATTTTCTTGCTGTTGGAGTCATCTGCTCTGCCTGCCCCAGGGCTCAGCCCTTGGGATTATAATATCTCCAAGCAGTCCTGAGCACAGGAAGGCTGTGAGCCAGTAGACTTTGTGAGCACCAGAGTGAGGAAGCCTCGAGGGAACCGAGTGAGAAAATAGCAGGCCCAGCCTAATCATATTCTTGGAGCACTCCCTTCACTTGGGACGCTGAGACCGACGGCAGAGAGAGGCTGCTCTGAGTTATCCCTGCTGCACATGGAGCAGACCTGTGCCAGGCATCTTTCTTGGTTCCCAGGCTGCTTGGCACCTGTCTGCCACCCAGCTCAAATCCAGAAACTTTGCAAAGAAAAAGAATGCAAATCTTTTGAACTGCTTAGAAGTGAGCTCCTTCCCAAGAAGGAAAATGTGGCTTTCAATGCAGCTCCTGTAGCCCAGGGGTTTATGGTAATCAGCTGCAGCCCGACAGCACCGTGAGAACTCCAGCAAAGCCCAGATCTGTGACACAGTCAGCAGAGGCTGGACAGAGAGAGCTGGCAGCTTAGGATTGCCCCTTGCCTGGCCTTCTGCAGACTGGGACTCCAGTGCAGCTGCATGGGGCTGATAACCTGCTGCACTGCTTCATGGGCACATCACAGAGCTGAAGGGATTGAGCCTCAGGACTCTCTGCCAAAAGGGTGGAACGTCAAGTCCAGCCTGGCCAGGAAAATCAATTCCTTCCTGCTCAAGGGCCAGGTGAGTTTAGCAGGCTGTGCAGTGGACAGCTAGCACTGACAAAGCTGTTTCTTAGAGAGTAGGGTTGAGTTCCACCATCCAGGGCACTTTCCCTCCTCCCTCAGGAAACAGAACTGTGCTCCACTTTTTTCTCTTAAGAATTTTCCTTTCTCCCTGCAGTCTTTAGTTAACAAGACTTCCTCGCTCTAGAAACTCTGAAAAAAAAAGTAAATTGTTGCCAACTTTCTTCGAGATTCTGTTAAAAGGAGTCAAATAAGGCACAGGAATAGATCTGATTTGCTAGAAAGTAGGACTTTTTTTTTCCCTAGAGCTTGTACCTATTGCCACGGAGAAAGCTTCAGCACAGCGATCCACCTGCACCTGGGAGTGTGGTGGGAAGAAGCCCAGAGGCAGGTGGTAGATCCCTGGCTCAGCAGAGCTCCTGAAGTGCTGGCAAAGGGCTCCATGCTACTGCTCTGTTCATCATCACCTGGTAGGATTTTGAAGTAGGGCAGATGTACATTAACTCCGTTTCTCTGACCCTCCTGCCAGGTATTAGCTGTACGTGCTGGAGACTGCATCTGAAAATGATGTAAACAGAAGGGAAAGTTTATACCAAACAAGAAAGGGTGACATGGAGTGAGCCACAAACAGCCTTCCAAAGAGGGAGCTGGGTTTCTGGGAGTTTTCAGATCCAGGCTGAATATTGTCCTACTCAAGTGGGAATATGGAAAGTGCCACAGCTCCACACCTGTTCAGGTCACTGTGTCCAGCCCAGGAGGACCTAGAGCCCACCTGGACTCACAGGGGAGAGCATCTACATAATCCCATGTTTACAAAATGCCCACTTAGTGCTGGAGCTGGACACACTGGGATGAGTGCCTTTGCCAGGGAAATACACTCGCTGCCTGCAGCCCTGCATGGGCATATAGGACAGGAAACCAAGGAGAACAAATATCCCGTTCAAATACTGGAAGACAGCGGGTAATTACCTGAGCTGGGAGCTGGCCAGGACTCCAGGAGCCATAGTGCTGCAAGAGCAAAAGATGAAAAAGTGAGGGAGTGATGGATGGGGGAGGTGGGTGCCAGAGAACCAGGCACAGATTTTTACTCTCTTTAGGAAGGCAGCATCTCTGCACTGTGCCCATGCCTGGGGCTTTGATCCAGCAAGGATGGAGAGAGAGATGTGTGTACCTGCTGCACCCTTCCCAGCCACTCCACTGCCCTGCAGAGCTAGGGATCTGCCCAGGAGATGCTCTGGCCCAGGTACCCTTGTACCATCCCTTATTGTCCCAGCCACAGCCCCTCACACAGAGCCCACAGCAGCTCAATGGGATTCTGTGCACTTGGCCCAAGGTGCATCTGCACCTGAAGGCTGCTGGAATGGCACACAAGCATTTCAGCCCAAAACAGTCCCAGAATCTGGTGAGGAAGATGGAGATGGGTTGGAGCAATGCATCACAAAACACTTTGGGGACAGAGCAGGGAGTCACAGCCTTTAGCTGATGGCAGGAAACTCCTGTCACAGGCGTGTGGTGCTTGCAGAGACCAGTCCACACTTTCAGCCTCACCTCTGTGACCTTTCTCAGAGCTGAATTCAGACTCCTCCAGCCATTTCAGGGCTTTCAAGCACCAGTTCAGGCTGTGCTCTCTAACTCAGTAGCTGCCAGCTGATGTGTGCATCAGGGAAGTGGCTCTGCCGGGCAACAAACCAGGATGAAAACCTCTGCTCTTTCTGAGGGAGGCAGTGCCAGAGTCTTTGCTGAGCAGCTCTCTCAAATCGGGCCAAGCCCTCCTAGCTCAGTTTTGTGCCCCTGTTTGAATGAATCTGGTGCACACAGGATGATGATTTGCAGTTTTCTCAGGACTCCACTGGGTTCCCTCAGCTGTCTCATGCTGTGCTTCATTTCCCCAATCTCGATATTGGGAATGACCTCTTATGTTCGGTGCTGAAATGGACCAGGGATCTCACCCCACAGGTCTTAGTCCCACCTCCTGTGGCTCATTCTTTTTGTGCTGCTGGACCAGATCTACAACCACCTTTCCTCAGTGGAGCCACTGGCTTTGGCTGAGATGCAGGACCAGAGCCAAGGCTGGCAGTGCCTGGGGGAGGCAGACAACTGGCTGGCTCTAGGGAATGTGTGTTGGGATCCAGGACTTACTATCAGCCCTGAACTTCTGTGTGTCCCATGGGATCTCACAGCTGCTGTTGAACTGATTTAAAGGCCAGCCTGGTCTCAGGAGCTGCATTTCAGTGGCCTTTGAAGCACTGGGCTACGCAGTTCCCCCTGTGGAGAAGTGTCAGCCTCCGCCGTCTCTTCCTTCCCATCCACATGGCCACATATCCCATCACACTTTTCAAGAACCATTTTTCTCCTTAATCACCAGCCCCAAGTTTCAAAGTTAATTGGGGCTGGTGAGGTATAAATAGATGCTGGACCAGATGGAAACTCTGTCGTGATTTATAGCTCGCTGAGCCATCACATGTTCCACTTGTACTCTGAGCAAGGGCACCATTAATTATGACACTGCCCAGGCAGATCGCAGGGGAGGTTACAACAACGATTTCCAAGCTGACGACTTAAATATAACCAGGTTGTGACGTTTTGCTGAGTGAGCGAGATGCAGACAGGACCTGCTTGTTGCAGTGGCACCATTTCCAGAGCATTTCTCCAGCGAGCCCCAGGGGAGCAGGTGAAGCAGCTATTTTGGAGACTTTTGCATGGACAGAGCCAACATAGCCAGTCCCGCTTTTGTCCAGGCAAACTGCAATAAAGCTGAGAGATATTTTCTAAGCCCTGGGAAGGGAGCTCTGCGCATTCCTGGTCTGAAGAAACCAAAGAAAGAAAGGAGATGTGGGCATCCCGTGCTGCCAGCTCTGTGTCCTTGGCTCCACAGCTCCAGCTGGATGTGGACCCTCATGCATCGCCCCCAGGGCCTGCAGTCCAGGCTGATGAGGGCAGAGGAGAGGGACATCTCCTCATCAGTGTTTCCAGGGGGATGTAAGGATCAAAGGACTTGCTGGAGGTCATCTGGGAGGGTCTGGTGCTGCACCAGGTCTCCTGAGCTTCAGGCCTCGTTTTATCACTGCCTGTTTCTCCTTGTAGCCCACGCTTAAAACTTCTATTCAGTTATCCATTGTGAATTGGGATTTTGCTAATTACTGGAAGAAAGGGAAGCTCAGGGCAAAGGGGGTGACTAGTCCTGCCTTTCCCCAAGCCCTTTCTGCCTCAGGAACACACTCCCCATCACTTGTGAAGCACTCAGTTCAACAACACTTTGCAGTTGTCCTGATTTTCCTGGGACCTGCTGCTCAGAGGTAAAACAAGAACACAAGTCACAGCCTCCTCTTGCTTTTCAAAAGCATCGACCTCTTGCATTCCCTGCACTGTGCAGCTTCAAAATACAGATACGTGTCACACTCTACTGCCAGAAATGGAGAAATCTTTACAAAATCTTCCTTGGGAACTCTTTGCATGACAAGCTGAATAAGATGTGCAATTACAGAGCCATGATTTAAGAACTTAAAACCCAGCTAAGCTCAATAGAAGGTATCAGACTTAAAAACAATACGTAGGGAGAATTTAATCTTGCAGGGACTGCAGTTATTTGAGGGGAGAGATTGTGTTTGGGATTAAGAGTCAAATTACTCCACAAGTTTTTATTAAACCTTTATATTTTCAGCTGTACCTTCTTATGGCTGTTTTGGGACAGGAGCTTGATTTTATGATGGGCATAAATCCCCACAAAATAGTTTGGATTCTCTGAAACAGGCAAAACATGAACAAAATGGATTTGGACTTCATCTGGGCTGCTGACGACTTAGAGCCCACACACAAGCATTTCATTAAGGCATGCAATTTTCCAGAAAGCAAAAAGAGGTCCAAAAAAATATCTAATTTCCCTAGTGTTCCTAAAACCCCAAAGAAGCCCTGAGCACATACACACACCCCTCGCTGGGAACCCTCCTGTGCTGCATGCACACTCCTGCTGGGAAGTGCATGTCTGAGCATCCCTGTTTTGAATGAATCCCAGCATTGACACACCACAGAAATATTCACTTGGGGAAGCAACCTCCTGATTATCTTAGAGCTCTGGGCAACACAGCCCAGCTCCTCTGGGGGGATGCTGGGAGGGAGGAGTGCCCTGTACAGGGCTCTGCCAGTGCCTGCACGGCCACAGCCTGGCTGGACACACCATGGGGCTTTATGCTGGTGGGGGGGCTGGGGCCTCAGGGGCTCATGCCTGTGACTGTATCCACAGATTTCCGTCTTCCTCCTGACAAATTAATCCAAACCCACAGACATTATGTCCTGGTGTGCAGTGGATGTATCTGTGCAAGACAGATGTTTGGTTTTGAGCGAGCATCATGGCTGTAGCACAGAGAGCAGGAGCTGGGACAAATGCTTTTCCCCACTGATGTCTCTGATTCAAAGTGGTTTTATTCAGCTGACAGACAACTCTGGGACTGGGATCTGAGCTCAGAGCTGAATGGAGCTGGCTGTCCCCAGCTGCAGGGTGGCACTCTTCTCCAGCTGTGTGATGGGTAATGTCATGCTGTCCAACCTGGCCTTCAAAAAATACCTGGGAAAGAAAAAATGAGTGTCTCTGGCTTGATGCAGGTTGTGCTGGCCTTGGGGTCCCTGTGCAGCAGCTCCCTGCAGCTTGTCCTTGGTGCCATCACCAGCAGCAAGTGCTCTTCTTGCCAGGTGTACTGAACAAACCTGCTTCCGTCTCTGCACCTCTGCAAGCGGGGTGACAAATGCAAAGTGCTTTATGGCCCTCTGTGGGAAATAACTCACCCCTGTTGCCAGACCTGAGTGTGTGAACATCATTTTATCTACAGGGAATGCAGGTCCATGCCAGGTGAACATGGGTATAGATCACATGCCATTAAATGCACCACGGAGGCCGGGAGCTGGGAGAAGGTAGGAGCAGTCTGAGACAGGGAGCAAAATACTAAGCACACACCGAGGTGTTTGCAGGTCAGACCCACGGCCCCAGAAACACTTCTGTGCCGTGTCTCTGCTCCGGATCTGTGCCACCTGCCGTGGCGGCCGGGCTCTGTCACCGCTGCGGGGCAGGGAGGAGCGGTGCGCTCCCCGCCACCTCCCGCTGCCGTGCCGCCGGCTCGCCACTGCTCGGTGAGGGCTCGCTCTTCCTGCTCCGCTCCCTGCTTTGCTCTTTCCAGCCCAGCTCAGTTTTTTGTTCCTGCGGGGATTCACGCATTATCCTAAATTGGCTCAGTCTGGGCGATTCCAGCTTGGGCCAGGTCCCAAGGACCTTTTCACCTTTGCACTTTTCATTTGGAGAGGATGAGGCAGTCCCAGGGTACCTGAGGTGGGTACCAGGGAGCTGCACCTCTGAAAGCATCACGGGTACATGGATGTTATTTGAGGGGTAGTGTGGTAACACACTGCCATGAAAGTGTCCTTGTCACCATGGCTGTGGTCACCTGCCATTACAGACTGACCCAAGCAGAGGCCCCTTTGTGTCCAACAGCTGTGCAAATGCTGGCTGCGGTCCCTGGGCCTGCAGCATCCTCCCAGGGCAGCACCATCCTCCCTGCCCACACCTGCTTTTCTGCTGGGCAGCAGAAAGCCGAAGGGCAGGGAAATATTCGCCAGGTTCAGGGCTGGCTTCGTACTGGGGAGAAGCCCTGTTTTCTCAGCAGGATGAGCACTTCTAATTTATGGTGACAGAGGGAAGTAATTTGATGTTTTCTGGTGGCTGCACTCTTCTATCAGCCTGGTGGTGAGAAGAACTGGCTCTGTGGAGGGAGCTGGCAGGAAGGGAAGACACCAGCACCTTTCCCCAAGCAGCACTATCCCTGATGCAGGGCTGCTTCCCCTCCTGAGCCACCAGCTCCTTCCCAGTGACCCTGGCTCACTCCCACTGCAGTTGCTGCCGCTCTGGGTGATTAATTCACTGTGAGTAATTTTGGAGCAGATGATCTCATTCACGTGGTTCCTGCTATTTCTCTGGGAGAGGAGAGGAGAGGAGAGGANGATTACAGATGTTGAGGAGAGGAGAGGAGAGGAGAGGAGAGGAGAGGGAGATGGAGACGAGGAGAGAGAAAAGGAAAGGAGGAGAGGGAAAGGGAGAGGAGAAGGGGAGGAACATGATGTCCATGCGAATTGTCCCTCTGTACATGCTCAGGAAGCCCAGCACCAGTTTGATGACCACTTAGTGGTACAGTGGTACAGGCAGAGCGGAAGAAAATTTGCTGGCAAATTGGTTTCTCTCAATAGAGGGCAATTTGATCATTTAGGCTGATAGGAGCTCAATTACGGCTTTGTAACGAGGCCAGCATTTGGGGCTGCAAGTGGCTCCTGTGGCTGAGGAGCAGCTTGGCTTGCTGGGCTCCTTGGGGGCTGGGGAGGGCCCCTGATGTGGGATGTGGCACTAGAAGTCTGGGCCCTTGGGGACTGCCAAGTTCTGCCCCCACCAGGGGCTGGGGAGGCTTTGTGAGGAGCTGCAGGGACTTGCTGCAGTCCCCAGTTAACAGTAGGAAACCCCAGTGGATTTAGAAGCCTCCAACTGCCTGCTGAGAGAGTCAGAGACATTAAAGAAATCTGTAAGCCCGTGTTTGGAGAGCCAGGACCTGCACTGAGGTGGCTGCTCCTTTCTGGCAGCACGGGTGATGGGAGAGCGAGGGCAGCAGCACTGCCCTGTCCCGGGATGCACCACGAGCAAACTGGAATGAACCTTACAAAATGGGATGAGATTAACAAAGCAGCCGAATTATTCTAAGCTAATAAAGTACCAAGTCCAGATGGCTCCCACTATGAATACTATTAAAGAGAAAAACTCAGGGTAAATTAGGAGATTTGAAGCTAAGGCTTTTCATGTACAGAAGATGCTCTGTGAGGCGGGCAGCAGTCTCCTCTTCCTGGCTACCTCCAGGGACAGAGATTTGGTGCTGTTTTTCAGCCCTGGAAAAAGGAGTATCTGTTCCTTTCCACTCAATTTCTGCTGTCTTTCCCTTGGAAACCCATGCTTGTGGCCTCCTGGCAGTGCCAGGCTTGGAGCCATGGAGGCATCTTCCTGCCACACACATGCCCATGCAAACCCCAGCTGCCTGGGATCCATGTGCAGAATTATTTCCCATTCCCAGGAGTGGTGTGAACCCCCAGCCATTTCTGTGTTGGCCCCCCCTCACTGTCTGATGGGATCCCACTTAATGACTTTCTGCTAAGGGAGTGGACAACGTGAGTTTGCTTCTGAATTTTGGTGCCCGAAATAAGCTGTAAGCAGCAGGAGACCTGTGCTGTGCTTGCCATGGGAAGGGCTGGGCTGTATCCCTGCATGCAGAGGGGCTCAGCAGGAGGCTGCTTTTAAGGGCCAGATCCAAACCACAGCATGCCAAGGACTGTTTATCCATCCCTCAGCCTGGAAAACGGGTCCAGAGGCAATGAGCGGCTGCAGAGCTGAGGCAGCCACAGCCCTGGGCTGCTGCAGGGAGTGGGGCAGTGCTTACCAGGGCTCAGGGCACCTGGGACATCTGTGCCATGCAGAAGGGAGTGACAGCTTGTGACATGGGGTTGACACCAGCCAGAGCAGTTCAGGGCAGGGCAGCAGAGCAGGCAGGACCCAGTGGGTGTTTAGAGGCACATTTCCTACCCACCGTGGTGTCTGGCTGAGGATGGGCATTTAAAGCACATTCTTGTTCCAAGAGGGAGGAGAAGAAACCATGGCAGGGGGGAAAGAGCTGGTTTTGCTCTATCTGCAGTGCCTGGGGCAGTAGATGGCTGATGTGTTTAGTTTCTGAATTACCCTGATGAGATGTATAAGCTTGTTATTTGTTTTAATTAATGTGAAGGAAACTGTTAGAGTGCCAGAAAGTGTGAAGAGAGGGGGAGCAGAGAGGGGAGATGGGGACATTTGGAATTGAAGCATCCTATTAATATCTCTGCTGTTGAATGAAAGGTCATTAATGATCCAAAGAAAAATGAGCGTGGAGAGAAATAAGAGAACTGAATCCCCCTCTGCCTCCCATCACCCACGTTGTTAACAGAACATCTTCCAAGCCCTGCTGCAGTCCTGCTGCCCCTTGTTCTCTGCTTTTTTTCTGCTGTCTTTAATCTGCCACCCTCCCATTGGTGCTGGATGGGGTGGGAGGGTTTCAGGGAAGATGAGAGTTAGTGCCTCACATCACCGACACAAAGCTCCTCAAAACTGCTCCCTTCTGCTGAGATCCAGAGCAATGTCTCCTGCCTTTGTCCCAGGACCTCACCTGGACACAGCAAATCTTGATGTCTGCTGTAAAGGCATCAAAATACCAGCCTTGGAGTGATGTTTGACAGGCAGAGGCACTGCAACAGGCAGAAAAACCTGACTTGGTTTATTTTGCTAATTTTTTCTGCTCTTTTCGAGGTTACCATGACCAGTGTGTGTTCCTAGCCCTGTGCTGAAACCGTGCTTGCCCAGGAATTGATTTGCCATGCCTGAGGTGGAAGCAAACACAGATTAAATTTAAGCTATTTGTTCAGTATCTCAGTTACGCAATTGGACATGATAGATTAGGGAAGGTGACCTCCTGTAGCACAAGGGGGATTTACAGACATGTTTCAGCAAATATTACACTTCCAGCTCAGGATAAAGGAGAAAAAGGTACTGGCTGGCTGCCTCCCTGCACAAGCACCTAAACCCCAGCGATCCCTGTCTTCCCTCAGAGCCTCAGACTGGAGGACCCAGGATCTCCAAAGCAGGGCCAGCCCTGATTCCTCCTGCAAGGAGAAAAAGGAGAAAAGGAAAGAAAGATAAATGGAAGAAGAAGGGGGAAAATGAGCCTTTGCAGAATCTCAGCTACCTGCTAAACATGACCAGCCTGAGGAGATGCAGGATTTTGTTCCAGTCACCACCGCCCACACTCCTGAGAGCTTCATGGTGTTGGTAAACCCAAGGCTTGAGGCTCTTGCTTGCTGCAGGGATGCTCCCAGGGTCAGGGCTGTGGCAGTGGGTGGGGAGCAGGCAGAGGAGAGGACACAGCTGTAGGGACCACGGGAAGGTTCATTTGCTCAAGAGGCAGCAACAGACCAGCAATTTAAAATTTAAATCTGTGTGCTTAAAAAAGAATAGAAAGGAAAGGAGCCAGCCAGGATTGGTGGTTGCACTGCAAAGTGTCGGTGTCTGTTTGTGAAAAGGATTTTGACTGACAGCAAAGTTGTCAGAGGCGTCTGACGTCAGAGCTGCACAGCGAGGTGTCGAGGTACCAGAGGGCACAACTCAACAACGGCAACAGCAGCCTCAGCTGCCCCCGGGTAGCTCTGAGCTCTCCTCCTCCTCCTTTCCCTCCTTGGCTCGATTTTGGAGCAGACAAGCAGGCTGCCCCAGCCCTGACCTGCCTGCTGCCTGTGGAGCTCCCAGGTGGAGGAGGAAAGGGGAGATGCTCCCTGGATGCCACATGGCTCCCCAGCTGTTGGACCCCCGAGATGGAGACATCTTGGCACAGGCAGAGCAATGCCCTGTGCCACCTCCTTCTCCCTGAGCCCTGCCCTCCCTGGGCTGGGACAGGCTCAGCTCAGCCTGCCCCTGGAAAGGGAGCTGGGATCTCTCAGCAGCACTCTGCCAGAACAGGGTCTGCCTTGCACTTCCCACAGCCCTCCCACTCTTCCAAACCTCACCCAGGGTTTTACCTACCCAAGTGCTCCACAGTCCCTTCTCTGGCTGCAAAAATTCATGAATATGCCAAGTGCCAGAGTCTAACACTAACCCTGGGCCTTCCCACTCTTCTTGCCTGGTTCTGTGCCACCTCCCACACGACCTGGACAAAGCCAGGGCTCTACCTGAACAAACCAGGCAAACCAGATGGAGACTAAACCTGTTTCTGCATGCTTTGGCACTGAAAAAATACAGTAACTCTGGTGATGGCAAGAGCAGGGCAGAGCTGGGGCAGAGGGGGAGGCTGGGGTGAAGGCAGCACGAATGGCTCATGTTTGCTCTCTTGATGTGAGGTCTTGCAAATGATTCTCCAGGAGCATCTGTTCCTCAGGCAGGGGCTGTACCACTGCAGGCACCCTCCAGAGACATCACTGGCACATTGTGCAGATAAATAAATCAATAAAAGCAGTGGCTACGGGAAAGGATTTGGCCTTCTTGTCTTGGAAACACCTGAGTCACCCAGGGTAATCACCCTGTGGCCTTGGATGGATGGGTTTTCAGAGCCCCGAGACACCTGCTTGCTGCTGAAATGGTTTAGTCCATCTGTTTAATGCTGTGCTAGCTGGGAAATTGTTTCTCTGCTTTAGCTTTAAATGATGAATTGTTGCCTGAAAGATTATTCTTTGTTTATCTCTGTTCCAGTGACCCCCTTTGCTGCCTCTCCTCTCCCCTCTGCTTGGGAGCTGCAGCAGCGAGGGCAGAAGGAGCAGGAGATGTGATCATTCCCAGCCCTGAGTATCAGGCTGTTGATCTTTCCTCTAAGCCATCTCCATTTCCAGATGAAATTCTGCCTCTTACCCAGTTCATGGTTTCTCCAGAACACAGGGCAGGGCCTGGCCCTCCTGAGACTGGAAAGGAGTGCCTGAAATTTGGAATAGCTGGGATGAGAAAGGTGGGGAGGAGAAGGACCCTGTGTGGGCACTGTCTGTGTCACTCCAGCACCCCAAGCCCCAGCATTAAGGGCACCTCCATGGCACAGCTCAGATGATTTCCTCTGTTTACCCTGTGTCCAACACAAAGTCTCTATAGCAGGAATTTGCCAGCTTGATTTGTGTTTCAGATTAATTCCCTTAGAAAAATCCTTGGGCAACAACTCTCCTAGAAGGGCCAAATGTTTTCTCTCTGAAATCTGGCAGAGCTTGCTGCTCTGTCCATGCAGGTGTGAAACTGTTAAACATCCAAAGCTAGCTGGGTCTCCGACCCTAAACTGACAGGAGCAGCAACCCCAAGTCCCAAAACCACCTATGAGAGCTCCCATTTCATTTGTGTGTTCCTGAGAACTGCAGCCTGAATTCCTCTCTATTTCCTGACAACTTGCACCAACTACTCGGGAACCAGGTTTTCATGCAAATAAATTCAGAGAGGAAACGAAGCCATTACAGAAAGGATTGAATCTCACTGAGGAAGCTCCGTGCAAGAATAAAGCAAGGAAGTGACAGGATGGATTAGTCTTTAATTTGGTTAAAGCTGGGGTGGCAAATCTGCAGAAGGTCACAGTGACACTAAACAAGTATCTTGTATTAAACCCAGCTCAAGTTTTCATGTCTCAGTAAAAGAGCTGGAGCATCTATAACTAGTAACAGGTTATTTTTGGCATCCCAACCTATTTTGTAGCTCCCAGGAGGACAAAACTGCTTCTCTTTGACTTTGCAAAGCCTGGATTTCTTTTTGTGTCTGCAGGATGCTGGGATCTGCATTTAAATTCTTATGACACTGCCTGTCTTAACAAGAACTCACAGGTCCAGGCAATTACTGCTCTTGCTTGCTTTGCACAGAGCAAAGAGCCCAGTCTTGATGAGGGCTGTGTTCAAAACAACACCACCAAAGTTATCTTGAGTGACCAGCTCTGAGGGGATTTGAAAGACACGTAGATGTGGCATGTCTTGGGAACATGGATTAGTGGTGGTGTGGGCAGTGCAGGGTTAAAGGTGGGCTCAATGATTTTACAGTTCTCTTGCCACCTGAGTGTTTCTGTGATTCAATTCAAAAGTGCCACAGCTCTAAAAAGCCTCAATCTTTAGCAGACACAGTGGTGCGGGGTGTCACTCAGTTATTGCCTCCTCACAGGTCACAGGGCCACAGACATTTGCTCAAGGTCACTCGGGGATCAGCAGCAGAGGCTGATGCCAGAGCTGGGCCATCAGTGACAGGTTTCCATGGCTCTCCCTCCTCCTCTCTGTCCCTCCCCGGGCCCAGCTGCACCCACACCATGCTCCCACTCTTCCTGAGGCTGTTTGCCGGATGGGTGCCAGGCCTCCAGTTCTGCAACGCCTGGTGTGACATCTGCTCTGCCTTCCCTCCCGCTTCCCCCAAATGGAGGTAGCCAGAAAAATATTTAAGCCAGCATACACAGAACCATAAAAATCAAAGTACTTCACAAAATTTACTGCGTTTCACTGGAATTTTGTTTTGAAACGAAACGAACAAACAAAAAAATCTGGCAGAATCAAAACATCTTGTTTCAGCGTTTTCAGAAGAAAGAAGACCTTCCTGTTCTATTCTAAAAAGGCTATTCACTACTGAGATTGATTCAGAAAATAGCTAAATCAAGCAGAAAGCAAATTAAAAAATCAAAGTCACTTGGAGATGGATCCAGTTTCCAGATTTTTCTCTAACTGGCGGCCAAGAGGAGCAGTGCCCCTTGAGCAGCCCACAGGTGCTGGTGCAGCACTGCTCTCCTCTGGCTCCCTGGGTGTTCATGGAGGGGACAGGAAAGAGCAGGGATGTGACCCAGGGCTAAAACCTGGGAAAACCAGGCAAAATCAGGGAAACCGTGCTATTGGTGAGGAGCTTCTTCTCCTCTCATTGAGGACAAACCTCCAGAATAAAGCTGTGCACTGATGAGAGATAAAGAGGACTCAAGATGTGACAAGAACTGATGTCCTAGAGGTGTTCAGGCAGCTCCTGCCTCTTTTTCCTGCGTGAGGAAGAACTGGGTGGGTTCTTCCATTGCATCAATGCACAAAACACCCACAGCATAAGTGTGGGGAAAGGAGAGCTCCCACACTGTCTGAGTCCTGTGCCAGCAAGGAGGAGACAACAGAGCTGGTGCTGCAGCACCCTGCAGCCCCCCAGCAGCCAGGTGATGGGAGCAAACTTCAGAGCCGGGGTACAGCTCACAGGTTTCTGCTGCAAAATCCATTACAGGAGAATTTGTGTGGAATTCAGAGCTCTGGCTTAACCCTGATTTTCAACTACCCAAACATCTCCTCTCTTCCTGTGTCTGTATTGCACATTTCCTTCAAATATTTGGATGTGTAGGCCCCTCTAACACTCGCTGGCACCATGGAAAGCAGCTTTGTTAGGAAGTGGAGCCCGTCGCACAGGGAAGTTGGGCAGATGCCTGCAGAGCCATCAGCTGGCGATGGGAGAAGTGTGCACGGGGGGAGCATTTCCTCCTGGGTGTCCAGGGCTCCACATTGCGTGCATTTTGCCTTGAAAAACAAAAATCAGCATCTGCTCCAATAAGTGATTTGCCCAGGGCAGCAATGCATCTGCTGGAGAAAGAGCACATCTGTGCTGGAGGTAAAAGTGGAGCAGTCAGTGGAGCTGGGGTGCTGCATGGGGACAGAGCACAGTCCCCATGGCCCTGGGAAACAGGACATCTCCTGGGGTTACACACCCAGCGTACATCTCTGCAAGAACTGACACACACAGGTTGAATTTGGCCTTTGTTCAAGGAAAACTAAAATGGATTCAGGCCACTGGACCCCCCCCAGTGAGCTGGCACAAATGCTGAGGAGTGTGTCATCAACCCATTAAAACCTTGGGCAGGTGCTGCTGGATAAACAAAATCCCCATCCACTTTAGTGATGGGAATTTTAGAGAGACAGGAGAGAAAGAAACAAACAAGGTATTTACAAAATTAAAAAAAAAAACCCAAAACTAAACCTGGACCTCCAGGGAAGGGATTGTGCTGTCCCCCCTGTCCATCAGGATCCAACCAGGAGCTGGAACAATCTGTGCTGATGCATTATGAGCAGTGAATCCCTCCTGCCCATATTTCTACATCCCCCACAATTTTACTGATATAAACTAAAGGCAATCTCAGACCTTGTAAGACAAGGTAGTTATCTCTACAGCCAGCTAGCAGCAGATTTATTGACCTCTAAGATGCATTCAAACCATATTTGCTTTCATATGACAAGTTTCCTATTTTATTGAAGCAGTTTTTCAGCAGTCCTGAATCACTGCTGCAACTCCATTTTGTCAGAGGCAAACTGAAGATGTTTTCCACTAGAGTCAAGGCAACTCAGCACAATATCTTTGTAAAATGGGGGACATCAAGCCATTAATAAGAATTGAAGTAAAAAAAGGGCAGATTTTCAGGCAGTGATGATAAACACTTTAATAGCTGAACTCTAAAGTGAGAGAATCTTTTTGGCAGCAAAAGCAAAATATGGTAAACTGTTTTACAGTACTTTTACTAAGTATTTGAATGAGTAGGCCTAATATTTTGAAGATGGGAAGCAATCTGAATGAACTTGAAAAATTTCCCTTGTGAAAAGTGTGAAACGCAGCCCGAATTGCATCAGGAATGTTGGCAACCATGCCCTCTGACAGACTGAAAAAAAAGGTGAATTAGTTGATGAGACTGCAAATGTAAAAAAGAGTTGAAATTAAATGTGAAGAGGGGAATAAAAACAAGATGGGTGAGATAAGAAATGGAGTGATATATTCCAGTACTTGGGGTGAAATATAGTGTCTGTGAAAACATGAAAACATTATCTGGATTTTCACTGGTACTACCAGTGTATCTTTATAGGCAGATGATAAGAAATATAATAACTCTGAGAGTACTAAAACAATCAATGTAAAAATATATTTCCAAGACATGCTTGTAGTGAATTTTATCATGTGCTGCTTTAATTTTAAACTTTCAGAAGATACACATTCTGCCCAGTACAGAATCTCCTATATTTCCTTCTATAGTTTTCTATACTTAGAGATTTAAGAGAGAAGTTACAACACTTGAAGGAGCAGTCTGTTGATGGAATATATAGATAAGGCATTTTGAAAGGTAAAATACTTTTTTTAAAATTTTATTTTGGGATATTTGTCAGAAGACAGAATGGAGTTGTGAAGCTAAATGTGAGCTTGCTGGTGAGAACTACAACAGGTCATTGAGATCTCTGTTTATTTTCAAGCAGATGCAATGTTTTAGGGTATTATGATCAAACATGTGTTATCACTTGGTTGATCAGCACTGGCCTTGCTCTCAGTTTGTAGTTCCACAGTTTGAGTCACAGCTTTGAACTATTTGTCTTGTGTAGTGTTCTATAGACAATCTGTTAGGGGCTTCTTATGTAACTTTATTCCTCTCAAGTTCAGCAAAAAAATGAAGAATTCGTGAAGAATGTGCATAATGTATAACAAATTTAGCCCCTCTGCTAAGTGCAGACAAGTGAATCTTTCTTTCATTGGGGGACAGAGTTATCGCAGCCTGGGGGAAGGAGGGAGGGAAAAGGCAAGGCAAAACAAGAGAAAGGGTTAAAGCAGCTTCTGTGGCAGAGCCATAAATATGGAAACACATTTCACCAAAATATTTTTAGCATTTGAGGTGAAGAAAAGGCATTTTCACCCTTCTCCATTGTCCTCTAGTGCCTTTCCCAGCACTGTGGGGCACAAAAACCCTTTAGGCTGAGACCACCTGAGCCCAGGCACAGGCACAGGACGGAAACACATCTGAAGTACCCTCAAGTGCTTGCAGGGGTTTGTCCCCACGAGTTCCAGCTGTGCTGCAGCTGCATCACTCCATAAATCTGCCAATGTCCATCCAATCCCGGAGCAAATCCATTTGCTACAACTTCTACAGGTACTAAAGCCCATCTGTAGGAAGCCCCACAGAGGATTATTTCTGTCCTCTTCTTATCAGAGACTCAGCAGACCAATTTAAAAGAGATATTTCCCAAACTGGTTGCCTCCCAGGCTGAGAACTGTGTGCAAAGGGGGTGTAGTCCAAAAGTCACTGACTTCAGCCGCATCCATGGCCCTGATGGGCCTCTCCTGCAGGGGAGCAGAAACGCTGAGATGAGGCAGGTGGCAGCGAGGAACATTTTGTCCACATGATTATATATTCTGGCAATCGAAGGACCCAAATCCTAACATTAAAACTAAATTAAATTACCACTCACTGGGCTGCTGAGAGGTCTCTGCTCTAAGGGATGTTTATGGCAGACATGGTAGCAAAACCAGCAGGCTGAGGGTGGTTCTCTTCCTCTGCTCTGCTCTGGTGAGACCCCACCTNCAGCCAGAAGGCAGGATTACACCAGGTGCTAGGAAGAAAGTCTTACCTGACAGAGTGGTGAGGTCCTGGAACAGGGTGCCCAGGGCAGCTGTGGCTGCCCCATCCCTGGAAGTGCCCAAGGCCAGGTTGGATGGGGCCCTGAGCAACCTGGTCAAGTGGAAGGTGTCCCTGCCCACAGCAGGGGGGTGGAACAAGATGGTCTACAGGGTGCCTCTCTACCCAAACTATTCTGCAATTTCATAAAACCCAAGCAAAACCAGCTCCCAGGTAGCCTGAGCCCCAGCAGCACACTGGGCACAGAGCTCATGTGCCCTCATTTTGGGTTTCTCCCAATGAGGGTCTGAGCTGGTTTAGTGCTGGAGGGGCTGTCCAGGGCATGGGCTGATCCCTGCTATGGAATGCTTCCCAGATTGGCTGGGAGGTGTTCAGCACTGAGGGCTCCTGAACAACAGGTGTGAAGGTAGCTCAGAAATGCTTTCTCAGCTAAAAAGCTAAATTCACAAAGTCAGAATACTAGAAAGATGAAATGTCTGTGATGTTAGGATTCTATGATTCTATTTTCTGTATTCCTTCCAAGAAATGCTGTAGTTGCACAGGTAGCAGAACTTCCCAGTTCTTGGCACTGAATGTTGTTGCTACAACAGTATTTAAATATTTCCTCTCCTTTCCTCTGTGCCTGAGTGAGTGCACAGAGGAATCAGATAGAGACACGGCCCTTCAAGGGTGAGTGAGAGAAGCAAGCCTGAGTCTCTCTAAGCCTGCCCTGGGATGGCTGCCATACTATTAATATGTAATTTGGCTGGGTAGTTTTGAGCCATCTTAATTCTCCAGCCATCATTACTTTGCTTGGTTATCATTCATACATTTATATGTGCTAGTTTGCTTGGAGGAAAGAGATTGGACGTTTAGAGTCGATGAGTCTATATTTTTGGAATTGGAGCTAAATTACCCACCAGTTGAAGCATTATTGTGTTTTACAATAATTGCTGATTAAAATTCAAATGCACTAAATTCCACCTGTCATTCCCAGCATTGCCTCTGTTGTGACAATGCCAACACCATAAGCGGATACGAACGAAAGGAAGTGGTTCGTCTGCAGAAATCCATCCTTTCATTCTGCCACAATCTGCCAAAGTTCTCTCCCAAACCCTTGGGATATTTGCCACAAAACATCTGCTCTCTCGGATGCTTCATAGAATGAAAACCCCGTGGTTCAGGTTTCCAAAGCAGCCTCTGTGTTTTCACACCCTCGCAGGACAGGCGCCCACCTGCCCGAGCTGCAGCCCTCTCTCAGGGGTGGTCAGTCAGCCAGGTGCTTTAAAACACTGATGCTCATGACATTGATGGAGTTTCCAGATGGGCTCCTCTCTCTCTGGAGGAGCTAGATGGGCTCTTTGTGTACATGAGCTCCTACTTAGTGTTTCTTTTTCTCCCATCCTGTAGATAGGAGAAAGTGCCCAAGTCCATTTCTTCAGCTCTCTTGAACTTGCCTCTGGCTGTGAAACTTTTTTGGTCTGGTTAAACTCCCCAGTCCTTTCCTTCTCCTCCCACACTTCTGCATTTTTGGCCTCCTTCTTGCTTTTGATCTTCCATTCTCTTTTTCCCAGATCTCAAGATTTTCCTCACTGAGCCTAGCCATTTCCCAGCCTGGAGAGCTGGGGAATAGCACAGCCCCTGGGGGGAAGGTTTGTTTACTATAAATCAGGGAAGTGGATAAGCAAGTACTTGCTCTTAACAGCACTTTCTATATGCAGGTGCTTCCCCTTCCCTTTCACATGTGAGTGAATACTGCAACAGACAATGTGTCTGCAAATCACCACTACCCTGCACTTCATCAGTCTGGGTCTGCATTTTAGTCATCAGAAGAGAATCAGCCTGATTTAATATTCTTTTACTCCTCCTGGCTGGCTGAACCAAAAAAAAGCCTGACCCAAACCCCAGCACCGAGAAGGAACAGTGAAGCAGAAGATGGTCTGCTGAGTTATACCCCATGGGAGTGTCCAGCCCATCCACACTCTTGCTGCTAGGGGTTGGAAGCCACCAAATAAGCTGAACCCACGTAGTTTCAGTAGATATCAACAGTGAAAGCAGAGTAGAGCACGTGCTGTGAAGCCTTGACTTCTCTTAACTCAGGAAAACCTTGGCTAGACAAATGTGAGAAGAAGCAGGGCTAGCAAGGGACGCAAGGACGACAGCTGAGCCTCTCATTACTCATCCTCTGGGCTCTGTCTCACTAGTCATTTAGCACCTTTGTGGGCTTGTTTTTGATAGCCAGAGAGGGTGTGAGAGAGATGTGACTAAAACAACAGGATCTCTGCTTTTAGATGGGTGTCAGGTTTAAGTGCAGAGCATTATGAAAGGCTCCACACAGGTAGCAGCCTGGCTTGCTCTTTCAGGCATTATGTGGTTCAGCTGTGCACAAACCAGAGCACTCCTGGCTTGCCTGGATCCAAGCCAACAAAGGATGTTGTAAAAACCTGTCTGGCTTATAATTTAATTTTGCTAAGGTTAGAACATTGCTTCTATTAGTGAGAAGCAGAAGGTAGTTTTGAGATTATGGCAGGAAATCTACAGTCAGTTCCTAGCTCCAACAGAAACTTTCCTTATACAGTGTTGGGCTAGCTACCAAAACTCATTCTTTGTACCCTGAACTTGTATTAAAAAATTATACTGCCTTCTGTTCTTTGTCTGGGCTGCTTGGACAGTAAGCACTCGGGGAAGAGAAAGGCTTTCACTCTGTATTTATACTGTCCCTGGTTCTCTGAGGCGTCAGCCTGCAGTATTCCCTCTACACAAATAGCAAGAAAGACTAAATAAGTTAAAATGTGTATTGTTATGTAAGTATACAACAACCAAGCCCAGTGAAGCTGTGCTGCTTGTTGTGTTGGGCACGTGAGCCAGCACCTCTGAGCATCACCCTGCACTGATGCCATGCCGTGGGACCGCAGGCCCTTCTCTGGTGTTCAGTCCCTGGTTCTGTGTACCCATGTTCAGCACATCTCACCTCCTGCCCTCCAGCCTGCCCAGAAAGGCCAGCAGGAACTTCTAAGTGGAACCAATTAGAGCCCTGAAGAGCAGGGATGGTCGAGTCTGCATTTGTTTTTGGGTGCTGGAGAACATTGTGTGCTGCCAACCATGAGCTGCCTGGCTCCAGCATCAGCTTTGCTCAGGGCAGGGAAGGACTAGCATGAGACAGGGAGGAGCTCAACCCTCCTCACCCTTAGGAATGCTGTATTTGCTCTGAGCAGATTTATGCATGAGATGTGTTTTCACTAGCAGGGCTTGTTTCTCTGCTGCATTTGAGCTCCCAGCATGTGGACTATTTTTTGAGCAAGCAGTGGGCAGAGAGAGCAGAAAGAGCAAACACACACAAATCAGAGAGTTTGGTTTTATTTCCAAACAGGCATACACAGAACCGTAGGGAGTGCAAGAGGGAGAGGGCAGCATATCCTCTTGCTCCAGTGTATAAATGAACTTCCTAGGCTGATCTAGACACCTAAGAGCAAAGGCAAAAATATAAGCTACATGACTAGCGAGAAAGAGAAAGAGCCATCAGGAAAAATCTATCAGAGCTTTCCATGGTTCAATCAGTCAGAGCCTGCTTCACTGGGGAAACAATCAATTAACCACTTCCACTAGGGCAGCCACAGACGTGCTGTTGTGGAGGTAGTAAATCTTTGAGTTTATTTGTTCTTGGTTGCACTCTCAGCTTATTTACAACATCACAGGAACTTTCCTCCCTGTTTATTCTCACTTCTGCAAGTCCCTCCCAAGGATCTTTCTGTCCATGTCGATCAGTGAAGAAGAATTCTTACAGATTAACAATTTCCAGCTTCATTGCAAATCTCTATTTCCCTTAAGCAGGCAGCCAAAACAAACAGTTTCCTCCAGGCATCCGGGGGGCATTATGCCTTTAACTGTCCATCCGATTTCCAGCTGCCAATGCATTTTGTCTCACTTTAAGGCAGATGGTTTTTGTTTAGGATGTTTTGGCCCAACCAATAATCAAAGAGCCCTGCAGGACACATATTTGTCCCCCCCCAGGAGCAAAATGTAGCAGTCAAATGAGAGGCAGATGACACCAAAGATAAGGGATGATGTTCAGAGCACTCAGCCCAAGGCACTCTGTGGCAGACGGGAACAGGGAAGGACTCAAGCATGGTTGGTCCCACAGATACACTGAAGAGGGAGGTGGAAGACAGCCTGGGGAAAAAATGCACAAAAGGAGCATTTAGAAAGTGTGACCAAGTGGTGCTGAGTTGTGCAGGTGCAAGGGGTTCCGAGTGTGTCTCTGGAGGAAGCTGGCAGAAGGATGAGCACAGAGAAAGGTGCACAGAGGTGGGTGGGGATGATGATGGTCCTCCTCAGCACCTCAAAAGGAGGCCTCAAAGCACTAAAAGCAGAAAAAAGCACTTCAGCCCTAGTATGCTGATGAAAAAACAGAGTGTTGGAGACAGAGATTCGCTCTCCACACCACAGGCCTGTGTCTGCAATCACTGTGCTTTCAAGATGTAGTGAAATGAGCAATTTAGATGGCCACAGCATAAAGATGAGATTAAACGTCTATTCCCCATTTAAATTTTTTATTGCAGTCTTTAAATGAAAATAAAGCAGTTGTCAGCACTTTTAGGTAACTTCTGTGCCTGGCAACCTGGAAGCAAATTTTGATTCACAGATGCCTCTTGTTCCTCTGATCAAATGTGCTGGCAGGACTGGTAGACAGGAGCTGTCTTAACAGTTTTAATGCACCTAAATTTGTGCCTGTAGCTGCTGTTAATGCCTTGATTGGTGCTATTGAAATATCTTCTTAAACATATGGTAATACATTCCTCACTGATTCCCCTGCCTTTCAAAACTCAGACCTGGAGATATCATTGTCTGTAATAAGTTCATTCTATTCCTTCTGCTTTACTGCCTGCCTGGCCTAGCTTTGATGAAGTAATTCATATAACTCACTAACTCCAGAGCAAGTTTTGATTCGTTTTTGAATTAAATAACATATTTTCTCTTGAGAAGTCCTGCAAACTCATCTTGGCATCTGATACTCATATGGCCTCTACCATTCTGGATGCATCACTGTTAATGAAGAACCTGGATGTCAGGGCTGAGAGCGCACTAGCTGGCCTTAATTGCCCCATTTGGGCCTCACATTTACCCTCTCTGTCAGGAGCTTCATTTAACCTCCAAGCCTGTGGTCATAGGGTTGTCCCTTGCCCATGCAGAGGCTGCTCCTGGCACCCCTTCCCTGGGAGCAGCCCTGCTCTTGCTGCTTCTTGGCACTGGCAGCCACAGCTCTGGTAGGATTTTCAGCAGATAGAAGAGTTTTAATGGATCGATTTATTTATCTCTTTGGGGATGGAGAATACAGGCTGTTGTTCTGGAGCACTCAACACGTAGTAACTTTAGCCGCATTTTTCCTAAGGGAGATATTGGACTCTTAATATGCATTTTTGGATTAGCACAAGCAAGCTTGCCATTTCAGTGGGATGACATTTAGTTATCAGGATGGGGGGACAGACCAAGCACGAGGGACATCTTCCTTTGTTCCCTGAGGGAACAGCAACCTTTCTGTGAAGACCACATCACTAGTGGAAAACAGTCTGTCTAATACCATCCCAGGGTTTTTTTTGCACTGAATAAATAAGGCTTTACTGTGTTTCCTTCCCCAAAGCAGGAATGGGAGATGCTGTGATGTCTCTGCCATAGGCAGCACCTGTGGACAGCTGGCAGTCTTGAGCCACTAATTCTCCATAAAGCTTGTCAGAAAAAAATGAGACTTGGGGAAGGATCTAAAATTCGCTCATTTCACACAGCATAGTAGCTTCTATCCCACAGTGTGCTGCAGAATGGACCTAATGCTGAGCCACCACAGGCATCAGCCTTTCTATTTAATATAACACACCAAGGAAAACCTCATGGTTTATGTGCTTTCTGCCTGGGAGCTTGTATACATCCAAACAGTGGCTTTTATATTTTGGGGAGGGATTTTTTGTGTATCTAAAGAGAGGTACGTGGGAGAAGGCTGGGAGTCGGGCTGCTCCTCAATGCACACCGGTGTCACTTACATCTCCTCTCTTTCAAAAGAAAGCTTCAAGGTTCTACCCCTGAAAGCCTCAAGGTTGTTTTCTGCCGTTTCCCTCAGCGACATAAAAGCCAGGACCACGCTCTTCCTCCTGTATCTCTTCCTCTTGTCTATTTCACTTTCTCAGATCAATTCACAAGCAAACCTACACCTGCGTTATTCCTGTGCTCGGGATACAAAGGCTCTTTCCCGGCCCGGGGAGGGCGAGAACAGGAGCGGGGCTCTGCAGGCCGGCATGGGGGCAGGAGGAGAACAGGAGCGGGGCTCTGCAGGACAGCATGGGGGCAGGAGGAGAACAGGAGCGGGGCTCCGCAGGCCGGCATGGGGGCAGGAGGAGAACAGGAGCGGGGCTCTGCAGGCCGGCATGGGGGCAGGAGGAGAACAGGAGCGGGGCTC
>VXBQ01017658.1:333038-388693 GCA_013400175.1 Phainopepla nitens
CGGGGCAGAGCTGAGCTCCGCGGCGCGCAGCCCGCCCAGCGCTCCCCGCAGCCCCCGCAGCCCCCGCCGCCAAGACGCCGCGCTTCTTGTACCGCGCCAAGGGCGGGTGCCGCTCGGCCAAGATGGGCCGGCAGACGGCGGCCGGCGGGCGCGCCATGCAGCGCTCGCAGAGCCGGAGCAGCCTCTCCGCCTCCTTCGAGGCCCTGGCCATCTATTTCCCCTGCATGAACAGCTTCGACGAGGAGGACGCGGGTACGGGGACCCGGGGTGGGGACGGTGCCCGGAGCGGGGGGCGCTCGGGGGCGGTGGTCCCAGGGCTGTGTGTCCGTCCGCACATCCGCGGGCCATGCGGGCCGGCGACGGTGGGTGTCACCGTGTCAGCGCTGTCCCCGAGCCTGCCGTGGGTTTGGGGGGCAAGCGCTTCATCCCGGGGCGTGTGCGAGGGGCGCTGGGGACTGCTGCTGGCGAAGGGATGCGTGTGCCTGTGGAGGTTAAAACTAGGGACGTGTTCCAGCGGTGGAACACGCTCCGGCTGCTAATCGATAGGAAACATGGGTTATTTGCTAATGGAGCGGCTCACGCTCCATCCTTCTCTGTGTGAATGAAGGGCAGCGCTCGGGGAGAAGGCGTCCATTCTGCCGGATGGTGTGTCCACTCTGATTTATACACCATCAACTCTCGGGCTAATTGTTCCCAGGGGTTGTTAGCACGGTGCGCTGTGCTGCTTTTGGAGAGGGGAATAAAGGGATTCAGTTTCAACGAGGGCAGAGTAAATCCCAAAACAAAAGCCTTTCAGAATGGATGCAGTGATTTTTGCTGGCATCAGAAAGACCTTTCTGGCCTCAGACAGTTGGAGGTAGTCATAAAATAAGACCAAGCTTAAAAAAGAGGGGGAAAGTAGGGAAGGTGTTGGGTTGAGCAGGAGAGGAAGGGTGGTGGGTGCTGGAGAAGGTGCTGGGAGCAGAGGGCAGCACAGCCGCTGCGTGGGTAGGGAGGGTGTGCGCGGGAGGGGAGGGAGAGCGCTCGGAGAGCACTCTGTCCATTCCCGGTAGCTCCCTGGTAATTGAGGGGTGTTTTTCCCAGTGCACCCTGTACCAGAGACTGAACCTGTAAGTGAATCTTGTGAGTGGCAAATAACGAAAGTTGGTAACTAAGGCGTATTTTAAGGCTGACTGTCATGGTTGCATCCCTCAAAATGCCGGCATGCTCCTTTGTCTAGTGGCTCATCCCAAGATGTGCAGATGCCAGCAGGAATACATCAGCCCACCAGCTGCTACACCTGTAACGATGTTGTTTTTAAAGGAGTTGACGTAAGAATCAATTCATCATCTGTGTGATTAACCTAGACTTGTCATCAGCATTGTGCAGGGGTGGCAGGCAGAGGATTGTCTCTTCCAACAGATGTAGATTTAAAAATTTTTGTCTAAAAATTTTGCTGATGATTTATTTGCACTTCAGATTTGGTTCCAATGCCAAGCAGCGTACATGACAATAACGGGAGCTTTGGGAAGTCTCGGCGCTGTTGCTTCAGAAATGATTGATAGTGAGAAATGCTCAAGTATGAGAACCCAGCACAATGCCTGGGACAGCATTTCATTCCCTGGTGTCCAACCCCTCCTGCTCTGAGCAAGGTGATAGTTTAGGTGAATGCTTCTTCTTCCAGCGCTTAAAGAAAACGCTTTTGCGCTGAATTGAATTTATTCACGCTTAGTGAATGTTCATGCGTGAATGTTAATAAGCTTCTCTTAATACAACACAATACTTGTCTCTGAATTAAACAAATCTGCAATTAAGACCTCATTCTCCAGCAGCTTATGAGCAGATCTGGCCTGTGTGAGTTGTCTCGTTGGTGAAGCTGCTCAGGGTGGATTCGGTGCGATGGGGATGGTGCAGTGTTGCTCCTGGATTTCGTGCCTGTGAGTGTGTGTTCAGACACGTATGAGCAGCCAGCCAGGAAGAACGTGTGCTGCTTTTTATTTTTGGTGTTAAAACTACAGGTGTATAATTTTCTCAAGCAAATAGATGACATGAAAGAGAAATTATAAGAGAAACGCTGAAATTGTGCCAGATAAGATTCTATATTATTCATACCCATGCACGCTTCTGAAATTGTGAGAGATTCTGACCAGTTTGGGTTGCAGCATGATTTCTGTCAAAAAAATAGATCTCGATAGCTCATTCAGGGAGATGAATACTGCACTTGGCAAGATGTTCTCCATAGGAGGTGGCAGAAAAAGAATGAAATTGATCCCAGGGGCATTAACAAAGTAAACAATCTTATTTCAAAGAGACACATCATCCATTTTGTCTGAAGCTGAGAACCACATCTTTAAGGGAATAGCCATCCTATGGAAAAAGGAGAAGAGCCCAGCTGATAAATGGCCCAGCTTAGAGGAAATTTGATGTTTTCCTCTGAAAGAGGAAAACAGCCTAATGATCTCTTAAATCTACAAACAAGAAAAATTCTTGAGGTGTTTCATTTAAGTTACTATGGGTGGGTTATATCAAAGGAGCCTAAAAGGAAATTTACAGACGTGCTGAGGGCCATGGCCACATTTGGGCAGTGGTAACAATACCTCTGGCTTCCATATTTCATCTTTTCATTCTGGAAAAATTACTCCGCTTTTGAAAAACACAGAATATACTTTTCCTTACATGATATTTCCTTTTCTGCCATGGCTCTTTTGTTCTTTGCTGTCTGCCTTGTGTACATAAGGTGAGAAGACTGTCCTCAGCTTTCACAATTCCTTTGCCTGGTACACCTGCAGTGTGTCTGGATGGAGTTCTGGGCAGTGAACTGGGTGCAGATGATCTCTTGGTGTGCAGAAGCAGGCAGCCAGTGGAAGCAGGAAAGCAGCAAGAGAAAGGATCACATTTGAGTGCTTCCACAGCACGAGGGTGATGGAGTTTCAGAAATGTCATGTCCATGTGTCTCTCCAAAGAGCCGGATGTGGACTTCAGTGTTCTAATACCCTTTTCATTCCTCAGCTGCATCTACAAAGAGGATGCTCTGAGCAAACACAGAGGGTTTTTTTTGCCAGGAAGTTGCAGTGGGGCTTTGAAATAGCCAAAATGCACTCAGCAGTTCAAGGACTCAGGGTTAATAACTCCTTTGATCTCAGCATGGTAATGTTGCTGGCCTTCCTGCTGGCTGTGTGCCACTGTCTTTGCTCCACTGAGGTCCCCAGCAATGTCAGTGAAGTTTAAGGATTTTTAAGCTTCATTTATTATCAGAATAATTGTTGGTTTAACTTATGCAAATGTCTATCCTGCATTTCAGTTATGGAGAAGTAGAGTAAGAAGAGGTAGTCAGTCATGCACTCGTTGTGGGCACATTTCTAGAAAGCCTGTTTCTAACAGAAGTCTTGTGAACACAAATCTTAGCTGTTCTGAGGATCTGCCATACGCTTGGTCTTGGCTGGAATCAGCTGTTTGGAATGCTGATATTCTTGTGGGAATGTGTCAGAAGGAACCAAACTGCTGAGGACTGAACTGCCAGGTGGCAAGTGCGTGTGGGTTAATAACAGGATCCATGGTGACTGTGGGCACCTGCCTTGTAGGCAGCTTGTGGTGCCCCTGAGTGCAGCTCATAATTAAAACTGAGGGAATGGGGTGTGTGAAATCCCTCTTTGACTGATGGTGGCCTTAGCACAGCCCTCCCCAGTTCAGAATGAAGGTTGTCCTTAAGGTTAATGGTGTGGAGGAGAACCATCTCGCTCCTTGTGTGGAGCATGAAGTTTGCACACCTGACTAGAGCAGAACAAAAAGTAAGGATTTTGTAGCAGAGTATCAACAACCGAGTTAGAGCTGCACAGGCAGAACAAGCAAGCTTTGAGCAGGAGAGAGGAACTGGTTTGAGGAGCTGGGACAGTTGATGGGGCAGTGGTGAAACTGCTGGGAGTTGGGAAGTCAGAAGCAGTGCTCAGCTCTGGAGGAGTGAGAGCTTCCAGACGAGGACCCCGTGTACTCCAGAGGACAAGAACTACACCTAAACAAAGACAGGTAGGGAAATGCAAAAAATCACTGGAAGGGGTGGGATTTCCTTTCTTGTGCCTGAACTGCAGGACCCAGCAGCACTTCTGGGTGTGTGCTGTGGGTGAGACACTGCAGTGCACCAGCTCCTTTCATCCTACATGCTGCTTTTCTTGGGAAGGACACCTGCTTGCACCTGCAGAAGGCGTTGGAAGCATGCCCTGACCGGGATGCAGATTTGGATGTGTGGAACTGTAGCTGTGGGTCACACTGCAAATGCTGCTACCCTGGAATCCAGATCCCGCTTGAGCATCTACGCAAGGTTCCCTACATGCACAAGTGTGAAAAGCAGGGCTGCTCTGGTCAGGAAGCAGGGGAAGGTACAGAGCAGCTGTGAGGGACTTTTAAGTGTCCCCTCCCTGGTCAGGACCTCAGCATGGGGACTGTCCAGCTTGGCAGACCCCTGTCCTGGCTGCAGGACTGGAGCACCAAATCGTGTCTCAGCCAGCTGGAACCAAGTGTCTGGCAGAGAGAAAATGGTTTCCAAAGTCAAAATGTCTCCTAGATACTGACAGTAAGCCTTCCTCGTGTCAGCTGCTCATTCAGAAAAGAGTTGAATTAGAGATAAAACTCAGCCCAGGCTGCTGCTTTCACACATTATAAAGTACTGGCAGAGGCACTGTGTTACGATCAACTGCTTTGAAGACAAAGTATGTGAAATACTAATTTAATGGATTGATAAAAAAACATTTAAGCTGTTGGGGTGTAAGAAGGGGCTGTGGACATTTTGGTTAGTTAGGTTAGAATATTCTTTTCTTTGGGTTTTATCTATTGAACTTCCTCATCGTTTTTAAACATTGACCTTCTCTATAATTTCAGACATTAAAGCGTTACACAGCTATTAAATAGAGAGAGCCCCTATGTATGTTTTCACGTTGCCATGGATATTTCTCAGTTGCAGCACTGTATTGGGGTACATATGGTTTAAAAGAAAATTATGATTCAAGACTTAACTAGTCCATTTTTACTTTTTTTTTTTTTAAATATAGCCCAAGTGCGTTAAGTCCTTTTTGTGCTTACTTTAGTTTTGCTTCATCCAAAGTTCATTTTTGGAGCTCCCTAAGCCTACATACAACCAGTTTTGTTAGTTGTTTGTAAGGTAGGTAACCATGTTCATGTGGCAGACATATAGGGAGCAGGGGAAATTATTTGTCTGTCTGGAATGTTAGCTATTTTTTTAATCAATCTTTTTATACATGAAAGGATAGTTTATCCCTGTAACCCTGCGAAGACAGCCCCTGGAGCTCATCTGGCCATGCATTACCCCAGGGATGCCAGCTCTCTTGGTTGGTGCAGGAGGCAGCAAAATCCAGGGCTTTTCCCCTCTTCTTGCACAGTAAGGAGCGTCTCTTTGACTGTAGTTTATCCTAGTGATTGTAAGAAATGCTTCTTTCCCTGCTGGGCACATTCTAGCTCTAGGTAAACATGTTTGTCTCATAAATGGATTAAGTTGAAATAAAAAATAAGAACAGTTCTGTAAGAGCTGCTGTCAAATCAGTCTTCCATCAGAGGAAAGTGTATGAAAGGGACCAGCAGCCTGGAAGATGCTGTGGATGAGACCTGCTGAGGCTGGTGATCCCAGACCCGGTTATGAGTTAATCCAGATCCTAAATACAGGGACTGAGTCTTACACCGTGGGTGCACCTGTTCAGGTAGAGCTGAGCGATCCTTGCTGTCCCTTACCTGCCCTGTGGGCAGGAGGCAGCTTTCTGCTCTCAGGCCCTGCTGCTGCTGCACGTGGATCTGAGGGTTGCAGTTACAGACAACAGGTTTTGTCTTTAGTGGCCGTGGGAGAGTGGAGCAGAGCAAGAGCCCTGAGAATGAGTCAGCACCAGGAGCAAAGGATTCAAAACCTTGTCCTTGTTTGTGTTGCTCTTGGTGTTGTGGCTGCACGTGAGAGCCGTGGTCCTGGGCCAAGTTCACGCTGTGCCTGTAGAAAGGCAAAGCAAAATGTCAGTGTCAGTCCCAGGGCGCTCGTGGTCTGTGGCAGAACCCGGCAGATGGGGGCGGTGGGACAGATGGGCGAGCGCGGGGAAGGGTGACGTGGCTTCGGTCAGCACTCAGAGTGCCAGGCTGCCTTCCTGGGCCACCAGCTGCTTCCCACTCCTGTCCCCCGTGGGGCACCCTGCAGAGTCCTGCAGCACACCCCAACCTGAGCATCCACCTGTGCTGTGCTGGGAATTGTTGTAAGCGCTGATGTAAGGTGGGGAAGAGCGGAAGCTGCGAGCGCAGGCGTCTCAAGCACTGTGCCACAAGGGGCTGCCTAGAAGTGTCCTCGGTGGCTGTCTGGGTGTGGATTTACAGGAGAGGGATGTGCATGACGTCATGGGCCATGGTGGTGGCTCTGTGCTGTCCCCTCAGCTTTTGCAGCACACACTCGTGGCCATGGGGAGCACAGCGTTGTCTCCTTCCCTCGAAGGTGGCCTGATGTACATTACAGGTATTCAGAGGATGATGCTGAGTGCCAGTCGTGTGTGCAGAGCTATTGAGGGGGGGTTGTATGTGACCCCTGCCAGCCACAGGAGAAGGATATCTCTTTCTCTTACTCTGCTGTCAACTGGTTTCTGAGTAGAAGAATCTGTCCCTGGAAAGCTTTCTGTCTAGGAGACACTGTTTTCTTACTGCTTCTATTTCGTGTGCAGTTAATTCTAATGCAACATTTATTAATTCAAAAGCACTCTGTTCTCCAGGCAAAAAAAAAAAAAAAATCTTTGCTCTGTCAGATTCTTGCATCAGGACAAGTTGTGAAACGCTGTAACTACTTTGCTTCAACATTTCTGTTTGACAGAATGTGTGGATCTGCTTTGTGTAGGGAGGAATTAAGTTTGATTGGAGTAGTTGTTTTGAGGAATAATTTATCTGTGCAATTGTTTTCTGAAGCGCTATTTGCTTATATTTGAATGCCTTCAGTTAGATTAGAAATGTGAACAGTTTAATTTAGGAAATGATCTGTAAGTCATTGATGGTTTTGGTGGGGCAGTGAGACCTGACTCACTCAAGACTCTCAGCCCTGCCGTCTCCTCCTCTCTCCTACAGACATCTGCTGAAAAGCACCATTAGCATATTTGAATAAGGATTTCTGCTCCTCTGCAGAAGTGTTCAACACATTTTGAATATCCCATCTATCTAAATGATGTTCTCTTGGGGTTTGGATTTATTTTCTGGGAGGATGTATACTGTATGACAACACGTGTTACAGTTGGGGTTCTGCAACACAATGATCCATCAGTTGTGCCATTGCTGAAGTCATCTGCTGATGACACACAAATTAGGCACTCTCTGCTTTCCATCAAACCATGCTTGCCTTGACATCTGCATTTAAGTTATATCTTTGGCTTTGCTTTTGCAAAACAGCAGACTTATAAAGACTGAGTAGCCCTGATACAGCCTCACCATACAGGGGAACAGCAAGCTCTGTAACTCTACCTTTTAGTCAAATCTAGCCACAGTTAAATCACTGAGATGGATAATGTTCCACCTTCATGCCATCAGGGTGTTCTATCAGCTTTGACCAAAACACAAAGCACTCACACAGCCTTGCAGAAACCAGTAAAACGTCTGCGTGCTCAACAATTTGGAGAGTACACCGTGTACGGAGGTAAATGACACATTTTTCTCAAAACTGTTTCATGACTAAGAGGAACTTCAGCTATTGTCTGTGTCCTTATTCTTGGAAATGTAGAGGTAGAGAGGTCACCTGTATCTGTTCCCCAAGTAACTAATCTATGCCTAATCAGAAGGATAGTTTACCCTAAAATTAGCTTAAATCTGAATGGAAACAGCAGATTGCTATTCCATCGCTCCCAGCAACATTGGAAGCAATTGATCACTGCTCTCTTCAAAGCAACTCTTCACATCACAAAACTGTTCCTTCTTGTGCCGGTAATTCCAGGCCAGGAAATGACTGTAATGACAGCCATTGCTGCCTGGCATCCCTCTCTCCTACCTTTTGCTGTTTGGACCAAAGAAACCTGATGGATAGTTTTGTTTTTGTTGGGTCTTTTGGTTTTAGCTGTGGGTTTTTTTGTTTTTTTGTTTCTTGTTTTTTTTTGGGTTTTTTTTGTTGGTTTTTTTTTTTTTTTTTGCATAAAGCAGATTTCCAAGTGTCCTGTTGGCCTTCTTGCTGGACTTGGGATCATGCAGGAGGAGCAGTGTGGACAGTGCCCTGGTTGCTGTCTGGCCCCTTGCAGTGGGGAGTATCTGTTTCCCACACTTTATATTCCCGTAAATACACACTCTTGCACCTGACTAACACTTAGGATATGATCCATGCTATTTTTCAGAGCATTCCCTGCATGAGTGCTCTTGACTACTCATTCCCTTTGTGGCATTTGTATGTTAATTTTTTCAATGCTCTGAAATAATTGGTTTTTACATGTGCCTTTAGTGATTTTCCTTCTGTTGATCTGGAGGGTTGAGCTATTTTATCCCATGGGTATTGGTCTGAATTCAATATCTGTTGTGTAGCGAGACCTGTGCTTATGGGATACTCGTGGGATTGGGAGGGTGGGGTAAATAAATGTCAGTGGTAAGATGCTTCACATTGGTGACATTTGGTTTAAGAGGTTGTAGTCCCTCTGCCTAAGGAACTCATGGTTTTGTGTCTCTCTGGAGCTGACCATCCTCTGAGGAGCAGCAGCTCAGCTGTTGGTGGGCTCAGCCTTGCCGAATGACCCACGTTAGCAAGGGAGCAGCAGTGTCACAAGGGACAGGAGTGGGGGGACAGGCTGCCCCTCACTCAGCTCCCTGGGCAATATGGATGAGGCTGACATTTCCCAGTGGTGTGGGACTTTTGCCAGCTGCCCACCAGCAGTATGCATATTTACAGTTAGCAGGGAATGTATCCTGCCACGTGGATGGAAAACATGTTAATTGTGTTGCAGCCAAGATGTCTAAGAAGATTAAGATTTTTTTTTTCCCTGTTGTAAATCCAGCTCCTTGTTTAGCACTTCTCAGCATCCTGGGAGGATTGTGTGGGTGGGTGGGTTGTTTTGTTGTGGTTTTTTTTTTTAATTTTATTTTTAGTATTTACCTTTTCTTTCTTGTAGTTTATGCGTGTCATCACAGCTCCAGCGAAAAGTTAGGAAACCTTCACACAAGATTTTAAGGTGGCTGCTTTATATCCATTTTTGTGTTTTAATCAGATTGTCAGAAGAAAAGAGAAAGCTTTTCCTTTCTAATGCCTGTTGGATTTCCAGCTGCTGTAGTTGATTAATTCCTGAACGTATCATGACTACTCAGACCCAGTAACTCTCCCTGTCCCTTAAGTTCAGCTTGTGCTGTTGTCCCTCTGGCTGAAGCCCTGCTACCTCCTATGAGACATCACCAGTAGCCTGTGGGATTAGAGCAACTGCTCTGCACCACTTCTGCAGAGCCCTTCCACCTTTATGGCAGTTTGAATGAAATTCACAGTAAGGGTAGACAGTGCTCCAGACTAACTTTGGAAGATTGTCAGTATTCTGCTTTCCCTCAGATCCCCCCAAACCAGAAGGGATTGCAGAAATTGCTGTCACATCCCACAATTGCATTTCAATGGTGAATTTGGTATGTTTGCCAAAAACCCAGACATTTTTGTGTGGGTTGGTCTCCACACATCTGCCTTTGTGGATCACATTGTCCACAGTACGTCCCCTCTAGATAGGGGTTTTTGTTTTAATGTAAGTAAAGAGGAAAGGCTTAGATCACATTATCTAATGTACCTTGAGATAAAAACAAGGTTTCTGCCGTGAGCATAATTTCTACAAGAGTTAGTGCTTGTTTTAAATATTAAATGTGCAAAGTTGGGCTTTTTCAAAAATGCCTGAGAGTTTTGGTCTCTGGTGTTTGTTGAAAGTGACTGGGATTTGGGGCTGTGTCTGCTTTTGGCAGTTCAGAAAATCACCCCACAGCTCTGCCAGTGTGGGGCTGAGGCTGCTGCTCAGGTTGTGCAAAGCCAGCTGGGGCAGAGGGGCAGAGGGGCAGACCCTCCCTGGGATTCTCAGTTCCGGGAGGTTGATGGGGGAGCCTTGTAGACGCTGGTGTGGAAAGCAGGGCAGGCGGTGCCCAAAGTGGGCGTGCAGGCCAGCGCTCAGCCTGGCAGCCAGCGCCCGTTAAATCAGGGTGATTTATGGAACAGGTTCTGTTAAAAGCTTCCTCGTGCACTTTAGGAAGCGGAGCTGCCAGATTGGTCAAACTCCAATGCCCAGACAGTTTGAATTGGCTGCCGGCTGCAGTAACAAGCGTGGCAAAACTCGAACAGCCGTTTCCTCCTGGCTTTGCAGGCTGCCACATCGGTGCTGCTGCTCGCAGAACAGACAGTGTCAAAATGTTACGCGCTGTGAGGACATTTCCATGGCAACGTTAGCATCCCATGACACCCGTTCCGTGCTGCGGTGTCAGCGCGAGCTGCCGTCGATGTACTTTGCTCCTCCGTCTGGGGCCGTGAGGAGCGCCGTGCTGCGGGATCCTGTGGATTTCTGCGCTTGTGCGGCTGAGGGTGGAAGAGACGCTCGCACTGGGCTTTTGGGTGCCTTAAGGAAGGCAGTGATTCCTTCTTCTAGCGTAGCAACACTCTGATGGTCGTGATAGGGCTCAAAAGCACCTGGATTTGCTTTCTGCTGCACTGAGGAAGCAGCTTTCTCTCCATCGCTGCAGTAGCTGTGTCCTGCCTGGCATCAGAGGCACCCACACTCCTGTCAGGCAGCTCTGGGATCATTCAATTTGGAAAGACACTCTGGTCTTGTTTAGGACCAGTCCTTTCAGCCCAGAGGAAGCCTGTTGCTGATGTCCATCTGCAGCCTGCAGTGCTCTGCTCCCTCCTCTCCTTCCTTAGCAGGGGCCATCAGCTGCCCCGGGCACAGCTGGCTGTGGGCCTGGTTTTGGACAGCTGCCTCACACCTTTGGGTGGAGTGTCCTCCATGGCTACCTGGAGGTTTCATCATGTCTTGATCAATGTTTTGGGCCTGCCTAAAAATATTTCAGTTTTTGCTGCTACCTCTTTGTCCTGCCAGGATTTTCAGTAGGTTTATTTTCCCCTTGTCTTCCTATATTTCTGTATTTCTGCCAGGTAACGTATTCCAAAATTAGCATCATGGGTTTTTTTCACACATGTTTGTTGGCTCTTTTCCCTTGACGTAGGGAAAGCTGTTCTCAATATAAATTGGAGCCTTGGCAAGAAATAACAAAGGTGTAGATGTTTCCTGTATGGCAGCCTGTGGACCTTCCACCAGTGCACGTTTCTCACTTCTGCTTGGTATTTTGTTAGAACAGGAGGGAGATCTGGGGTTTGTTATTGTGCAGCTTAAGATTCTGCAAATGGCAAGGGCAAGGAGATGTTTAACTAAGGATTTGCCTACCCACTGTGTACTTGGCTGTGGATTTGCAGTTCAAGGTATGTGGGTACACAACAAAGCTGTTTTTCACACAGTGGTGCTACGGCATAGAGGGGTCGTGTATGATAAAACTCAGAGCTTGTGATCTTCACATCTGGTCCAAAGGGTCTGGAAGGGTAACTGTGAGGTTTGAGAAAGTACCTGTTGAGGCTAGGGGAAGGAGCAGAACTTGATTTTGCAATCATACCTGTTTGTACAGACCCACTTCTGAACTGTTTCACAGAAATAATTCTCAGCTCTCCCATCCTGCCCAGTGCTCTGCTTTGAGTTGTGCCAGAGTGCCAAGTTAATCGTTCTATAAACTTGTTTTTCATCTGTTTCCACTGAATTCCTGGCATCTGCCTAGTAACAGGAGTAGGTTTGTTCCTGTGACTGGGCTGCTCAGTCTCTGCAGAAACGCTTTTACTGATCCTGCACTGGAGACGCTGCTATGTCCTAAACTCAGTTTTTCCCAAGACCCAGTCCAAGCCAAGTGCCTCTAAACCTGGCACTGTGTGGGCCCTATTTCAATAATTTCTATTTCTGTCTCAGTACTGCCTGGCTTACCTACTAAAACTCTGAGATATTGCATGGTCGGTTGAGGCAAAATCTGGCTTGTTGCTCCAGGAATAATACCAGGCAGTTATCCACAGTCCATTTTATTTGGTGAATTCAACTGTTTTCACAGCCTGTTCACTGCAGCTGTCTGCTGCAGAAAGGCAGCAAGCTTGTTGGACAGAGAGACTGTGAAAATCAGGAAGTCTTATTTCAGGCCATAATTTTGTTTAATTTCCTGAAATTTAGAAAGCTGTGTGTTTTCTAAAACACCTTTGCTCCAGAGCTCTGAGGCTAGGTTTCCAAAGATTACCCGTACAGGGTACTACCTGTATGAAAAATGTTGGCAGGAGGGTCGAATCCTGAAGCAGGGGCAGCTGGTCTGAAAATGTTTCACTGAGCAAAATATTAATAACTTCACAGGAGTATGCCAGTTTTGTTAAGAATTTGCTTTTATGTACAAGATGACCAAGGCAGGAGTGTTCTGTGAATGTCAGTTATGCAGATTAAAGCAGCATTTGGCATCTGATGCTCGGTTAATACTCATTTAATGGTTTGAAAATAGGATTTTGCCTGCTCTAATGCTAAACTGCTATGTCAGGAAAGATTATCAGCCTTTTATTTCAGTTTACAAGGGAAAAAAAAAAAGCTTAACATCTTGATACAACTACATCTTGAAGGGTTTAGATGTTGTAAAGGATTTTGTGACCTGTTCTTTTAACCTCTTATAGTCATCAGATTTGAGAGGAAATTGCAGTCATGAGTGAACATTTTAAAACTTGCTGATCTGAGTGGTCTAATGGTCAACCTGTTTTTTCCTTATGACATTCCTCTGCTTAGTTCTTCAGACCTGCAGGTGTTCAGTCCACTCAGGCTGCAGTGCAGAAAGCGGGGAAAGAGCTGTGGAACTAGGACAGACTTGGAGTATATTTAACAATGTTCTATTTCTATGTGACAACAGCTATCGAACACCTACAAGATTGCAAACTGTGATTCACTCGGAAGCTGATATAACTGATGTCACGTTGTATTAATAGCTACAGAATTGTAACTGCTTTTAGCAGTGAGATTCATTAACAGCCTCTACAAACACTCTTGACAATCAGTTGAAAACCTGAAAATATTAGGTGCATATAAAAATGGATTATGCCATAAAGGAACCTCCCTGTGCTGCCGAATGTATTTACAGCAAGTTCTTGAGGGTGTTATGCATAATGATTCCTCTTCATCACTTTCAGCAGGTCTTAGTGATAGCAAAAGGTGTTTGAGGACTGATCCACACTCTAAATTAATTAGGAGCTGCTGATCTAATGGGGTTGCATGATGTGAGTGTATTTGGGGATTATGGTGTCCATGGCATTTTTCTTGGCACGTGCACAACCTTCCCACACAGTGCTGTTGATGTCCTGGAAGGTATTTGTTCCTTCACCTGTTTCAGCTGCACATTTTGGCTTCAGTGGGTGTGGCAAACCATGCCTAGGCAGAACTCTGCAAGGTGTACCAAGTGCAGGGAGTTCTGCTCCCCTCTGAGCCGTGCACACTTTCCTCAGTGTGGGCTGATCGCCTTGTCTGAGGAGATGGGTGTGGAAGAGAAGGAAGTGTTCAGTTCCTCCTGTTCTTGAAGATACTGAATTAGTAGCTAACAGTGATGGTGTATAATGGCCCTCTGCAGCCTCTGTTAGCTCACCTCTGGGCTGAAGGAGTTGGTTACTCTTCCAGGCTCTTTGTAAACTCATCTCTTCATTACATACATGTGGTTTTAAGGTTTGCATCCCCAGCATGATAGGTCAGAACATGGTTGTAGAAGTGAAGTGAAGACTGAGATTCAAGAGAGGAAATGTTCAAGGTGATATTTGCTCCATGTCACGTTGTGTAGTCAGGCTTGTCACTGGAAGTAAATGTGTGGATGTGTAAAGCTGGGCTGACATTTCCAGTGCTCTGAGTATTTCTGACAGTTGTTCCATCATGGTTGGTCACCTACTTCCCTCAGTTCTGTCTTTTCCACGTATATCACAGTACCGCTTCTCTTCCTTTTGGCCATGAATAATTCTTGTCTTTAAGTTTTCAGGTGATGTCTGCTCTGTCTTGCTCATCTGTCACCAGGTTTTGGCATCTCTCATTGGACATTACTTACTTTTGGTGGCCTGTGACTGTCAGGTTTTCATGTGCAGACTTCCAGGAGATGGAGTCTTCTGAGACTGGTAGGAAAGGTTGGCTCAGGACACAGCCAAATTGCAAATAACAGTCCTTTGAAAACAGGACTGTCTGCCAAGGAAGCAAAATTCCATATTTTGAGAAGATGGAAGGCCTTTTTTTTTCCTTTTTCATTGTTATTTTTTACAAGGTTGGAAATCTTGGTTTTGAGTATGTTGTTAAATGGTCATTGGCCCTTCCTTCCTAGAGTTACAGGCGGCTGTCCAGATAATTAAGTACAATTGATCATCTTCCAGTAACACTGTTTATATTTTAAATATCTCAATAGCAAACGATTCAGTGGGCACATAACACAGCAAGTGATCAAACCACGTCTGGCTCAACATGTCTGTTGAAACAGCCTATGACAGTTAAGGAGTGTAATTAGCAAGACACATAGAATGGGATTGAAAAAAGATGTGAAAATAAGCAGAAGGATTTGAAAAGGATTAAGAGAGTAAATGACAAACCAGTAGTTAAATGGTGCATGATTAATGACTGTAGAAGTAAAAGGTTGACTAAATATTGTGACTCTGTAATGGCTGCCCCAAAGTAATAGAGAAATACTCTGTTTGAAAGAATCCAGACCTGGATTTATATTGACACATATGGTGACTCTGGATTTAGACCTGTTTCTGAGACTTGGTTTAGGTGAGTGTCCCCTGAAATGCTTCTGTGGTTGACTTGATGACCTGAGATTCCTCTTCTATCTTTAGTATTGATGATCAGCATCAAGATGTCACCACTCCACTGAAATGCTGAATCCTCTTCTGACCTGTGATTCAGGTGGACTGGACTGGCAGTTTGCAGAGTGTCAGTAGAGCTGTTCTGAGGAAAATCAGGCTCTGTGTTCAGTAGCTCTCAGATCAGAGTTTAGTTTTGTCTCTGAGCACTAAGTTGCTTTGATTTCAATAATTCATCTCCCTCCAACTGCTTTATTGTCTTTTGATTTATTAATGAGTTGACTCAGATGTTGTCCTGATGCTTTCTCACAGCTAGGTGAAATCAAGGGTTGTGCTAAGCACAGATTGTGTGAAAACCACACCATTTCCCTGGAGCTGGCCCCTGAGGGGCAGCATGGTTAGACTGGATGTGCAAGAGCTGGAACTCCCAAACTATAACCTTGTTATCAGTAGCCCTTCCCAACACTCTTTTTCTCTCTCTCATGTTGTTGAAGAACTTCAGATCATGCTTTCTTTTTTCTAGGAGTGGATTGTGATGGTTAATTAGATAATGTTTGTAGAGCAGTGTACAAAACATGCCAAGGGTCACTGTCCTCACTGGTATTATTAGAGCTGGAGGAAGACTGCCAGAAGGTATCGATTACTTGGTAAAAATAAACCCTTCAAACTTCTTTGGGTTTTATTCATTGCTGCTTTTTATCTTGGCATCCTGCAAACATTTCAGAGGGTGGATTTGTTTGCCAGAAGATCAAAACAAAATGTTGACAACTACTGGTGCCAATTTGTAGCCTCCCATGTGGGCGACATCACAGGAATTTGTGCAGTGCTCTGGAAAGTCTTTCGAGGCTTTAAATCCCCTTGGATCCTGGAACTGTTGTTTGAGCAAAGCCTCCAAGTGTCCAGGTGGGATAGCACATCCAGTATCAAGCACAAGAGGATCTCTTTGGGGCTTGTGAAAAAGTATTGTGTAGAAGCTTGTATATACTTCCTGAAGTTGACATTTTGATTTGTTTAGTGAAGTCTGTCAATTAATTGGGTAAAGCTGAGTCTTGCAGGGTGCAGTGGGTGCTGTTGACAATGCTGTGTCTGGCTGGTGGGAAGGGCTCAGTGCCCTCTGTGTTTTCTAGTTCATCTCTCTGCCACAGTTTACACTTCTCACACACCTCACTGTGGAAAACAAAATGTCACACTTTGAATTCATTAAGCAGCTGTGACCGTTGAAAGGAAAAGCTGTTCCATATGACAGTAAAATACGTGGAAAAGTCATGTATCTGTAGCAGAAAATACATGGGAAAGACAAATATTGTGTAATGTTCAGAAGGGCCAAGTCATGCTTCATAAAGGGAAATTTCTAAGGAGAATAGATACAACAGAGGGACAATTCAATCAGGAATGTGGCTTATGTGATAGAAGGAGGATGTACTAGTCATTCACTAGTCATAGAATTCAGTAGTGACTTCAAGTGTGGCCTTGTGGTTTCTCTGATGAAAATGTGCAGTTGGAGCAGAAGCAAAATGTTACATCTTTCTCCAAAACAGGCCAAGGACAAAACACAGACTTCCAAACATCTGCACATGTTCTGACCTAAAAATTGCTTCAGCAGGGAGACTAAACAAGGCTTTGGTGGAGACTGCAAAGTGCTTTCTGTGTATGTGTCAGACTTGCAGATGGGTTCGCTTTGATTATCACAAATCCCCTTTGTGTTCATTCCAAACCATTAAGCTCCTTTGAATGGACATTTGGGTAAATGAGAAGTTTTTAAGTGGACTGACTGTCATCCAGCAATCTAGAACTGACTTGTCATGGAGCAAAGGGCACATCTTGTCAAAGCTGGCCAGTGCTGCTTGAAGGTCCTGTGCTGGCCTGGCCTGCCAAGCTGCTTCCTCAGGCACAGAGCACCTGCTGGGAGGTGCACTGACCAGTGATGCTTTGGTAACTTGAACAAGTACCAGCTGCTTTTCTTTTAAAACTCAGGACAATTCATGAGCAAAGAAAGGGCAAGAACCATCAGCAGATGCTGTCAACTCGCTCCCTCAGTGCTAGTCGCTCAGATTTGTTCCGGAAGTAACTAAGATGTGAGCAAGTCTTCCAGCTGCCTGCTGCATAAAGTATGAATGAAAATGGTTATAAAAAAGGCAGGTGACAGAATTAACATCTAGCTATTTAGGTATATGGCTGGTGAAAGGGAAGAATGGTGCTAGTGCTGAGAAGTGGCAAAGAGGTTTCTGTTATTTAGATTTCTGTTATTTTGATGTGTCACAACCCATCAGGAACTTAAAGATGGAGAAAGAGCTTTGGGAAATGGGACAGTAAATACCTGCCAGCACAATTTTAATGCTCTTTCAGCTGAGCTGTTTAAATATAGTTGCCTGTTTGAGGAAACCACTGAATATAGATTGTAATGCTTTTGCTGCTCAGTAGGTTCTCATGTGAGCATTGCAAAATCATCCCTGATGCTCCAGACACATGTGGAGTTAGACATGAGCATGTTGAGTGAGAGGGGAGCAGCGGATGCTCTACAGGTGGGACAGGGCTTGCACAGACCGTGCAGGACACCCAGTCTGCACAAACTGTGGAGGAGGAGAACTGGAAGCAGCTTAGGAAATGGATGGGAAACTATTGCAGTCTGAGGATTGTGATCTCACTTCTCTGTTGTGGCAAAAGGGAAGGAGTAAGAGATTTTTGTGTCTGTCAAGGTATCTGGAGAAAGTCAGGGAGATGGCAAGGCTTCTTAGGATGCTTCCTCAGGATGCTGGCCCAGCTTCCACTGACTTGTGGCTTAGGGATTTTCTCTGTTCCTGAGTTTTTTCCTCATTGATTTAATCCAATTTCTTTTTGACCCCTCATAAATGTCCATGAGCACCCAGCACCCACACCCAGCAGTGCCACTGCCCCTGTTGCCTCATGAGGACGCCTGCTAAAGTTGGCATGGTGAGTTCTTGGATTGCCACAGAGCTGTGGCAGGGCAGACCCTAATTATAGCACATTATGCTGGTTTAATGACAGTAATAGAAAGTCAATTTATAGGCAAGAGCAAATTGCCTTTTTATATGGGGAGGAGGATAATTCCTCCCATGTGTTGCATTATTAAATTTGTAATCTTCATTTCTAATGCTTTTCAAAAGTGAATATTAACAGAATCTAAAATGCAGCTCATAAATTTATGAGCTTCATTTTTTTTCCCAAACTCTTAAAATTTAGAATTTGTCTTAAAAGGTGAACTTCAGCAAGGTTAGGGTTTTTTTTTTTTTCTTTTATCACTTAACTTAATAAATGAAAATCCCTTACTTGCTACCTACCTCCAGACAGGCTTAGAGGCTCCAAAGATACTGCATTTTAAATAGCAGTAATGAATATCTATTTCCATTCTTGCTGAGTGGAGAGTTCTGAGTTCGGGCTTATTCCCTGGTGATAAAAGACACTGGAGAGAAAAAAATGACACATTTTTGTGTGTCATTTGCTAGTGAGGAGGCTGTTGTGATGCTCTTTTTTGTTGCCAAGGAAACAGAGCCCTGAACTCCTGTCTCTGCAGGCAGGAGGAGGAAAGAATGTTATTTCACTCCAGAGCTCGATTTGTAATTGTGACTTAAGATCAGAGACTGTGAATGGGTTGGGACTGAGGGTCTCACCTTCAAGATCACTTCCCAAATTGTGTGTCCTACCTCCTTCTGTTTGTTTCCCTGTTGAAATGAGTGTGAAGGGTGGAGCCTGTGGGGTGGGTGGCTGGCACAGGTCGCTGGCACAGTTACTGTACAGTGGAGTGAAACGGAGCGCTCGGAGCACGGGGAGGGATGGAAGGGGATTGTACTGCTCTGACCTTGCTGGTAACATCTTCAGAAATCCCAGGGCTTCCTTATGTCAGCCCAGTTGTTGAATCTGAGAGCAGAAACATGGAAGTTACCTGCAGGTATCAGAAGGCAGGAAGTGACAGTGATGCAGGTGCTTCCTAAGAGCATGGTGTCCTCTCCTGACCTTCTTCCATTACTGTTGGGCTGTCATTGCCTGCACTTTTTATGAAGAGATTCCCATCAAACTTTTTTTTTGTGGTTACATTAAAACTATTTTTTCACTCACACACTGCCCTTTAATGCGTGTTTGATCTCACTGAACTGTCAGTGTTGCCTGCAAGGCTGATGCTGGCTGTATCACAATCGCTTCTTTATCTGTTCTCTTTTCTGCTCTCATAGTAGAGAGAGATTAGCAGGGCGCTCTAAAGCATTTTGTTCATCCTTGCTCCTTCTACAAAATTTGTGCAGGAACATTTGGCACATATGGGATTTTGGTGAACTTTCTGCCAGGTACGTGTCATGGGGTAGCCATGCTGCAAACAGGCATTGCTTCTCAGTCTGCTGTGCTGGTGTGTGGCTGCTGTTCACTGACTGATTAATGCAAATTCTGTTCAATACAGTATTGAACACTGGTGTGCCTCTTTTTCACTAAGGACTGATTCTTACTGCATCTAGTTGCTGATAATTGAGAAAATGAGATTTTGCTATTGTTCCTAAAGTGTATTAATCTCCTGTATTATTTAATCTGTATTAATATGATGACTTTTTGCTTCCATCCTCAGTAATCTGCAGCCAGGAATGGTATTTTGGTTGGTTTCCCACATTCTGCAGTATCTTTCAGCGGAGATGAACACGTTATATTTATTTTCCAGCTCTGGCCAAAGGGCTTTTTCTCCTCTACTGAAAGCTCAATACTCTGCATAGACAAACGGTGAACTGAATTTCCCAAAGGACTTCAAATAATCTGGGATGTTTTTCTGAGTGCTGCTTTTGTGCATGCAGCAGGCAGATGTAGGAGGCAGTTATGTGTCTGCCATGTTCGTCTGTGGGAGAGTGTGTCACTCGGATGAGAGCTTGCATGTGTCTCTTCAGGGTTTGGGCTGTGAAAATTGTGCTTGAATGTTTTTTTTCTTAGGTGTCTGCTAGTTAAATCCCAGCGCCTCTGTTTTTGGTATTGGATGGTGTTTTCCATGTGTGATGGCCTGACTTGTCCCCAGTTGGAGATATTTACCGTGTATGATTGGCAGGGCTGTTTGCAGTGATACAAACTCACTCTGATTTCTCAGTCACCATGGATGACTTAGCATCGTAAGGAGCCGTTGCTCCTGTCCTGCTTCTGGGCATTGAAGCCTGACCTTCCCTTCCAGCTGTCATGAGATATCTGCAGTGAAATTACCACAGTCATGAAGGGCAGGGTGCTCTCCTTTCACTCCACCCAAGCAGAACCCAGCACTTGATCCAGAACCTTGATCTTGGAAAGGAATCAAATGTGAGAGAGGCAGTATGAGTGCAGTGGATCCATTTGCAGGCTTTTAGGAAAGGCAGTCACTCTCTGAGCTCTCCCTTCAGCACCACGGGTGTGCTCTAAACAGAGGGTTTTGTACAGTTCTTGGTACCATTTGGGAAGAAAGGGTTCTCTTTACTGCACTGTGGTGGGCTGTGGTACTTGCCTGGCACAACAGACACTCCATAGCCATGGACCTGTCACGGGATGTCTCCGTGTGAGTCAAAGCAATTTGTAGAATTAGAGGGGAAGAACATGCTGGCTTTGCTTCCTCTAGCATTTGCTACAGATATTCCATGAAAGCACTTTTGGTGAAGCCTGACACAGGTAGTTGTAACATCTGGTGAGATTGTCTGGAGTTAGAGAATGCCTGAAATTGTTTAACTTCCCTGGAAAACAGACCATCGGCTCCCCCGTTCTCTGCTTCCAGAGTGGATCAAATTATTGCTTCCAAATGGACACAAGTTATTAAGCACTGTCTATAATTAAAGTCAACCCCTTGTGAATTTGACCATTCATTTCCTTAAGGAAAATATGATGAAGTAATTATAACCCGAGCTAAACACAAAGCAAATGCTTTTCTAAATGCAATTCTGCGTCAGGATTCTAGTTTATGAATGACTCCAGGCTTCTGTGGCTTCGTGCCTGTTAAGGAGATGGGGCTGTGTTTTTAATTGTATTTATAACGAGTGAACAAAAGGTTGCATGACTCATTCATTGTGCCAAGACTGTTGCTCTCTGTGCTCACACACACGTGGTCTTGACAAAGCTACTTGCTCCTAAAAGAGTGTCAATAGGACAGAAGAAAAGGGAAGAAATCTCACTAATAAATATGGCCTTGTCAACTGCTTCCTCTGAATTTTCTAAACTGTGTAGTAGCTGTGATTTTGAGGGAGGCAAGTATTTCTTCAGTGCTTAAGCCACTGTCTCGACTCTCTTCCCATCAGCACTCTGTAGCAGATACTTTCTAGTTTCAGCCAGATTTGGGGGAAAGTCCAAGATATGCAGATTCTAAAAATGCTGGGGAAGATGTCTGTGGGTAGAGAGAGAAACATAAACTAGTGCCCCTGCGAGACAAGGCCTGATACCTAATCTCAGTTTAAGATTCACCTTGTGGATGAAAGCAGACCACAGGAGCTGAGCATCCAGTGGGACAGAAGGTGTGTCAGTGCCTCTGGGAGGTTCTGGTGGCTTCAGGAGGCTCATGACCTGAGTCTTCTTCTGCAGCAGGAAAGCACAGCTTGCAAACAGGCTGCTGGAGTTTGCCCCTGCTTGCTTCCCATAAGTTCCCAAGTGAAGAGGGAGATGCTGGGCTCTGCCAGGAGGTGCAGTTGGTGAGCAGGCAGCTGCAGTGGGTCTGGAAGGGCACAGCAGCTTCATGCAAAGTTTCTTGGCTTAATGAAGTCTAGGCAGGACAGCTCTTTCATCTCACGCCATCCTTCTCTAGAAAGAACAATGGTGCTTTCTAGTAGCTTTATTTTTGTGAATTCACCTCATTTTTGTGATCCTTTTCTAAATCAAGAGGTTTTCTGCAGCTCAGGCTCATTCATATTTCAGAATCTGGACTTAAGCAACACCCTCAGTTATTAATAGTGTGAGATGGATGGCAGAATTAGGACATTAGGGTGCTCTGGTTCAACTCTCTTGTAATTACGTAGAGAGCCTCACCTGGCCTTCATGACTTACGTGGGTTAGCTGGAGGGTTTCCAGCCATGGGGACACAAATTGGCTCAACCTCTAATTCTCCTTGTGAATTAACAAGAAGAAAGCCCTGGGATGGTGCTGACACACTAACCAGCCACTCGTCTTTCTACTTTGATGTTTTCCTGATGCCCACAACTTGATAGCTGGCAAAGTTCTAAGAGTTTGGAACTGAGAACATGTAGTGAGCCCTGCTGGTTGTTGATTCCATGTACGACACTTCCCTCAGCTTTCTAGGGAGTAAATATTACTGTGTAGTAGTAATAAATAAATCAGTTAAATTAATTGCCTGTGCCAAATGTACATGTTCTCTGAGTCCCTCAGCTAAATTTTCCTTGACTTGGTACATACTTGGACTGCAGGGCTTCCCTGGTGGGCTGATGTCAGAGGAGGGGAGTTTAACTCCTGGTGAGGCTTAAAACCCAAAATCTAAGAAGTGGAAAGATTGAATCCCCTAACTGCCATGCAGTGAGAATGTGTGTGTGTATATCTGTGGTTTATTGCACTAAAAATATCATAGTGAGATTACATTTTGAAGCAATCACCCCTTGGCCAAGCACAAAAGCAGCAGATGAAGAAGGGTCTGGGATGTGGGGTGAGTCTGTCCCAGACAACTGGTGCAGCATCAGCAGTTCCCTGCTTGTCTTTCCCTGGAGACCTGGGCTACAGACAGGGCAGTGCTCAGGTTTCATTGCTAGGTTGCTGCAGAAATATTACAGCAGTGAATTTTCTGGTTGGCTATGGACATTTCATTTAATCTGCTGCAAAACCTGGCAGATTGGGGGAAGAGAAGGGGGCAGTGTGTTCCATTTTCTTATAAAAATAAAAATGCAAAAGCAGCCATCAGATGAAGCTATTTGGATCCTGCTGCTGCAAACAAAATAGAGACATGGAAAGAATTCTGGAGAGCTGGGTCTAGCTGCAAAATAGTTCCCATGAAATACTCTGAAAGAACCAAACATTTTTTATTAGTGTTATGATACTGCAACTTTTTTATAGTGAAAAGCCAAACAATTTTTTATGGTAGTCAGGAACTCCATTTGAAAGTCACTGACAGTGGAAGATATGTGTTTACCTTTTTGGCTGTTGGCTTTCTCTCTTTTGACAGGGAAGGAAAAAATCTCCAAGTGATTTTCCTGGCTACATGTTTGTTACAGAACTTTTTCTTTAGACACTTTACAATGAAAATTTTGGCCATTAAATTTTTTTTTTATGTAGGTGAATTATCAAAAAGGTCAAAATTAAAAATAGGATCATGTGAACTATTTAGTTTTAACCTCAAAAGGAGGAGAAAAAATATGTTTAAAATAATGAGAATGGAGAAAGGAAGAAAAATTGATGCTCTACACATGCCCCAGCCAAGCTACAAGAGATGATAACATCTGCTGGGGTGGAAAGTTGCTTAAATACAGGCATAGCTGGATTTAAGCCAAACTGCAGCTCAGGCCAGCATGGAGGAAAAGCACACTGCTTTAGGTGTCTGAGAAGTTGGGGTTTGGGCTGGGTTGTGGGGGAACTAGGGAAGGCAGCCTCAGAGGCTGTTCATGAAAATAACCCTGTGCATGATTCTTGGTCCTGTTTTAATGGTGAGGGGGAAGAACAGAAACCTCTGGGCTCAGGGGGAGTTGGTTTGATGTGCACACATCTGGGCATGGGTGTCAGCACTGCCTGTTGGTGTGGATGAGGACAGGCCAGTCTGAGCTCTAGGACGAGAGAGAGCTTTTCTGTGCTCAAGTACCCTTGTGGATCAGGAGCACTGGGATGGGTTGGGACTGTGCTGCAGTGGGACTTTGGAGGTGTCTCATTGGCAGCTCCAGAGATTTCTCACGCAGGCAGAGTGTGCTGGCCCTGCTCTGCATTCAGCTGGAGTCAGTAGCTGTAACAGCAATGCAAATAGTTGATAATTTTACTGTTTTTCTGGCTCTCACAAGAAGAGTTGACTGAACTTTCCTAACCCTGTGAATGTACCTAACCTCTACAGATTAAGAATTAACATGTTGAAATATTTTTGTCCATCCCATAAAGATTCTGTGCTTAATTTGGAAAGAAAGGGTGTGATTTTGTTGGTGTCTGAAACTAGGACAAGGGGAATGAAGCATACAGCCTGATTAGTGCCCCTGCTTATCCTCAGCCATTTTCTGTCATTCTGGTGGATTACTCAGGCTGTGATGATAGCCTGGCATGTTCTGGAGCACAGTACAAACTGCCTCTCTAGGTGCTCATAATTCACACTCCATTAGGATGTTGATGTAGGGAATGTTTGGCAGGATGTCAGGGCTTGCCAGGCATGATGAGATTGAGTTCATCTCATTAAACTGCATTCTGAAGTGACAATCCAGTATATATATATATATATTTTTTTTTTTTCTTCAGCAGAAGCAGCCCCTTAGGAGAGCATCAGGGCTTGCTCTGAACAGAGATACCCCTGTAAAGGGGCCTGTGCTGCCCACCCTGACAGCCAGCAGCTCAGCGTGTGCCAGGCTGTCACAGGTGTTGGCTATTCATGCAAGGCTGTGGGAAGACTTCTCTTTTTCTCCTTTGAAGCTGAACAATGGAATTTTTATTCATCTCAGAACTGATTCATGGCACACAAGTCTTAGTACGTGTCGCAGGGAGTCAGCATCTGACTAAACAGAAAAAAAAAATTATTATTATTTTTTTAAACATTTTAGGAACAACAATGCAGTGACAAAGTTTCCAGTGGAGACGTTAATGTGCTGACTCTTTTCTCAGAGTACCTGAAGATAGGTAGGAGGTGAAATGGTCAGTGCTTTTGCAGTCTGATGGGGTGCTGAGCTGAGACTCCCTCTGCTGCTTTTTCCCCACAGATGTGCCAAACACCAGTAGTTGGACTTGGGGACCTTCCTCACCTCAGCAGGTGATATAATCCAGATGGGTGCTTGCCTTCGTTTTCAGCCCCAAACTGACCTGCTTCATCTTTTCTCAGGGGCAGATGTTCATGGGGAAGAAAGATAGAAAAACTCTTAGGGTCAGAACCAAAGAGTGAAGTTAGTGGCTGTGGAAAATGAAAGGGCTTGTGAGCCTATGTTTGAGCCAAGGGTAGAGCAGGCAGATCCAGCATGAACTGAAAGGAGATAGCTCTGGGCAAATCTCTGCAGGCAGTTGGGTCTTGTCCTGTCTCTGCTTTCTACGTGATCTACAGCGTGCTCTGAAGGCTTCCTTGACTCTGCCAGCTGGGTTCTTCTGTGTTCCTTTGCTGGAATTGTCAATTCTTCATGCTTTGTAAGTGCAGGTTTGTATTTTTGGATTCATGTGCTGAGGAACCCAGGTGTGAATCCAGAGAGCAGAGTCTGCCTGGGTTGATGCCTCACGGCATGTTTGGATGGGAATTGTTCCATACTGCTATGCTTGGGTAAGAGCAGTGGGGATGCAGTCTCTTTGCTCAGGCTTGGACTAACTTTCTTGGAAAATACAAAATGTTATATTTTCTGGAGCTTCTCAACAGGAACAAATTAAAGTAAGCATCCAGCTGATTTCCCTTCCTGATTTTCCCCTTGGCACCTCAAGCTGAAGTTTGGGAAAGGATAACAGCTCCCCATGCTGTTTTGCCAGACCCTGGGTGTCTTGGGTGGCCCGTGTTGGTGCTGTGTGTCCATGTGCTTTGGGTGCCACTGTGCTCTGTGCTTGGAAGTGGTTGGATAATTTAGGGGCCAGGCTGATGGAGTTGAAATTCAGTCAATGCCTAATCTCAGGGCTAAATCAATACCAATTAATTCTAAAGTACAGAAGGATCTGTAGCACATGCATCATGCTGGTTTCTTTTTGTGATGGTAGCAAACTGCAATGGAGGAGAAAATTGAAAACAAAGTGGAAAAGAGAAAGATGCTAACAAGTACCTGGGTGGAGGAAAAGAAAGTGACAAGAGAGGAGACGGTGTAGAGATAACAGTGAGAGGGCCATGCTCTGTCTCTCAGAAATGCCATCAATAAACATCTATCATAGAGTAGTTCTGTGTAGGAGTAATAACTATATAATCCTGACCTTGTGATGAGCTATTGCAGGGCTCACATAGATTTTTCAAGACTTGCTGGCCTCTGAGCATGGAGAGCCCTGTCAGTAGCCGAGAGGAAGAGCTCTGAAGAGCTGTGTGTGGGAGTGATGTAGAAGAGGACATGAGAAGTGGTTATTCTGTCCTTGAGGGAGAGAAGGGAGCAGTGCCACTCTGATTTTTCCCACCCCTGTGATTTCAGGCAAATCCAGTTTTTGGTGGCAGCTCTTCCACGGGAGTGGCACCATCCTTGAGAAGAGCAGCCTCTCAGGGTGGTCAACAGCTGAAAGTTTAGTTGAGGGAACTCTGCAGAAGGTGCTCTGCTCTGCACAGGGCACCTGCAGGGTCACTCTGCTCCTCTTCATTCGTTACTGGGCTGTCTGGAAGGAACTTGTGGTTGGCTGGTCTGGCATCACTCAAAGATGAGGGGAAACATGATAATGAGATCTAATTACTAATGAACAAAATGATGGAATATAGTTAATATCAGTCAAGAAGAATGTAGGGAAAATGGGTCTTGTAAGAAGTTTCTATTCTCTAAGTTTTAGAAGACACAGATATCTGGGTAAGTGTGATAAGTATGTTGGGGTTTTGTCCTAGAACAACATGACCCTAAAAATATGATTGTGATAAATGGATTAAGAACTTGCTTCACATATCAAAGAGCTGTTGTTAAGGAAATGCCTCAAAGGCAGGAGGGCTCTCTGGAAGGCCTGGTGGTGCTCAGTGTTTTCATTTGATTTGGAACAAGCATGAGTTTAAACCTCACTTAAATCACAGGCAATGTGGACATTAGAAAGAGAGTAAATAGAATTGAGGGTGGGAGAGCTGTATAAAGCTGTCTGGAGTTTTGCTTGCTTTATCTTCAAATAAAATTCATTTTCTTACATATTTTTTAATATAACGTTCTGCAGGGTTGTACCAGCAGGACAGGCAAGGGACTGCACAGCCTCCAGGCAAGGTGTAATGTGACCAAGAGCTTAATGTGGTCTTGGGAGATGCCAGCAGAAGTAGGGAAGATGAGAGTACAAGCTGATTTTTACCTCTGTATGCGTTTCTGCGCAAAATGCAGACTCCAGTTCTGTTCTCAAAAGCGTGTTTAAAACCTGGGGAGGTTGTTATAAAGATTCAAGGCCAGGAGAAAAAAATGCCAGAGCATGAGAGACATAGAGATCTCGGTCTGTTTAACTTGTCAAAATAAGATTGAGAGATAACTCATCTGCACTGCAGAAAAGTCTTTATAGTGAGAACACAAAGCAGCTCTTGATTGGAGAAGGGCACTAAAAAAACCTGGTGTGTGAAAGCTGAAACCAGGCAAAGTTAAGCCACATCTCTAAATGTCAGGTAGTAAAATAAACCGTGCAGGCAAATGGCAGATTCTTCATCTCTCGATATTTTCAAACCCAGAATGGGTACTGCTTTAGAAGATATTCTTTAGCCAAACATAAATTGTTTGGCTGAACAGAGCAAAATCGAAGCACCTGTCAACACTGAGAACTTGGCTGAGTGACTGCTGGGCCCTTCCGGTTGCTGGCGTCAGCGAGGTGCTGTGCACCTTCATCCTGGATATTTGACCAAAAAATTTCTTCTTCCCAAGGTCATCCCAGAGTAAAATCCTCTCTCAGTGATGTGTTGCACTGGAGGCTTGACTGACTGCTTAACCTCTGTTGTTTGCTGCTTAACTGGAAGAGGTGCTGGGAATAAATCTGGTGACGCTGCAGAAAATGTCAATGCTGCTCTTACTTGTTTCAGATACCACTGACAAATTAGACAAATGATTTTGCCAGGCAGCACCCACACAGATGCATATCATTTACCTTCTGATTGGCAAGGGTGTCGAAGCACCAAGATTTCAGGTAAGGGAGGAGGCACAGCCCCTATGCCATGCTCCACACTGACCAGAGAACGTTAATGGTAGGTGACTGTTGCTTGTGAAATATTTTTGGCTCACAGATGAGAAGTGCAGTGACATCCATATTTATTTCCTTTCCAATGTGCTATCCCTGATATGTCCTCCCCCCACAGCCAATGGGGGTGGATGGTTTAGGAACCTGTATCTCCTTTCTGATGGCATCTCTGGTGCTTATGGTGATCTCTTACCCTGTTTCAGTCATGCCTCTGGCTGCTGTGGTTTGGGAGCTTGCCTTTTTGGCAAAACAAATTATTCCCCTTCTGTTCAAAGGAAACTTTCAGCAAAAAAGAGACTGTAGGGGGAGAAAGGTTTCTCCAGCCGTTCTCCAGAATAATCAGAGATCATTTGTAAGATGCAAGAGTTGCTGTGTATCTCTGTCTGGAAGAAAAGGGAGGGACAAAGGATTTTTGTTCCTTATTCCCATTGTCTTGTTTTACAGAGATCCTCAATTAAACTTTTGCCATTTTTTTCCTTTCCTTTTTTTCCTGTGGGTTTTTTTTTGTGTTTTTTTCAAATTTAATTTTATTTTTATTTATCTGCAAAAGGAATCGGGACTACTAGAAAATGACCCACTCAGCAGTGGAAAGCTGTGCATGTGATGCTCTACAGCTGAATGTGCCCTCTGCCAGCTAAATCTCTGGTCCAGTGGCTTGGTGCTCCCACAGTGCTGCCTTTCCTTGCCTTTGGGCCCTTCTGCTTTATTTCCCTGGCTTTCAATCAGGAGATGGTTGATAGAATAGAGCAAGCACCTTGTATTGCTCCAAACCCTTGCTCTCCCAAGCTTCTTGTTTGTTGCCAGCTGTGGATGAATAGTATTTTAATTTTGAGTGTCTCCAGGCATGTCTCATTAGATTGGGAAAAGATTTTTTTTTTTTAAACAGATGTTGCATGGCTGGGCAATGGGGCGTTTTTAATTTGTTTCCTACACTTATGTCATTTGATGCTTTGACTCTGGCAGCCAGCAGAGCTCTTGTGAGGACTAAGAGGGCAGGAGGAGGAGTGCTGTGAGTGCACACGTGAAGGAGGAATGGGCACTGTTGCGTGTGGATGACTCAGATTGTTTGTGGAGAGTGTGAGATAAATGAAGTGGACCATCAAGTCTGCCCACATGGCTGTGGGCTGTGCCCTCAGAGGAACCTACAAACCCCATCAGAGGCTCCAGAGAGCAGCACAAGGCTAGAGAGGGTGCATCAAAGGGGCTGCTCTGCCCTGGTTGGGAGAACAGGCACGGCCATTTCACGAAGCTTCTCTTTTGTTGATGCTCGTGTTGTTATTCTTGCCTGAAGGTTTGGATTTTGAAAGCACATGAGAAATATGTTTCACATTTGTGTAACTTCCTGATTTATACAATGTGCTTCATGCATTGCTCTAGGCACACAAACAGTACAAACTGTAGTTAATGTTAACCCAGAACGTGCAAATTTGATCCCCTTAGCTCATAGGGACGTGTACACAGGCTGCACCATATGTGGGGACAGCAGCTGGTACAGAGCCCTGGGGCCAGCACATTTACCCAATTGGAAACCTGATGATAGTAGAGGAAAAGGTACTTTACAGCTGTATTTATAGGAGAATTCTTGTCTGTGCATTTCCATGTAGATACAATTGGAGAAGTGGGATAGGAAGCATTTCTGATATCTTACCGAATTTTTTTTCCCAAAGTCCCTCTTCACACCAAGATCTAAAGAAAAGTATTTTAGGTCAAGCAGCCTGCTACAAATAACTGTGTATTTTAGGCAGGTTATTACAGATACCCTCATATTTCCAAAGTAGTTCAGAAAGTGATTCACAAGAAGTTCCACCTGAATATGAGGAAGAACTTCTTCACTGTGTGGGTGCACTGGAGCAGATTGCCCAGAAAGTTGTGGAGTCTCCCTCACTGGAGATATTCAAGAACAGTCTTGAGGCAGTGCTGTGCAGTGTGCTCTAGGATGACCCTGTTTCAGCAGGCAGGATGGATCACTGTGGTGCCTTCCAACCTTACCCATCCTGGGATTCTTTGAAAGATTTACTTTCTTTAATATTTGGCAATCCTGAGTTCTGCAGACTCAGTAGCTGGGTCATTTCTCCTCTGGAGGTGATACTCAAAAAAGCTGGAAGGTTTCTGAGACCACCCTGAGTCAGAAGTTTGTTGCCTGAATCCAGGGAAATGACTGGGCATCTTTAGAGGATTTAGATAATTTTGCTTTGTTCGGAAAACTTGTAGCAGATGTGTTTCAGGATGAGTGCTCTATGTGGGATGAAATCTGGAGCTTCCTAACACCAGCTACAGCAATTAATAGTAATGGTATTCATTACATATTCATTACATAACATGGTTTGTTCTGAGAAACAGACTGCTTGAGATGGAGGATGAAAATAGCAGCTGTTAATTTCAGAGGGCTGAGGCTCTGAAGACTGCACCCAGGAGGAACCAGAACCTACTTAATTCCCTCTGTGCTGTGGCTGAGGGCGTCTAGCAAGGGGAATAGTCCTCTCCAGGGTTTTCCACTGCTGGTGCCTTTCCAGTGCCACCAGGGAACATTTTGGCTGTGCCAAACTATTCCCCTGTGGCTGGTCTGGGAGGGCTTCTGCTTTCACAGCACCTCTGGTGCTGCCTGGCCTTTTTCTCCCCTCTGCTCACTCAATGCCCACCAGGACCTGCCACTCTTTGTGCTGTTCTACACAACCTGAGGCAGCAATGTGGGATTTGGGAAAAGCTTGGAGGCATCAGGCTGTAGACCTCAGCTGTGCCCGTGGTTGCTGCTGCTGTGTTCCCTGACTGGGTAGCTCTGGTGTGGCTGCCTGCTCAATGGATAATGATTTGGTGCAAAAGGTTGGAATAGGCAGGGGGAGTGTGCATGCTCTGAGTATCTGTTGGGCCTGGCATGGTGGAGCAGTGAGTGTGTTCCAGAGGTGACTTGGGAGTTGCTGATGAAGCAGGGCTCACTAAGGGAAACGTGTGATAGATGCCAGGCTGGTCTTCCAAAAGTCCTTCTGTGCTTCTCCTTGGCTCTGCCAGTGCAGAGGGCTCTGGGAATAGAGGCTGACTGTTTCTCCCCTTGTGTTCCCAGATGGTGATGGTCGGAGGCTGAAAGGAGCCATCCAGAGGAGCACAGAAACTGGCCTGGCTGTGGAAATGCCCAGCAGGACTGTCCGTCAGGCCAGCCACGAGTCCATCGAGGACAGCATGAACAGCTATGGATCAGAGGGAAAGTAAGTCATCAGAAGGGAGCTGGGTAATCACTCATGGGATGCACTGTCCCTGCCCCTATTAATTTTCCTCCAGCATGATGGATGATGTGTTTTTCTGACCTGCCTGTGCTGCAGGTGTACTGCCCATGCAATTAGAGCAGATCTCTCTGTCCGCATAGCTGGCACATACTCGACTGTTTATATACTTTTTTTAATGTCCTCATTACTCTGAGCTGAAGCAGATACCCATTACTTTTAACTGCTTTGCCTTTGGATGAGTAATTCAGGGTCAGTAGCAGAAGCTCATTACTGCTCGTAAATTATAAGCCAGTAGTTTTTAATGTAGCATAGTAGTTGTCCATTTCCCATTTCAAAATTGCCCTTTGATTTGGGGCAGGGGGAAGTTTTGAGGTGCTGAAATGGGTGAAAGTAATAAAATACATTATCGCATAGCAAAATTCTGATATCAAAATATGTGTTTTGGAGCCTGTGTGTACTTTGGTAAAAACTTTGTTTTGTTTCATCTGAGTTACAGTGTCCTAAAAGAATGTGTTTCAGAGAAGATTTTTGACCCCAAGAGAAGTTACAATATGCTTGCGTTTAGACTTTATACCAGAATGCAAAACAGGGGATCTTTAGGCCAGAACTTTGGGACCTGACTTGTCTCCAGTTCTGGTTTTTGTATTTCCATTACTTGAAGCCATATATGGAAATTTAATAATTTTACTAAGATGACTGCTCATGGGAATCTTTGGAAGCAAAAAACCCACAGTATTTAAAGAAGAAGGCAGTGCATACCATCTGATTTTTGTGCTTTCTAGGTGTGAGGCCAAAATGTTTCTATACCTAAAAGGTTCTGTTTAAGCCAAGGACCACACTTGGCATCACTCTGTATGCTCTCTCTAGTCCTTTGTGATATTCCAAGTACAGTGTACAGCTGAAATGCTGAGATAGTCCAAAGGCACTCTCAATTAATGTGATTCTGGTGTTAAATAAGTAACAGGCTGTAAATTAAGACAGACTTTCTTTAGCTTTAGAAGTAGGCTAATCCTGGAAAGGCATCATAGATCTGTGCTGAAGGTTCAAAATAGTAATGAGGCACAGACTGCGATAGCAATCTTGTCACTCAAAAGCTGTGATGTACCTTATCTCTTCTGTGAGCTGCTGTCTCCAGGGAAATATTCCTGCTACACCAGCACAGTCCTGTGGCTTGGAGTTCTGCCTCCGCTACTAGATGCAGAGGATTAATGATTAAGTTCAGTCCCTGGGCTATGAGGATCAAGAATCTGCTTTCATGCAGAGCAAAATTCTTTCCTTTTTCTATTTACATAGCTTACCCTGCTGGGAAGGGGTGTAATTCCCTGAATGGTCTGTGTCCTCTCACTGCATACACCAGCTGCTTTGTCAGGCTTTCATGGAGGGGGAGTAATTCTGCCAGCAAAATACTGCACCCCTACAAGAGCTGTCTCACCCTGAAGGCAGGTGACATGTAGCTATCAGCTTGACAGAAAAAGGAAAAGCCTGTCTCGCAATCCAATTGTCTTTATTAGAACAAGCTTAACGTTTGGTATTCCAGCCTTGAAAGCTGCCAGAACATCATCGGCCAGGGATGGGGTAGTTTCTTCTCTTCTCTGAAAAGTGTGATTAAGTGGTTCCTGGATGCTTTGTTCCTAGGTGGGTAATTAATCTCTTCTGGGAACCCGGTGGGAATTGCAGCTATCTGTCTGAGCCACAAGTGATAAGCAAACAGGGCTGAGAGTACAAAGAGCTAAGAAGGCTCAATTCTCTTGAAACATGATGGGAGGGGAGTTTCTCTGCTTTCTTTTCCTACAGCAAAGAATGGAATTGTTTGGGGAATAGCTTTGAGGAACAGAAATGTGTTCTCCTAAATCAGATTTCTCTTGACCTCTCTCGTTTGATGTAGCTGTCTTCCCAGGGAGGCAGAATGAAGATTCATATGTCTCTGTTTGCTGTGGCAAGTTGATTTTCTTTCTAATAAAACTGGGTTTGTGACTAGTGGAGATAGTCCCAGGTCAGAGAGTTTTCACCAGTGATGTCAAATCCTTGGTTTTCAGCAAGGCAGTGCTGTTCTAGTTCCTTCCACCCGTGCATCCCTTTGGTGTGTTCACACCTGGAAGAGGATGGATTCAAAACCTCTCAACTTCCGTGTGTTTTTATAATCCTCATCAATTTAAGGACTAAAAGGACAACTTCCAAAGGTGGCACGCTGAAGTCATCAAAGATTTGGAGCAACTTTGTTGCAGCCGGCCTAAATACCTGCCCTCAGCTATACCAACTGCTTTTAGAAAGTGTTGCTCACTGACTGCTTTTTCATGTTTGTTGCAGGGAGCTGGTGGCAGCTGCCACAGTTGCTCTGTGCTAATGCAAGATATCACAATCAAAGAATATTGTGAAGTGTGTGGTTTTGAGCAATGTTGCTTTCATGTGAGCACCAGAGTGTGTAAAATCCAGATTTTTTTTTTTCATGGGAGGCTTATTATGCAGGGGAATACTTCTGAGGTATGCTAGGCCTTCTTTTGAATACTCCCTTCATGCAGATGAAGTATACTGGAGACTAGCTGGGCAAAATGATGCATCTCCTGGAATTAAAACTCCTACAGCATGTCAGGAAATGCTGACATTGTCAACACACTTGTTCATGTAAATTTTTGCCAGACAAAAATTCTTCCAGCCTTCTTATCCAGATTTTCTATTGCACAGTGGTTGTGCACTACTATAGGAAATTAATATAAAAAAACTCAGTGTGAGACTTTGTAGAAGGAGAAGTAGATATTTACTCTGGACAAAACTGTTTTCAATCATTCCTGTGTCCAGGTTTCGTTCCCTCACGCTCTCACCACCCCATGCAGGCACCAAGCCTCACGAATCCAGGTGCTGGAGCCAGGCTGGGCTGAGTGCTGCAGGGAGGACATGGGACACCATCTGTGTCACAAGCCCTCGCTGTGTCTGCTGAGTTGTTCTTCGCAGCAGACTGGCTCTTAGGCTGTGTTTTTCTTACACTTTCTAGGACTCGCCTGCTATTTTGGAGTGATCTTTCACCTCAGGATCTTGCTCCTTTTCCATCACTGTAGATCTCAAGCAGTACTGCCACCTTTTTGAACCCTTTTTGGGGGGATCTTTATGGCTACAGCCTGCCCTCAAACAGGGTATGGATGTGATGTGCTCTCTAACCTTGTTGTCTGTCCTTCCCCTGTCATTGGAGAACAGATCTGCTGCAGCCAGGTTGGTTGTGCTTTCACATACACAGATGTTTCCATTCATAATTCATCCGGAACAATCTTAGCACTGGTTACAAATCTCTACAGCAGTGAATATTTTCTTCTATGTCTATACTTAAAGATTTGCCTGAGAAAACAGTTGCCCACTGTAGTAAGTGCCTATGGGGTAGTCTCAGGACACCAGGATTGCTGCAAGGATCCAATTCTGAATATAGGAATAACTCACAAACAGCCCTGTGAGATTCAGCAGAATCTCAGCTCCATCCTGGCTCTTGCATGATCTACATCTTGTTTTGGCTGGGTTTTGCTGCAGCTGCACGAGACCATGTACAGCATTCAAAAAGCAGTAGATTCTGGACTTGCATGTAACTTGTTCCTGCCAAACACTTTCCTTCCTGAAAATGGAGCAGAAAGATAAAAATGGACCTGGAACAAAAGCCTGCTAGCTGCCATAGTGCCTAGTGAGTGGTACTCAGCGTTTTTGTTCTTGCTGGCTACTGCTGAGATGATTAAGTTCTGGAGAGATCAGGTGATTTTTACCTTAGAAAAGCACAGCAGGTGGTGACTAACAAAGACTTGGAGGGTTGTTCTGGTATTATCTGAGTGTGCAGGAGCAGCAAGGAAGCATCTTGTTGTTAGCCATCTCTGCTCTCTCCTCCATGGCGAGGGCAGCGCTGCCTGAGCTCTGCCCTGTTGTGCAGGAGGCAGGACACAGCCTGGCACGAGTGCCACCAGCACGGGCATCTCACACCTCTTGGCTTCCTTCTGTCTCTGGTACCAGCTGGGCTGGTGTGAGCCAGCCCTGGGACTGAGGCTCGGGGGAGCTGCCTGCCCTTCTGTGCTTCACTGTGGAGCAACAATTGACAGGAAGCAGGAGAAGATACTGGCCTGGGTTGTGACCACGTGGCCATGTGAAAATTCACTTCTCTTCACCAGAAATTATCCATCAACATTCAAGAATGACCAAAAGACTTGATTTCTGAATGCCCCATTCAGGAGATTAACGTTACAGTTTCTTTTTTGACTTCCAAAGCCAGGAGACTTCTAGATGCTTTTATGACAGGTTATCTTCAGGCCTCTTTTTATCTGAGTCCTTTAAAAAAAATGTAATGAAATGTGTTGTTAATATAAATTCAGGCTATGAGAAATCAGTGTCTTTTGAGATGGAAACTAGGAAAGGCATGGAGATTATTTCTCTAATATCAAGAAATTCCTTAGTCTGTTCAGCAGCAGCACATCCTTTTTGTGCTGGCAAAGCTTGACCAGCACAGCTCAGAAAGGATGTGACCTTGAGAGCTGTAGTTACAGCAGGAAATACAGTGAATCCCACCTTCAGCAATCTCTTGGGAGCAGACAGAATTGCTCACTGAAGACAGGTAGCTATCTTTTATTCAGTGCATCTGAGATGACTAGTGATTGCTAAAAATGGAGCTAGCCTGTCAAGGTGGGGAAGGGCGTGGGGGAGGTCTTTGTACAGAATTCACTGTAGTTTTTATAGCACTGTTTCAGTGGCAGAATTCATACAGCAGAAGGAACGGGATACGCGAGCGGAGTACAATGTGTTACAGCACATAAGACAGCACGTCACAGTGCTAAAAATGCTGCAGAAAGTGGAGTGGCCCAGAGAGAAACAGAGCTTGTTGAGAGGCAGAGTTGGAGATCTTGCCTGGCAGAGGAGAGGTGTGCAGTTGGTGGGGTCAGGGTGGGTTTGGGTCCTGCAGGGATAGGTTCTCACCAAAAACCTTCCCAGCCAAAGTGAAGGCTCCTGCAGCGTTCACATCGACAGGTTAAGGGGCTGTGTGCCCAGTCCCTGGGCAGTGTAGTTGGATGCATATTCTTCATGCACACCATAAATATTTGAAAGATGGAGTAATGGACATTGGCAAGTTCTGCCTTCCTCCTTAGCTGATAGATATCTGCTTGGCTCCTGCCTGGGAGATGCGATTTAAAAGACGTTAACATGCAATATGGATGAGTGTGATTGTTACACAGAACATTACTGCTCCCTGAAATTGGAGTTCTGATGGGGTTTTTTTAATGCTCAAATAAAATAACTGTCAAATGTGTTATCGGTCTCAGAGGAAACTTCCCCCTCCCTGTTTCTTCTGGGTGAAGGAATGTGTTGCTGTCCCTGTTTTTTAAAGATAGAGCTGGAGAGTTTAGCTCCGTGTTAGATGTAGATGTGTGGTGTATTTGTTAGTTCAGCTGTGCAAGTCAAACCACTGAGATGCATGTCTGTATTTAGGCAGCTTGCTTATTAATTGCAAGTTTGTGCCATGAGAGGACAAAAAAAAAGCTTTTTTATATAGAAGAACAGAACAATAATTTCTGAGCCCTGGGCCCAGACACCTCCCATGCACGTACCAGACACAGTGGAGCAGCTCTTTAAGAATGTATCACCTCTGGAGACTTGAGATGATGGCAGATAGGTGCTTGTGTGGATACTGTAAATGAATCCATGAAAAGAATAAGACAAAGTGTTATCTTCTGAAAATAGCTGTTGTCTGGGTGTGCCAGGGGGTGGCTGTGTTGAAGCTGTCTGGCCTCACCACCTCACTGAAGCCACAGCAGTGGAGCAGTGGAGTTCCGTGGGAGTCAAGATGTGCAACTTGTGAATCAGAGAGACAGGAATGGGGATTTGGTCCAAGGGGGAGGACACAAAATTCTCTTCTCCTGAGAGAGCTCCTGGACAGAAGGATGTTACACCCAGCCTGTGAAGGGAGGAGGTGAATGCTTCACTCTGTATTTCTTCTGCACAGACACAGCAGCAAGTGTGTGGCCATTACACATTAGTACAATCAAGACCAGTCTCAAAGTCTTGCAAGACTTACAAAAAAAGTATGGTATCAAGAGGAAAAGAAAGAGAATATGTGGTCTGTTTTTCAAACTGATAATTCACAAATGATATTCAGGACTGATGTGTAAAGAGGAAGGACTGGAGAAAGATTTGGAAGGAAAAAGTAAAACAATGCACAGGAATAAACTCTTAGGGAAGGATTTTCAGAACAGGTAAGAAAAGTAGCTGTCATGAATGGTGTGAATAAGGTTGCTCTGGTCTTGGGATCTGGCTGTGGACTGGCTGACCTGTGGAGATGCATTCTGACCGTATTTCCGCGAGCATTATAAGATTTTGACAAGCTGATTCTGCAAACACTCACAACAGCATAATGGGATACCTGGCATACAGAGTCCCAGAAGCAATTTAAAAATAGATTTAGAAAAGAGGTCAGACAAACTCCGCATGGACAGGAAAAGAAATTAATGATACATTTTCCCTAAATGTATCTGCCTTTGCACACTCTGCATGCTAATCTGTAGCCACCAGCAGGCGGGAGTGTGGAAGGGGCTGAGCAGAGCCACATATGCTGTGTGAGAGGGATCAGCACAGCTGCTCTGCATTTTCTGCATAGCATTTTGCATTGAAATCAATGTTGTCCATCTAGGCATTCAAATCCTGATCAATTCTGGTTTGTAAGCTTGAAAAGCTGGTTCTCCTTCCAGTCATGTATAAGGAGCAGCTGCTTTGCCGTGAGGGAAGCGACTGCATGATTTGCACACAGAGGGGGAGGACACAGATCTTTGTAAGGAGTAGGTCAGGAAATGCTGCTACCCTGAAAGAGCAGAGAAGCGAGCAGCTGGCAAGGAGCCTTTAAGCCACTCTTAAATTACTCTACAGAGGACAGATTTCATACACCCTGACCTACAGCATGCAGCACAGGAACATAGTCCTCAGAGGCACAGATTTCCTAAATAATGAGGATTAGGAATGTTGTGTTTAAAAGGAGGTCTGGGCAGTTTCAACCCCAGTTTCAGCACACAGCTTCTAAGATGCATAGAATATAGAATATGCTGAGTTGGAAGGGACCCCCATGAGGATACTCAAGTCCAGCTCCTGGCCCTGCACAGGATACCCAGGAATCCCACCTTGTGCCTGAGAGCAGTGTCCAAACACTTCTGGAACTCACAGAGGCTTGGGGCTGTGACCACTGCCCTGGGGAGCCTGTTCCAGTACCTGACCACCCTCTGAGTGAAAACCTTTTCCTAATATCCAGCCTAACCCTCCCCTGGGTCAGCTTTATACCATTTCCTCAGGACCTGTCACTGGTCGTGAGAGGGAAGAGATTAGTACCTGCCCCTCTGCTTCCTCTCATGAAGATGTTGAAGACTACAATGAAGTCTCCCCTCAGGAGATGAACAAACGAAGTTGCCTCCAGTGTTTCCCATAAGGCTTCCCCTCCAGTCCCATCACCATCCCTGTGGCATCTTTTGAACTCTCTCTAATAGCTCAGTGTCTTTTTTATATTGTTGTGCCAAAACTGCCCCCAGGACTTGAGGTGAGGCTACAGCAGTGCAGAGCAGAGCAGGACAATCCCCTCCCTTGCTGGTGATGCTCTGCCTGATGCCCCCAGGACACGATTGTCCCTCCTGGCTGCCAGGGCACTGCTGACTCATATTCAACTTCCCATCAGCCAGGACCCCAGGTCCCTTTCCACAGTGCTGGTCTCCAGCCTCTCGTTCCCCAGTCTGTACACACAACCAGTTTTCTTCTGCACATAAACGTGTCACAGAAAGACAGAAATGGTTTATGGGCTCGGTCATGTGTGCCATAGAGCCGGGGTGGCGGTGGGTACCTGCTCTGCATGGGGACGGCGTGCGGGAGCTGCGGGCGCTGCTGCCAGCGCTGCTGCGGGCTCTTGTCTCCCTCTCGCGGCTGTCCCTGCGCTCCCTGCTGCCACAAGGTGTGTCCCCGCTGCCATCCATGCCTGCAGCGTGCCGGGGAGGCGGCTGTGCCTGCTGGCTCTTGTGCCAGGGGCAGTTCGGGCACGGCCGTGGCTGTTGGATGCGTTTGGCTGGAATGGCGTTTGCAGCCTGTGCTGAGCCTTGGCGGGAGCTGGGACCTGTGCAGACAGGGTTAACGTTCACGGAGCTTTCTGCTGCATTGGTGGGCTCAGAGATCCCGGGATCAATAATATCCAGGGTCATCTTTCTCCTGCCCCTGCTCTGCTTCCTTGCCCACAGCTAAAGACCGTGGTCTAAGCATCCTCCAGCAAAGTGTCCTTCATTTGTCCTTGACACGCTGGAGGCATCGCTGACCTCCCTGTGCTCTCCCTCTGCCTTCTGGCCAATAACAGCATTGAATTCGACTTACGACCAATTCCGCAGCAAACCCATAATCTGTAACTCTGTTAAAATCATTCCCATTTGGCTGTGGCAAAGCAGAGCCCGTAAATCATGATTAGTGAAAGCAAAGGGCCAGAGAAGAGATAATTAATTTCGCTTTGCTGTTCAAAGGCTGCTCTGCCCTCGCTCAGTGGAGGATTTGTGCCCTTTAGACAAAAGGCTAAGTGTCACCTGTTAATCTTCTCTGTGTGCCGCTCTTTGCAGCGTGAGATGGTCCTGTCACAGGGCCCTGCTGGCTCTGACAGCTGCTATTTGCAAGTCAGCTGCAAAGCGCTCCCTCTTTATTCCTCTGGCTATTTTTAGCATTTCTCTTTAGATGCAATAAAAAAAAAGACATCTCGTATCGGTGATAACCAGGTTGTAGCGATTGTTCCCCTTAAGGGAGAGACATGTTGGCAATGGGAGGGGAAGGGCTTTCCAGGATTGCTCCAGTGTGTGTGAAACATCTGCTTGCTGTCACCCAGCGTGGAGACACCACTGTCACCTGGGGCAGATCCCTTCAGGAGCCTGTCTCCAGCACAGCCAGTGTGTGGTGGTTCAGCTGGAGAGCTGGTTTCTGGATCAAGGGCAGGTCAGAACAGCTCAGTATCTGCAAAGGGCAGGCAGGAAGAGTCTGCTGAGCCTGCAGCGTGCTCCAGAGCAGAAGGGAAGTGCTCTTGGGAGCATCAGGGCTGTATTTAAATAGTTGAAAGAAGTCACAGTGCTCCCTGGAGCTTTTTTTCTCCCTGCTTTAACTGCAGGAAAGACAAGTGAGTGAATGGAGAGAGCCTGTCCCACTAATTTCACTGTACATGTTCCTCTCACCTCACCCTCCCAGCTTCTCTCTGAGCGTTTGACAGACAGCTCACCAAGCTGAATTTGAGCATCCAGAATTTAGTCTATTCTGCTAAATGGTTCCTGCTGTTTTTAATTCACATTCATACTAAATTTCTGCTGTTTTATTTTCCCCTTTCCTCTCCCCTCAAGGGAGAAGCAGTAGCTTTCTTGGAGATAGTTTATGATTTTTCCAGACAGAAATTGTTTCCATTCCAGGGTTATTGGCAATACCCAAATATATGTCCAGGAATTGGTCAAAGCCAAGATTTATAGCTGCTGCTTCTAGTGTCTAATAAAGCAGCACTGCAAAAGGTCAGCCTCTGTGAAATGTAGCAGCCAGTTCTACCAGTTAATGGCATAATCTATTATAGAAGCAATTCCCTATGTCTTCCCTTCCCAGTCAAATATAACAACAGTGGGGAACATTAACTGTCTAATCTAGTACTGAGTTTCTTAAAGTGCTAGTAAACCCATTAACTAGGGCTGTTTCCCAGACCGATGGAGTCTTGACCTTGGCCTGTGTCTCTAAGTGAGCTTTGCTGTTCCCCTGGGATCAGCAGCTTCATTCAGGCAGCAGCTCTGCTGCCCTCCTTGCGAGGGTCTGTGCTGGTGACCCAGCCCGGCTGTCCCTGCTGCAGTGTCCTGCCCTCTTGCTGTAGTTTGAACTGCAGAGCGTTCATCGTTTCAAGGTCATCCAGAGCTCTCTGACTTGTGAATTTATGGAGGATAACAGCAGCCTTTGCTTTGCTATAAACAATTCAGTTGCCATTGGTTCACCTTTAGCCCAACAGCTCTTGTTCTTGTGCTTTTGAACACTACCCTTCATACTCTCCTGCTTTTTTCCTCTATATCATTGATGCAGGCTGCAGCATCAGCTGTTCTGTTAGCAGGTGCTTGTACTTTCTCCTGAGCTGCCCCAGCTGCTGGGCAGAGCCTTTGCTAGCAGCATTCAGAGATGGCATCACAGAACAGGTTGGAAGGGACCTTAAATATCATCTGGTTCCAGCCCTGCTGCCATGGGCAGGGACGCCTCCTGCTAGACCAGGGGAGGAGTTGGGCTGTGAGAGCACAGGTGCCTTCTCTCCACACAGGTACAGTGCAGAGGAATACTTGGCCTCGGCCTTTGATGTGATTCTCTGCCTGGCAAGCAAGAGGAAGTGGTTTAGTGAATTGCTTTGAGTATTCAGGGGTCAGAGGGGTTTCTCTCCTTTGCTGTCCTGCAGCATATGGGGTTTCTGTGGGTGGTCTTCTCCCACTTTTGTGTCTCCTCTGTAGTAACTTGGCTGAGCATTCCCCTATAGAGAAATTACTCCGAGACCTGGTCCTGGGTGTGCTGTGAACTCTCATAGCCCTCAGCTTGACTCAATCCTGGGCTTCCCCTCCTCTGTCCTGGTCCTCAGCATCTTGCTAATTAGCCCAAGCATCTGTTCTGAGCACAGCAGTGAACATTTCCCTGAACGGCTGTGAGTTGTCTTGCCAGATTGTTATTTACGTGCTCGTGCAGGTCACACACTCCCCAGGGCAGGAGCGAGACCCGAGTTTGGCCCATTTGTCTTCCATGAGTTGAAGAGAATAAAGAAAACATTTACCTTCTGGCTGATGGTCCATTCATCTCCTGCTGAATCTTATGCCTTTGTCTGTCAGATCTCCTTTTTCCTGCACTATTTTGAGTTCTCTAGCCACTAGTTTTCATCCTTTTTTGACTCTCTCTGTGCAGCCCAAAATGCCTGAGCCAGCAGGGTCACGGAGTCTCGCTGGTCCTCATGTGCACCAGGACTCACTTCTTCCCTCCTTGTATGGGCAAATCATGAGCCTGATGAAGCCTGGCTGGCTCTGGGCTCCCTCTTCATCTGCTTCCCCCATCCGTGTCTCTGCAGATTTTCCAGCCCCAGGGCTCTTTCTCTCTCTGCACAGTTTATCCTGGGGAGCCAGGCCACAAATCCAGCACCTCTGCCCTGGTCCCAGAGACGGCTGGCACAGCAGGGCTGACAGATGCCAGGTGGGTGGTGGGGCAGGAATTGTGTGCCCACAGGGAGCAGAGTGTGGCCCTGGACATTGGGGATGCACCTTGTGCTGCTAAGGAGTTGGTGACACAGGAAACTGAGAAAAATGTTAAGCCTTCTCTGCAACAAATGCCAAATGAATGCCTCTGTTTCTGTTGTATCTCAAAATATCACCTGGAGTGTTGGTGCAAATAGTGGATGCAGGGTGAAAAAACACTGAACTGAGGAAAATAGACCCCAGCAGAGCCCCTCCCAAGCCTATCACCCAGGATGCCAAGACTCCCTGATCCCTTTTCACAAAGGTGACATTTATAAAGAGCTCAAGGGCAGTTTTTTCCAGGCTGATGGCTCAGCTCTCCCTGTGTAGCAGCAATAACCAGGTTTTCTCAAAGAGCCAGGTCAAGGTAGAGGGGAGGTGCAGTATTCCATGGAAAAGTTGGGCCGTTTATTGCAGTGCCCCTGTCACAGGGAGCTAAGCCACCCCATGAACCTGTACTAGTGACATGTCCTTTTCAGTCCCCATGTGTGGTGAGATGCTGAGGTGTGTGTGCTGGCATCCTTCTTCCGTGTCAGTGTAAATAAATATTCCCATGGAGCTGAGAGCAGGTCTGCAAATAGCTAATGGGAGCTGAAATCCCAACCTGAAATTAACACACTGCTGGTTGAATGGGGTTGGAAAAGAATGTCTTTTCTTTTTAATGTCTTTTAAATGTAACTGGCTTGCAGGGGGGCATCCCCAAGTCTTTGTGGCTGACTCAGCTGTGTGAGAGCCTGCGGTCCCCAGCCCACCCTGCAGGCAGGGCTCCTCTCTGCCGTCGCTGTACCCAACCAGCAGCCTCCTCACAGCATCCCGTGTGAGAAACCGATCTGGGGAGCAGGGGGCTGTGTCATTCCGTGGGTAATTGCCCCCCTTCAGGGACGTTTGGAGAAGTGGAGGAGGTTTGTAATTGTGCCTGGCTTTGGCACAAAGCAGCAGGCAGAGAGCGGCACCCGGCACAGCAGCGTGGGTATCCGGGCACAGAGCTCCTGGCGTGTCTCAGCAGCTGTGTCATGGCTTGGCAGATGCCTGTGGGACAAATGTAGGTGTCAAATGCTGGCCTCAAGCCTCCTCCTTACCATTTGCAGCTAGTTCTTCTACAACCTCCAAAACAGCTGTGTAAATCAGGGTACAGCTGGGTAAATCTTGATTTGGATCAGTGTACCACAGAGTTTGACACTTCTGTGTTGCTGCACACATGTCCTAGTGCAGTGAGCAGCACCTGTAGCTTGCCGTGGGCCAGCCTCAGTGCCTGGTGATGAGATTTGGAGGCTCTGTCCTCCCAACAACTTTTGTTTTGCTGTGGTGACTGTGGCAGAGACGCTGCTGGTGTTTGAGGATGTTGTCCTATTAGCCTTGCCACCCATATTCAGATCCTCTTTCTGACTACAGTCATGGAAGCAGATATGAAAACCACAGAGTAGACAGGGTGGAGGCTTCTGGTGGTGAGCAGTAGGAAATGGAACCCTCTGGTCAAAAAGGAGATGTATTGCTCTGGGTATGTGTGTGGTAAATAAAAAAGGAATTGAGTCCCAAAGGGATTGATGCTTACCCTGCTCATCTCACTTTTAACTGCTGCTCTAGATGGATTATTTCCTCCCCAGAAATGAGGGTTGGGAAGGGATGGCTACCAAGTGACATCCTATAAGCAGTTCTAGGAATCTGTTACCTGAAGAGGTGACAGGCCACATATGAGCCTGAGATAGCAGAGAGTTTCCTTAGAGAAAATTAGTTATAAATTTGTTATAAACAAATACTGACCAGCTGGTGACTGCAGCCATTATTGGGGTTTTTGGATTGGAAAGAGATTTTGAATGGATTTCATGTAACTAAACTGTGTGGAAACCATCGAGTTTTGCTCAAAAAAAGATTCCGTAGATGTCGTTCATTTTGAAGGTGTATTAAATCTGGTTCCTTAATTACTGAGTTGATTTAAAATGCAGATTAACCACTTGTCAAAATAATTTTCTTTTGCAGCTTGAATTTCAGTGGAGTCCATCTGGCATCTGCTGGGCAGTTTAGTGACTTCCTGGGGAGCATGGGCCCTGCACAGTTTGTTGGCCGCCAGACCTTGGCCACCACCTCGATGGGTAAGGAACACAAGGGAGTTGGGTGGCTTTAACTGAGTCTTGAACAGAAAGCTCCTGCAAGCCACCTAATGATGTGTCCAGCATCTGCTGATCTAACACTGTCCTGCTCCATTTCTCTGTTAAATCAAGTGAGCTTGGCTGAAAGGTTTTGCTGACTGCAGCAAATCTGGCATTAGGAGGAGAGCAGCAGCTTTGTGTTTTTCCCCTTCAGCTCTGAAAGGCATAGATTACGTAAAGCGCCGCTAAAATCCTGAAATGCATCCTTTCTCTCTAAGGCCCACTAGGCTGTGTAAGAATTTTGTTACAGTCCACCATAATTGTATTTTCCAAAGCAGCCTGCAGTCCTAGGTTCTCCATTTGGGAGAGATGAGAAGCTTACTGTCACAAAGAGTAGGAGACTGAGCCACCAAAGCCATTTTAGAGGGCTCCCAGTCAAGCTGGCTTTTGAAAATGTCGCCTGGAATCACTGTGGAGCTGCTCAAGAGTAATAGAGGAGGAAATCAGGCACATACAGTTTGTTACTGCTTGTGCAGGAGAGACATGAAGACTGTTACTTAAACATTTTTGTAACCCAAGGATGTATTATTTTGAAAGTCTTCTATGTATTTTGACATTTTGGTTTAGGGGATGTGGAAATTGGCTTGCAAGAGCGAAATGGGCAGCTTGAAGTGGATATCATTCAGGCTCGGGGACTGACACCAAAACCCGGCTCCAAAACACTGCCAGGTAGGATGCTTTGATCTCCTGAAGTGCTTCCCTGAGCCCCAGCCTCCCACAATGCTTGTGAATAGGGAAAATTTGAATTTTCGCTTGGCAGGACTAAACAGCCTGTCTGTGGTACTGAAAATACGGCTGCTTGGGCAAATCTTTTCCCTATTGTAACTGCCTTCTTTAGAAACACCTGAGACATAGCACTCTGTCTTTTCTAAAGTGAGCATGAAGATTTTTTCATATTTGACCACACTTCTTTTTTCCAGCTGCTTACATCAAAGCTTACCTGCTAGAGAACGGCGTGTGCATCGCGAAAAAGAAGACAAAAGTGGCTCGCAAGTCATTAGACCCTTTGTACAATCAGGTGTTACTGTTTGCTGAGAGCCCCCAGGGCAAAGTACTACAGGTAAGATGAGCAAGTCTCAGGCCTGCCCCTCCCTCTCTTCCACCTCTCATGGAAGATGCTATGTCCTGTCATGCTGGTTAGTTAACATAGATGAGGAAAAGCCAATGTTTTCGTGGAACCAAATGCACTCAATCTGAACTTAACAAAGGGAAAGGAATCCCGTTTTTCACAGTCAAGCTGATGATTATTTGACATCCTGCCAGGTACTGTGAGTGCCTACCAGGAATGGATTGATTTTTAAATTTTTTAAATTCTTTTTTTCCCCACCTGGTTAGGAGATGGGTGGTGTCTATAGGTGCTAAATGATCCTGCAGCATGGGTTGCCTTCCATGCTTTGCAGACATTCAGGGCACTCTGCTTTGCCATCCCCCAATCACATATCCTACCCTTTTCTACCTCTTTTCTGTTACTGCCATGTGTTTTCTGCCATACTCATATTTTCAGCTCTATACCTATGTTTCCAGAGCAAGGAGCGATTTGCATTGTTGATTTACATAAAAACTATTTCCATCCAATAAAGCCTGGCTAAAAGCTATTTGTAATGCTAATGTAATTAATCCATGGCTTTTTGTTGTTTACCTCCACTGGCATATGAATTACCAGCTAGCCTGCTGGACCCTTTTCTTTAGTGGCTTCTCATTTACCTTGATTAGAGGCATTTTCCCCTGATGCAAGAAGACTGCACATTTATGACTGAAATGGAGTGGGACCTGGCTTGGTCTGCTCTTGCCTTGTGTGGGTTTCCTTACCTGCTGTCTTGCTCCAGGAAAGGCACTTATTCCAAGAATAGATTGAGGAGCTTGGCTTTCGGCTGATGGCCATGTCACCAAACCCACTTTGTGCAGAGCTTTGCTCCAGCTCCTGCTGGCCTAGAGTGTGAATTTTTGGGTTTTGACTGACATTCATTGTCCCTCCTACTTCTTTTTACAGAAAATTGTAGTGTTGTGGTTGTTAAGTGCTTAGGGAAAGAAGCTGTCAGGATTAGCCAGGGGTCACTAACTGTCACCATAACCCATCCTCCTCATCCTCTCCTCTTCAGAGCACGGGCTCGCTCTGCAGTCAGTCGTCACCTTTGTCTTGAGCCACTCAGGGCCACGTGGCCACGTGCAGACCTCCAGCATGCCTAATCCATGACCCTCACTGCATCTGTTCTTCCACCCACTGGCCTCCATCGTGTCGTAAGTGTGATTCAGCTTTCCCTGCTCCTCTGCCAGCTCTTCCATTAGCCCTTGCTCTGTCTGTGAGCCATTCTCGGCCGTCTGTGCTGCTTGCCCTGCATGTCACTCATGTGTGCCTCTCGTGTCGTGTCCCTGGCTCCTGCCCTTCCTCCAGGTGAGTGGCCATGCCTCATCTCCATCTGCCCCCTGGCAGGAGCTCTGTGTGCAGAAGTTAAAACACGCTCTTCTCCTCAAACTGTTGGCTTTTGGCCCAAGTTGTTACCCACCTTTTTTTTGTTGATTTATTTTTCCAGATCAGGAGCTCCTCCTGCCCTTCCCCCACAGGCCACCTTTTGGTGTGTCCAAGGCCTGTTATATGCCAGAACCAGATTTTACCTGCAAGTGTTGGACTGCAGCCCTGAGCATCCTTTGTGCAGGTGCTGCCCCTGCCCAGCAGAATGGTGTCTTATCCACATGTACATTCACCTCTTTTCCTTCTGGGGGGAAAAAACATCCAATAACATTAGGATTTGTAAACGTGTGCTTAAAGTAAAAAAGTAATATCATCAGCCAGAGCTTCCTGTCACCTCTTGGTAGAGTAAATATTTCTGGTCTTCTGAGGCTGTAGTAAAGCTCCAGAAAGTTGGATGAGTAGAAGGATTGGTCAGATTGGTGCTTCCCAAGCAATTTTGCAAGTTGGAAAATTAACTGTGCTCCCCCTTCTTGTCCCTAAGGTGATAGTCTGGGGAAACTATGGACGCATGGAGCGCAAGCACTTCATGGGAGTCGCCAGGGTTCTCCTGGAAGAACTGGATTTGTCAACTTTAGCAATCGGCTGGTACAAGCTCTTCCCAACTTCCTCGATGGTAGATCCCACTACAGGCCCGCTCCTGCGTCAGTCCTCACAGCTTTCCCTGGAGAGCACAGTGGGACCCTGCTGTGACAGGTCTTAGTGAGTAAGGAAGGGGGAACTGCTTTTGTTTTTTAAACATGCTGTCAAGGTTTTGTTTGCTGGAACTCTGACCTCAAGCGCAATGCATGTTCAATCAGTTCTTGTGGAGCTGGAAGAGGAGGATAACCCAGTGACCTTAGACAGAAGACGAGGGGGAGGGCACTGTGCCCTCTCCATCCGAGGAGGAGGTGCCATGGGGCATGAGTCCTAGTTGTGAAATTAGACATACACCTCTTGTTTCACTTCTCTCGCTGTCATTCTTGGACCCTTATTTCAGATCAGTATTAACCCTGGAAAGTTGCAGCATTGGAAAGAATTTGGGGGGAGTAAGGAATGAATTTCTCTTAGCTGTGTGTCTTAGAAATTTCTAATATGAATTCTTTCTCAAGAAAGTTCCTGAAGAATTTAGAGGTCATCATCTGGCCTAAAACGAGCAGGAACAGAAAGTTTAAGAGGAAGCATTAGGTCTTTTTATGATGTCTTTCTTTCTGAGAGGAAGAAGAAGAAGAAAGAAACCTGCAACTCTTTATTTAGAATCAGTTCCCTGTCACTGAGTCATGTTAGCTGTAACACTGTCGTTGCTGTGTTTTCAAACTGTGCCAAATTACCAGCAAGTGTCTTTACTGCATTACGTGTCTAACGCTGCTGATGAAGCATACTTGGTGGGAGAACGAGTAGCGCCTACTTAGAGCAGACAGTTTAAACAGAGTTCGAGTTTAGCAGGCTAATTAACCACAGTTCTGCTCAGAAAAAAACCCCAAAACAGTACAAGTGGGAGCTGAACATCACACTTGCAGCTTGAGGTGTTTTGTATTGTCAGATAAGACATTCTACAGTTTGCTGTCTCCCTTACTTGTTGCTGTGCATCCTTCAGTCATGATGTCTTCTATCTTCTGCTTTTTTCCTTCATCTCCTTGGTACTGGTACATATCTACTGGAGATGCTGCCCTTCCTTCCCAGACCTGAAACAAGACTGTTTTATTCTGCCATGGGAGAGGAAATGGGGGGTTCTTGGGGTGCAGAAGAAAGAAATCTCAGTTTGCCATCTGAGAAGAAGGTGCTGGAGAGCCCATAACCTTCCTTGTGGAGAGAGGGGAGCTTTAGGCAGTCTTGGTACTACACAGATTGTCAAGTGTCCTGCAAGAGGAGATGTGAGCCCCAAAGTACAGGGAGGTAGTGAGTGAAGAATGTGGTGACACAGTGGTCACAGCACATGTGTTCTGTTCATTAAATGAGTAAAGCACATTTGCTGAGCTGTGGCAGCTGCTGCCAGCAGAGCCGTGTGCTGGAGGAAGTGTGCTGGATCCTTCAGACAATTAAATTATCCAGAATCACAGAGAATCTCCAAAGATCTTCTGTTGATAGCTCTGGTTTGGCTAGGTTTTGTCTTAGTTCCTAAATGAGGATTTGATGACTGCTGCCCCAGAATAAGCTTTTGGAGATGTTTTACTTTGTGGTTTAAAAGTGAAAGTCCCATGTCCCATGTAGGAATGAGCAGATTCTTGGCCTGTCCTAGAGAAATATTGAGCATTTATTTCTGCATGTGGACCTCAGCTTTTTTAGAGTAAAAGCATGAGTGTTGAGTGGGTGGTAAAAGCAGTTGCTTTTGGTTCTAGCTTGTCTATGGCATTTTAAATTATTTTGAGATAAATTACAGGATAGATGCAAAATTATATAGGCCTTACAATAATCTGTAAAAAATTATATAGTATAGAGGAGAGGGAAGGAGGACAAGGGACATAGAATGACTAGTTTTTTGAGTCTTCAGTGGCAAAAGCCTCAACATTTCAGATAAATCTCTTAATTTCCTTGATCAAATATGTCTCTGGCCTTTCACTAATTATTTTTTCTAACTGTATTAGACAATTTCTATATATTAGCTGAAGAAAGTTTGTTGCATGCTGGTCAAACTATGTTGTGGCGCTCTCTCATTTTTATTTTTAAAAAAGAAGCACATTTACTGTAATTCAAGTCGGCATCTTTTCCTCTTGGTATGTAGTGAGTACTAGGCAATATTGTACAATATGTGTATGAACTAGAATAGATTAGGTAGACTTAGTGGTTTGTAGCACTGGATCTTTTAATACCTATGACTTTAAAAGGACTGTGGGGAGCTCCAGGTACATGCCAGACTTGGAAACAGGGCTTGTGTCTTAAGTTATGCCAAAAGGTTTGTATTGATACTTAGTTTGGACATTATCTACCAGTAAGAGCAAAGTTAATCCTGAGTTTCCTGTGTCCAGTAAGATGAATGCAGCTTTTTTGCAGTTTTTAATGGGGAGTAGCAGACTATATATGCCAAAAATATTTGCCCAGGAGACTTTGTTTAATGACTATCTGTCAAAAAGCTCAGTTCCTGTGTGCCTGGCAGATGCAATGTGTCTCTCTCTTTCCTGCCCCTCTGAAAGCTCTGCAGGCTCAGTGATGACCAATTTAGTTACCACAGGACTCCTTAGCACTGAGGACTATCTTCTGTCTGGTTTTAATCATGCTGAAGGGTCACTGTCAGGGTGAAATAAAGAAGTTACAGTTCTAGCTGTGTTATTTTTGTTAACATCTCCAGTTCTGTAATATGGAGGCAGTTTCAGTCTACTCCATCCTATTTTCTTCTGCATTTTTCACGTGGTTGATTGTAGTCCAGTGCTTCTCGCTTTTGTTTTACTCACTCCAAGTCCTGTTTCTCCCCAGTAAGTGAACACTGCAGTCCCTGGCTGCCAAGCACAGCACAGTCACATGAACTGGCCAGTGCAGGCGACCTTCCTTCACAAAGCAGGCTCACAGGAGCCCTTCTGTGAGTGCCCACAGGACATAGAGTGAGGCTGGGGGAGTGGCATGGTACCCCACAGTTTAAATTCTTGCTTCACTCATACATGGGATCCCTGCACTGGCCATGGTGTATTGTAGTCAAAAAAGAACTCTTCTAGTTGACCATTGATTTAGGACTCCCAGTGTAGCATCCAAGACAAGTCTCAGGCTTGGAATGGCCTATTTTTATAAAGCTTAACCCACTTTGCCCCAGAAAATTTGGCTGGCCAGTTTCTGTCTAAGGTGATGTGATGTGAGAGTTGGGATTACCAGTGTGGTTGTGTATAAAGCAGCATTTTGCCATAGTGATGAGCAGCTGAAAAGTGAACTTTTGTCCCCTTTGCAAGTCCTGGCTGAGTCTTTTCCTGTGCCTCAGTCTTGCTGTTGGTTACAGTCAGGGAGGGAGAGAGGAAGAGCAGGAGACTTAAATGAAAGAAAAAAAAGGTGTCACAGTATTTTTTGGTTGGTGAATGATTATGAGGGACGAGACTGAGGAGAGATAAATACCTGTCCAAATCAGGATGGATTCTCTGCTCCTTGTGCATGAACTGCTACATTGTAAAGGTAATGGGAGCATTGCTGACCAAAAAAACCATGGAGAGCCAATCCCTGAATGTTACCTGCATTATGGGAAACAAAGAAATCCTGATGCTGAGAGCAGAATGATCTCTCCTCAGTGGGAATCCCCTGCACACAGGGAGAGCAGCCTCGCAGTGGCTTTGTCCTCTTTGTGCTCTGAGCAAAAAGCAGCCGTGACCATGGTTGGTCCTGGTTTGTTCAGGCAAAAAAATGTGATATTTTCCCAGTCTCCTGGTGTTTCTTTTCCTTTGCCCCAACACAGCTGGGATGGCCAAGGTCCTGACTCTGCAATTCCATGCATGGGTCCTCATCCTGCATCCCTTTGCACTGCAGGCACTGTGGGCCAGCATTTCTTGGCCGTGGATTGTTTCAAAGGACATTGCAGAATTATTTACTTAGAATGAAAATATATATTTATTGTTCCTAGCTACCAGATCCTTTATCATTGTACTGTTCTAAATTTGCAGGTCTTCTGGAATATCAATATCACAAGTTCCTGTAAAGGAGCTGTTTTTAAGATGTTGAGGCAGTTAACAGAATCTCAACCTAAGCATGTTTAGTAATGTTTAGACAGCAAGACAACTTTTTTATGAAACTCATTTTAAGTTAGTTTATTACATGCTGTTGGTAATATTTTAAAACAGGAAAAATATTTTTCTTTAAAGACAAAATGATACGTATGTTTTTTAACAGGTAACATACTTTAGTGTTTTCAAAAATGTTTGATGTTCTTGGTATGAAGTTTACTCATTCTTTTGATTTCTATGTTCCTTGTTATATTTTATCAATTTTTTTCCAAAAGAAAAGAGGCATATGTAAATAAACACCAGAAAAGAGTCCTATAAGAAATTCTGTTCAAACTGGCCATAAAATTATTAGTAAATATTTGTTATTGTTCATTAACTCTCAGCTACTTTGTTGAAAGAATCGATGTTGTATTTTCAAGATGAGAACTACTTAGCTAGTTTTGTCATAATCCTGTACTCTGTATAAAAATCTTTTTATAAACAAAGTCTAATAGGCTACCAAGCAATAATATATTCCATTGGGTGTGCACAGATTGTGACTTGCAGGCTGTAGTACATATTGTTGATACAGTTTATAATTGTCTTCAATCTCAACAACATCACTTTTGAAAAAGATCCATATTAACTTTGATTGTAAAAAAGCAAAGACTGGGCTGTTGCCTTGTGAGATATATTCATCCTATAGACTTCTCTGTGAGTGTCTGTGCCCATCGACATGAGATCTCTCTTAGGTGAAGAAAGAAACAGCTGTAGGTGACTTCATACTACAGAGGTAAAAAATAGCTTCGGTATAAACTTCATGACTGTTTCAATCTCCTGTTTTTCTTAGGCTATCTAGTATTTGTAACTTGACGAGAATGGTTCCCACTGCCATTGTAGCCCTGATAAAGCAAAAAAGCCTTTGCACTCTGGGGCCACTTGAGTTCTGCCTGACAGCTGCCTATTTTCCTCGAGATACCTGGGGCAGGCTAAAGGGAGGGTTTTTTTCAGAGCAGCAGATTGGGCTGCTCTTCTTTAAAGGCTCTGTGGGTTATTTTGTCCATTTCATAGGTGGTATTTGTCCATTGTTAGAAAATTCCACCCAAGGCAGAGAGGTTGCACCTTTGCAGGGGATCACGGGGGACCAAGGTATAAAACAGGCACAGGCTGTTCTGTGCCTTTCTTCAGAAATTTGCTGGTGCTGGGCTCTCTGATTTTTCCAAAGTGGCAGGATCAGGATACTGGATTTTTAAGTCAGCTCCATCATTGATGCAGTGCATAGAATAAAAGAGCTTCAAAGCAGCATCCTGCTCCATTGCCTGTGGATTCCTCCCAGGATTTCCTGTAGGACAAGTGTCCATGTTGTTCTCAAGATTGCCAGGCTGCTGGCTGGGCTGGCAGCAGGTCCCAGTGGTGCTGGGAGCCCCAAGGAATGCTGGAAGAATTCCTGTTTTCTGTGAAGTGCTTTGAAGAGAGAGAGAGACATGTAAATGCAAAGTGCCATCAGTAGAGGAGTCCAGGGCGTGTTGTGACCTGGAGGGAGCATCTAAAATGAAATTGCATCTGCCAGATTTGAGCCAAGCATTTAGAAAAGAGGATGATCAGTGAAAGGCTTTTTGTGTTTACCCCAGTGCACACCAGCCAAGATGTGTGTCTGTGAACACGGTAATTCCACAGGGAGTTTGCAAGTGATTAGGTGTTCTCAAAACGTGGCTTCAGCTCTCACTGCCAAACTCCTCTGCTCAGTGGCCACGTCCCAGTGACCAAGCAGCCTCACATCCCTCCTCAGCTGCTCACCCACGACAGCAGCATCACACTCACCCCTGGGGAACCTCAAGCTCTTCCCACAGCATAGGCACCCTCTGCCCTCCCTTCCCCCTGGCAGCTGCTCACCCTGGTGGAGGAGAGGAACCGGGGAGAGTTTCTTTGTAGCATTTGGTTCTCTGCACTTTAGTGGCTGAAACAGGAGGACCCTGCACCAGCCCTTTCCAGAGCACCAGCAAACAGAGGCAATGACCCAAGGACTTTCCCTTTGTGACTTTCCAGTAGCTAAAATGGCAGCCAAAGCAGTATTGTTAATTGCAGCTTGGCCAGGTCCATGGACAGCCTTGGCATTTACTCTGGGGCTGTTATGTGGGCTGAGCCCCCTGTGCAGGGGCAGGAGGGGCTGTGTCTGGCACAGAAGCCACGTGGGCACACACTGTGTCCAGGCAGCCCTGAGCTCCACTCACTGAGCCATGGTAGGAGCAGAACCAACCAAGGGAATGATTGAGGCACACCTTGCTGAAGCCATCTCACAAGCTTTGCAGGAGCTGGTTTTTCTAGTTGCTTGGGCACCAAATGTTAGGATATCTGCCCACTGGGACTCCAGGTGCCACTAAATGCCAGCCTGGAGCTTCAAATCCTTCAGCAGTTTTTTTCTTTGGGGCTGTTGCTCCTGACCCAGGGCTGCACACTTGGTCTCTACTTTGGTGATTCCATCTTCTTGACCTGGAGCTGGTTTTGGCTTTGGAGCCAGGGAAGGTGAGGTTCAGAGGGTGAATCTTAAGGCATGTTCCCCTAGCCTCACCACACTAGGATTGTCTTCCTCCTGCTCCCTGCATGGTGAAAGGACATCCTGGGGATGCAGTGCCTCCCCTGAGACCCCCTCACACAGCACTGCCATGGCCTGCCACCCACCAGGGGTGCCCGTGTCCTGCCGACGTTTTGTAGCAGTCCCACATTCAAACTGCTTCCTTTCCCGTCCTTGGAAGGACCAGGGGTCTTCTGCAGGGGCTCAGCAGCCCAGGCAGGCGGGCTGTGCCATTCCTGACAGCCAGGAGAAGACAGGGAGCTGCCTCTGTGCTGGCCAGGGAGAAGGGCAGCTCCCAGTGAGCTTTCCTCCACCTTCCCTTTGCTTTCCCCAGCACCCTCTGCTCCCTGCATGGGTCCCCACTTCCCTCTCCACACGAGGCCTTATTCCAGCCCGAGGGGACTGAGGCTGCCCACGGCATCTCTTTGCACTGAGCGTCCATCCCCGCCGGGAGCCCCGGGGCGCTGCGGCAGAGCTGGCCTCTGCTCGGGGACGGGGCCACCCCCAGCCATCTCTGCTCCCACCCCACTCTGCCTCCGTGCTGGAGTCTGCCTTGTCCCCACTGCCAGGGCCTGGCCACTCTAGGGAAATCTGCTTTCACAGGTTAAACCTTTTTACTTCATTAACTGCTCCACAAAACCCAGTAACTTTGCAGGTGTGCTAAAACACTCCTCTTGCTTTTCCCTAGGAGTGGGGGCAGCTGAGATCTGCTCTTTTTGGCCTCTGTAACCCTCTCCAAAACTTTCTGGAGGTTTTTAACATCATTTGGTGAGATGTAATCTCTGTGGAGCCAGAGGGAACACAGGCAATGGAGCTGGGCAGCCTGATTGCCCAGGTGGCAAGTGGCTTGTGAGGTGCCTGGGCTGCCTTGGGTGGAAGGTGGGACGCCGGCCACTCGTCTGTAGTCAGGAGAGGATTCTGCTAGACTTTTTTCCTGTCTGTAGGTTTTATTCAGACAATATGTAATGATTGAGTGATTTACAATTCAGTGTTAAGCTAATGAAAACGTTGATAATGGTGATAATAAAACCTTTTTTTTTTCCTACAGTGTGTTGGAGGTTTTTTGTGGAGTGTCTCTGCTCTCTCTGTAGCCACCACCATTATCTACAACTTAGGATTTCAGCCTGTAGAGAATGAGAGCAGCTCAGCCTGGTGTGTCCCAGTGCTCTGTGGAAGGGCTGTCACTCTTGCTCTTTCAGTCAGCCCCAACTTCTCACCTGCATTTCCCTGAGCCACTTCTGGATATAATTTGGCCATCTCCAGGCACAGAGCTAAGCTTGCTCCCACTTGTGCTCTGCTCACCACCCCAGTCTAAAGCTCCTGCTGTTTTCTTTCCAGGACCCTTCAGGGTCAGCCCTGCCCATTCAATGGTGATTTTGAAGCCCTGGAGTTGAAGACTGCTGGCAGAAAAAAAGCCACCTCTGGCCCAGGCTATTTTTAACATCCAGTGTGGGGCAGGGGAGCCTGGGGCCCCAGGGAAAGGAGACCCTCAGATGTTACTGGGTGTCCAGCTGCTGCCTGGATGACCTGGAGCTGTGAGCCCCTGGGTGGGAAATGTCTGGGGAATCCTGCTGGAGGGGTCTGTGGGAGGAGGTGGTGGTGCTGAGAATAGGCACCATTCTCTGGGGAGCTACTGCAAGACCTTTTCCCGTGGGAATGAGGGATCACAGTGTCATCGTTCACTGAGAATTTCTTAAAAAG
>VXBQ01017658.1:396142-439502 GCA_013400175.1 Phainopepla nitens
CGCATGCACGCCTAGGCTGGCTCCGGTGTGCCCCGAGCCCTCCCTGCCTGGCAGCCCCGGGCAGTGTCCGGCTGCAGGTGAGCCCCAGGGAGGCCGCGGTTCATTCTCGTGCCAGTGACAATAGTAACAGCCCCGTTCCCCGAAGTTGCCCCTGGATGCTCCCAGGCTGGAGGAGTTTCTCGTGCTTACACCCTCTTTCCCTGCCCTCCCGAAGGCAGGAGCCTCTGGGGCTGTGTGGCTGTCCCGGCGTACCCTGTGGTATCATCCCTGTGCGGGCAGCCCTCACTTCTGCTGCTCTGCCCAGTTCTGGGCTGCTTCACAGCCATGGCACTGAGGAACACTGCCACCGGTGTCAGGTGTGTAATCTGTGTTATCTGTGCCATCTATCTGTGTTATCTATCTGTGTTGACTGTGTTCTCTATCTGTGTTAACTGTGTTATCAATATTGTCTGTGTTATCTATCTGTGTCATCTATGTTCCCAGTGTTATCTGTTTGTGTTATCTGTGTTATCTATCTGTGCTATCTGTGTTATCTATCTGTGTTATTTGTGTTTCCAGTGTTATCTATCTGGGTTATCTGGGTTATTTGTCTGTGTTAGGTGTGTTACCTGCCTGCATTATCTGTGTCATCCTTTTCCCAGCTGGTTACCAGAGCACGGAGTCTGGCCTGTTGTGTCCAGTGCTGTTTTAAGAGGACAGAAAGGAACAAGAACAGATTCAGCGCTTCTGCCACTTTCTTTGCCACACTGGTGAGAGGCTGCAGGCACTGAGGATGTGAGGCCTGTCCACCCTGTGCTGGTGTAGGGGGCAGTGAGCTCAGCCTCTCTGCACTGATGTGCTGTGGACAGCCCTGGTCAGCCCCACGGAGCAGGGAAATTAGCTGTGGTAGGAGGCAGAGCCCACAAATTGAAGACCCTGTTTCTCATTCCTGGTTACCATAGCTTTTATGTAACTCCTATACTTCACTTTTAAAAATAGAAAGATACTTCTGAGTTGTGTGTTGCAGGAGATAGTATCTCTTTCAGGAAAATAAACTCTTCTTCTTTTGGCTGGAAATAAAATACACAAGTGAAGAAAACGTCGAGGCTTACATCCCTCTTCATCCATCTTGCTTCTCTCTCTGGAGAGGAGAAGATGCTTTGGGATTTAGTTGCACCAATGAAGATTTGAACTGGACCTAAGAAAAACTTTTTAACCATGAAGACAGTGAAACTCTGGAACAGACTGCTGGGGGAGATTGTGGCACCCTGTCACTTGAGGAGTATAAAAATAAGATAAGCAGATGTCTGGGTGGCTGCTGAAAATGCTCTGGGTACAGTGGGTGCTCTCCTGAAGGAGGGGGTGACTCAATGCTCTCCTAGAGCCCCTTCCATGCCTGTCCTCAGCACTCCCATGGCCAGCACAAGGGACAAAGTGGCCTTTCCTAGTGTAATTGTGAACTCTTTTTCACCCTGGCCACTTGCCACTTCCCTCCTCCTTGCTGAACCCCGTGCCAGCACCATTAGTGAAAGTTGTTATTGGAGAAAAAATAGACTCGGGCATCCATCAGGAGCAGCACAAGCTGCCGGCGTGCTGCTCGACATGGCAGGGCTCACAGCCTCCTAAATCATGTGGCAGAGCCTCTGCTGGAGGAATGTGTCTGGTTTGTGTTCTCCATGGTGTGTCTGCAGCCCTGCTAACAGGGCCTGGGATGCTGTCAAACCTCCAGCCCCAGAAACGTGTGGGGGCCTCCTGCTCATGAGGATGCACTTCACCTGGTGCTGGTAACTTTTTCCACTGATCAGCAATGACTTCCCACCTTGGAGACAGGAGCCAGAGCTGCTAACTGAGCTTCTGTTGGTTTCATCACAGAGGAAGGAGATCTTACAATGATTGGATCTCCAGGTACCTGTCACACGCCTTTTAGGAGGGGTTCTGGGGCCTCCAGTGCCTTGCAGGTCAAACTCTGGGTGATATTTGGAGGGTTAAGCTGATGCTGTAGCCTGTTATTGAAAGCCAGCTGCTCTGTGCAGATGTTGGGCCAACGTGCCACTGTCAGCTGCAGCATGGAAAGCCCTGGGAGATGTCTCCACCGGTGGGTGACAGTAGGCACAAGGTGCTTGCCCCGTTTCCTTTAGGAGCAGCATCAACCTCAGCTGATCCTGAACTAAATCCTGCACAGTTTGTTTCCAAACCTGTGTTTGTGATGAGAGCCAGCAGTGCTCGGGCAGGGATGATATAGCATGGCTTTCCCAAGGTGCTGCCTACACAGGGAGGTGTCTGTGGTGGCATTTCTCCCTCTGTGGGGCTGGGGACACTGGGGACAGGGGGAGCATCTCTGCTGCCACAGTGTGAGCAGCTCTCAGGGCTCCCTTCTGCTAGCCCTGTCCTCTTTGGGGCTTGTGGTGGGCTGACCTTGGCTGGCTTTAAGGCCCTCTTCTTACCTCAGAAGGAATCCTTACCTTGCAGTGTCTTGGGACATGGTTTTCCCTCAGCATGGCCTTTCCCTGCTGCTCTGGGAGTTAGAGAGATTGGGATGTTGCTGATTTCTCCTTCTGGAGCTTTCTTTGACCTCTTGCAGGCCAGAGGCCCCTGTAGAATAAATGCTGCTCAGCAGAAGAAAGGGTAGCAGGATCCATCTCCTAGTGAGAAACCCCCTGGTAACAAGCCAGGATTGTGCTTGGAGTGCGACCGGAGACTTCAAAATTCAGGCTGGATTCAGCTGCTCTGTTTCTCACTGCTCACACACTGCTTTTTCCTGCCTGCAGTGATCACAGGGAATGAGTGACACCAAACTGTGTCAGATGGCTGCTGTGGAGGGCCATCCTGTCCTGTTCCTCCTGAGGCACAGGAAAGTTTCACATTATCCTGCTGGGAAACCATAAGTTCAACCTTCATGTTTCTCTGGACTTTGCTCAAGGAAGGTCAAGCTGGAGCCGTGGGTTTAGGGCAGGCAAGATAATGTACTTTATCATTGATTTTCAGTGAGAAGTTGCATTATGAGATTAAATATCTCATTTTTATTGCATGGGGAGACAAAGAAAAAGCAGGAGCTCTGAAAATAAAACCTAAGTCCAAGCACTGTGTTTGTGTGGGGAGGTGCTTCGACTGGGAGCAAACGTGCCTTTTTTCCAATCCTTTGGAGGTGAACTTTGAGAAGCTGCTTCCTCTGAGGCTGGTAAACAAAGTCAAACCTCATCTGTGTTTAAACCAGTGCCTAATTAATGTGTCTAATTGGCCCACATCTACTAATTTCAGGCTGGCAGGGAGTTTATTAAAAAGCTTTTCTAGTTCTAATGGATTGAAATAAGCAAAGCTCCTTAGCAGTCTCAGAAGAAAAGCACCAAACAGGGACCAGTTGTGTGAGTCTGCTTGAGTCAATACCAAGTCCTACCAGGTGTCAGTCCCTTCCCTGGTTTCAGCTGCAAAGTGCTCCAGCTCCCTGACGGTTTGGGGACCATCCTGACGTACTTCGCTTCTTTTGGTTATTTTTAAACACTAAATTGATGTTTTTGTTTGCTTTAGTAAAAGTATCAGCTATTCTAGCTTTAATGCAATTAATACTTAGATAGCTCAGCAAAGACACAGGTATTTCTAAAGCAACAGATAAGTTAATTTCTAAAAAGTATTAGGTATGTATGAATAACGACCGGCTGCAGCTGCCTGGATGATGTCCTTAAGCCACAGCAGACTCCAGGCACTGCTGGGCTGCCCCAGCCAGGCAGCACCATGAGCTGGGCACAGGGAGCGACCCCTCCTCTCTGTGTGAAGGGCCATGGCAATGCCTTCCTCTGCAGAGACAGCATCCCTGACTGGATCCAGGCTGGATGGAGTGTTTGCTTCTGTCCCATGACTCCACAAATCATCCTGTAAAACACCCTCCTGCACGCTGGAGCTGCCTCGGATCTGTCTTTTGGCCCTGCTCACAGTTACTGCAGGCTCAGGAGCCTCACGGCTTTCCCTCGGCTCTGAGAATTCCTGCTGCCTCCTTCCTGGGCTCCTTGCAGCTCAGATGGCTGCAGGCACTTTGCTCTGCATGGTGATGTGGAAGCTCAGCAAGGGAGCTAACAAAGCAGTGGATATAAACTGGTTGTAAATGCAGATTGCCTCCACATGGTCTCCCATGGATGTGAGTGCCAGGTTTCCAACCCCAGGGCAGGTGGACACAGTTCCATGTGTGACTGCCTTCAACCACCCAGTACCAGCCATGCTAAACCTCATCATGCCACCTCCTAACGCCCCAGAACTCACAGGGAGGCCTTTCCCAACTACCCTTCCTACCCAAAACGGGTTCTGTGAGGGGACACACAGCCCCATCCTCCCACCCCTCTCCCCTCAGCAGCCTGACCTGCCAGGGGCTGTACACAAAACAGACCAGGGCTGGAAATGCTGACGGTACTCTTGACAGTTTATGGTCACAAACTCTATTTTCAGCCTAATAAGTTTTTTATATGCTTGGAAAGCTGTCAGTTGAACACCAGCCAGGCACAAAGTACCTGCCATAAAGTGCCTGGACCACAACCAAACGGGAAAGGTGCTGCTCTGCTTTAGCAATTCTTGATCTCGGATGCTTTAGCCAGTTCATTTATTTTGTTTGAGGATCTTGGATTTAATTATAAAATAATAAGATAAAATCATAATGCCTCTACTTAAAAATTTCTGAAAACATTTGCTGAGAGCCTGTTAAGTCAAAGCTGTCTGCCAGTTTGGATTGAGTTTTGGGGCTGGGAGGTTCTGTGGTGCTGCTGCCAGTGCCAGAGTGGATCAGTTACTGCCAGGAGACCCTGGATCCCTGTGATGAAGGAGAGAGGCTTTGGGAGTGCATCTGGAGAAGGGTCCTGCTTGTGGGCAAGGTGAATGTGGGGATGAGCTGCCCTGGCCACCGGCACAGACTCGAAGTGGGAGCATGGCCCCAGGGAGAGCAGGGCCTGGTGCTGAGCGTGCCTCTGCTCCCACCACCAGGCTATAAATGACTTCCCTGCATCACCGCCCGTGGCACCGCCAGGAAGGTCAAGGGTGGGGGGGGACAAAGTGTCTGGGAAGGAATTACAAATATGTGAGGCTCCTTTGGAGGGTTCCCCGGTGACAGCTTTGCCGCTGTCCTACGAGGCAGCCCACGCCACGGTAGCGCTGCAGTGCAGGGATTGGAAAGGTCCTGAAGAGCTGCAGGGATCCTGGGGGACACCCGGGGGGAGGGTCGGGCTCTGCCGTGCCGGGTGTCACGCCGGGTGGCCTCAGCGCCAAAGGCGTGTGCCCGCGCGGTGGCAGCGCTCCGCGGGTCCCCCCCGCCCCATGGCACCGCCTTGCCCAAAGCGCCCCCTCCGTGGGCTGGTGGGCAGGAGGCAGCGCCTGTGCCCGCCGGGATGTGCTTCTGGCAGGAGCAGGGCTGGGTCCGTCCCGCGGGGCAGCCGAGCCCCGCTCCGGTGGTTCGGGGCCGGGGGCAGCCGGGGCGCTGACCCGGAGCCGCGGAACGTTCAACGGTCCCGGCTGCGGCCCCCGGAGCTCCGCTTCCCGGGCAGACAGTTTACAGCAAATGGCTCCTTTCGATGCTAAAAATAACCCGCTAGGAAACAAATCGGCCCCAGGACTTTAACTGGAGAAAAGTGCATTTATTAGTCAAACTCAAGATGTCCTTTCCTGTTTTCCTCTGAAGAACTGGTGCTGAGAGGTCGATTGCGCTTCCCAGCCGGGCACTGACTTATTTCAGTGCAGGGTTTGATTCTTCCAAGACTCAATTTTCTTCCCCTGCTAGCGATGCTCCGTGGCTGATCCCACACTCAACTGGCCACAAGGATTTCCCAGCCAAGGGAGCTGTAAATGCCCTGTGAAAGTGTTCCTGCTGCCCAAGCCTGAGAGCACAGCAGGTTCCTAGTGGGGAATGAACAGAACAAAATGAAATATTTGTTTTCTTTTGCAGTGTAAGCACCATGTTAGGGACTTATTTCTTCCTCCAGCTTAAAACTGCAGATTTTACTCAGTCTTGTTTATATACATAGAGTTCCCAGTTGTTTCTCTCCAGAATTTTCTCTGGAAGGACTAACTGGGGAGATAAGACACATCCTTTCTGAACTGAAAATGCGAAAATGTCCCTGTGTTGGCTTGGCCCAGCTGCTTGTCCCCTGCTCCAGCCCTGGCCCTTTCTTTCCAGCCATGCTCAGGGGCTGTGTGGGGTCCCTGGGGCACAGCAAATGGTGGCACAGGAATCACAGCTGTTCAGGCATTGGAACGCCAGTCCTGCCATGAATCAGTTAGAGAGAATTAAATTACCAATAAGCTTTTTTCGGAAGCAGGCAAACCACCTGAGGTAAATGGGAAAATAAACCAGAAGCTTCTTAACTGACTTTTAGGTCCTTTGTTTAAGTGTCTCTTGAGGCAGGAGCTGAGGCGCTGAGCACTGACAGAAGGTGATGCTCTGGGTATCCCTTGGGCATCTCCACACAGGACAGGCACAGACTCAGGGCATGGCCATCTGGGGGGTTCTGGCTTGAGGACCACGTGAGAACAGCCCCCTTTGTGGAGGCAATGAGAACTTCCCCCAGGCTGGGATTGGCAGGTGTGGCTGCAAGCCCAGCACTCACCCCTGTGCTATGCCTTTGGGACAGGATGCGCCCTGTACGCCCAGGCTGAGTCTGCTGGTTTGTCCCTGAGCCACCCTCTGCTTCTACATGCCCCACTGGAAAGGAAAATAATGTTTCAGCTCATGAAATCCCTCTCCCTCCCTGTGCCCCTTGTGCTGCTGCTGTCTGCCCCGGGGCACCCTGCCAGAGCTCTTCCCACATCCCAGCTCCATGCAGTGTGTGATAGGGGCTGCAGGGATGGATCTGTTGTTTCAGCTTTGCACACAGAAAGATTCTTTCCTCCCACAGCCCTGAGGAAGCTGCAGCATCTCAGGAAGGGTAGACCCTGCTGGGGTCTCGGAAGGCCCCAGGCTCATGGATGAGCTGCATCCCAAAGGAGCTGCTTCCCCACCTCCTCTGGGCCCTCAGCATGGCACTGTGTGGCCAGCACTACTCACTTTCAAAGGGGGATTTTTGCCTCCAAACCGAGCACCACTTCATTCAGTGAGAATGGCTGGCTCTTGGCATCCCCACCAGTGAACCCTGAGCTCTCCTCAGTGCCAGCAGCTCCCATTGCCTTGGGACTGTCTCCCCACTGCCTGGACTGCAGTACCCACTGAAGGTTCTGCAGGGTGGGCTGTGCTGGTAAGAGCAGACTGGGAGCTGTGGTGGGTGGTTCTCCCACCTCTGCCCAGCACAGAGTTGCACCTCTGCACCTCCACATGTGAGCAAAGGCAGCCAGGACAGAGTTAATCTGCTTCCTGTCCTTGGATGTCCTGAGCACAGCATGGAAGCAGCCTCTCCAAGGAGGAGCTGTGGTGCCCTTGGGAAGCCTGGGAGCTCTCTGATGCTCCTCAGGGTAAACTTTTTTCCCATAAACCCAAACAAGCAGAAGAATTTCACGCTGGCTGGCCTGTGTGTTGGCACGAAGGGCTTTTCAGGGAGCCAGATTGGATCTGAGTGTCTCCTGTTCATGGCAGAGCGGAGGTGTTGGGCAAAATTCAAACGATAGCTTCCTCCCAGGATGCTGAGGAGGCAGCACAGGTCGTGGTGCACTGAGCATCTCCCGGGGCTTTCTCACTGCCCCGCTCCTGTGCTGGCGCCTGCCTCGAACAGCGAGCCGGGGCAAGGAGCGCTTCCTGCAGGGGGATAGTCAAAGGAACGGCGTAAAGAATGGCACAACTCTTTTAAACCTGGGCTCGGCGAGTCCTCCAGGACGAATCCGTGCCCGCAGGGTGCAGCCGCAGTCGCTCTGTAGCGCACATACAGATGCGCGCTGGGGCGGGGAGCGGCGCGGTGCCGCGGCCGGCGCTGCCCGTGCGCTCCTCGCCCTCCGCTCCCCAGGCCCCGCGCAGCACGGCAGCACCTATTTATAACTGCACGCACTGCAGGAGTGGTATTGGACTGATGGTTTCACACAGGCACGCTAAGTGTTGTTCTATTTCTGTGATTTGCTCTCTTCTGCACAAGCTGTTGGTCCCTCGGATGCCGAAGGACTCCACGTAGTATAGACAAAGACTCAGCTTTTTCTCTTCTATCAAAATATTCACCAACAACACCCCAGTGGCAGGGATGTTTACCATTTTTCCCAGTTCACCTGGATAATTGCATCTCCTATTCCTTCCCAGTCTGATCAATACCCTTGGTAAATAAGATAACCTGTCAGGTCTGTTGTCACTGCAGCCAAAGGTACTTAAGCAATGAAATTGTTTTTACTGAAGAAATAAACGCCTCTCACAAAACCTGAGGATGGTGTGACCTTTCATTGGTGACCTGAGTGACTCATCCCTCTTTGTGTGCACACTGCAGCCCCCCACCAGGCTGTAAAGGGTGCTCCACAAAGTCCAAATGCTGGGGGCCTGGAGTAACGGGGAGCTACGTCCTGCTCTGGCTGCTTCTCCTCCAGCTTCACACAGGCTCCTCACAGCTCGCCTGGCCTGAGGGCTCTCACGTTACGGCCATGGCCTCTTTGTCCAGCAGGGATCTGTGCACCATCCCAGTCCCACAGCGGTGTCCCCAGCACCCCCAGCCCTTCAGGGCAGCAGCTCCTGCTCTCCCGGGCTGTGGAAGCCTCTGACACAAAGGCACGAGCCCACGTTCTCAGCACAGGGCAGCCAACCCACACTTGTTTAGCAATCAGGGCTCCACTGGCCATACCAACACCCCTGAACTGAGTCAGAGCCAGATTTTAGCTAATGTGTGCAAAATGAAATAAAGATTTAATCAGAGTTGAGTTCTATGCATTTAGACGTTGCTGATAGCAATATTTTCTTCCTGTAGAATGTTTTACATGCCAAAAAAAAAAAAACACCTCAGTTCTGCATTTTGAAGGAAGAAAGTGGTTGTACATCTGTGCATCTGTACGTGTGCCTGTTATTTCTGCCTGACTGCCTTTCCTGGGCTGTCAGCTCAAAAGTTCTCTGTAACATAACAAGCTTTGACTCTGCTTGCAACATATCCTCAACCAAGAGTGGTTTATTTAATGAGGCAAGAAATGCTGCCAAATTTCCAGGCTTGATCCTGATCCCATTAGTGTCAGGAGGAGAACTCCCACCATGTTTGATTTATTGGTTGGGTCTAATCTTCGTAAAGGAGTTAAAAATCTCCTTTCAGCTTCATTTTACAGACAAGACTATTGCTCCATGCTGCTGTACCAGAGAGGCTGTGGGAAAAGCAGAGAGTGCAGGTGAGACTCCTCTCACTTGCTTTTAGACATCTTCAAAGTCTGGTAACAGAGAGCCAAGGGAGGGAAAGAAGAACGTTCAACTCATCATAAGCCAGGAGCTCAAAAGGGGAGATGATTCAGGAGGTAACCACGGCACAGCTTCTCCAGTGGCACGGGCCCCTTCCTGCCAGCAGCAAATGCTGTGTGTGGCCCTGCCAGCATCTGGCAGAGTGATAGAAGAAAGGGAAGGAGGATTATGACAGCTCCTCACCTTCCCTGCCCATTTATCCACTCCCAAAAGTTCTTCCCCTGCCACAAGTGGGACTGGGGACAGACTGGGTGCTGCCCATGCTGGTTGCTCCAGGAACAATCCCACCTCTGGTTCCAGGGGATACAGAGCCCAGCAGGTTTTGAGGGGGGAGCACTGCCCACACGTTTTGAGCAGGATCCTGCAGTGACCACACACCTCCATGTCCCACAGAGAGCAGCAGCTGCTCTTTGGGAGGGAAGGAACCTCCCTGGCAGTGAGGGCAAGAAGGAGGGATGGAGGAGGGAAGGCTGGAGGAAGGAGGGTGGTTTTGTTGCCCCATCACCAGCTGTGAAGAGGCTCATGTGCCAGGGGTTGAGCCTTAATTACACACACACCTAATAAAGGGAAAGAGCTCATTCCCTCTAGTTCACATGGGAAGCAGCACTGTCTGAGAATCAAGGGGACTGTGAAGTTATAGATTTAAAAAGAATTAAAAATCCCACGCTAAGTATCTCAGACATCAGCTCAACACACAGATCCTTACTGCTTTTGCTGCTTTGACAGAGATAGAACACAGAAAAATGTGCAGGTTCATGCCTGCAACTGTCCCTGGGGCTCAGAGATGCTTCTCAGGACACAGATCTTTAAATCATTAAAAGTGAAGGGAAGGGGCACTGAAGAAGACAAGAAGACACATCTGGGCACACATGCAGGGAGTGAGAGCAGAGTTTGCTGGCACTTCCTACACAGTGCTCCCTCCCCAGCATGTGGAGATGCTTTACTTCAATCAATCCTGCCCAGAGCGGGGGCAGTGACTGGGTGTCAGCTCCCATGGGCTGTGGGAGCCAAGGCTGCTTCTCTGGGGAGCTGTAGCAGCTTAGACAGGATCCATGTGTGAAGATGAAAGAACTGGACAGCTTTCAGAGGCGTGGGTGTTTTCTGAGGAAAGGAGAAGAGTTCAGAGCTCCGGAGAAGCCCAGATCTGGAGCATGTGTGCAAGGAGCAGGGACCAGGTCTAATCCTAATGTCTCAATCTACAGAGAGAGAAGATCTCGTTGGTGAATTTATGCTTTATCTTTGGCTTTCCTCTGGATGAGGTGGGAGCTGGACGTTTCAGGCTCTGCTGGACCCCTGACTGGTGCTGAGCAGGCTCCTCAGTGTGTTCCTGTCACAGACCACTCTCCACCGGCTGCCTGCAGTCCCCCAGCAGTTCCCTGCCTGCAGAGCACTGGGAAGATCATCGCCACTCCCTGAGCAGGCAGGCTCCCGCTCCCACCCGCAGGCCAGCTGGCTCCCAGGCTCCCATAAAGCTTTAAAAGAAGCCAGGCGACTCACAGCTGAAAGCATGAGGTGTTTATTTGCACTGTAGACATATTGACTGCACTGAGAGCCAGCCGTGCTCCCTCCACAGCCCAGCTAAGGTGGGTCTGTGTGAGGAACAGCTGACAGAGATAAACGTCAGGAAAAGAGCACAACATCCGTCCATGGGCCAGTGCTTTCCCAGAAAGGGCTGATTTTAACTCACAGTCCACTTCCTTCAGCTGGGCTCCAAAAGCTGCTGTTGCTGCAAATCACATGATTGAATTGAAATGTTTGAGCTGTTTGTAGTAGGTAACATCAAGATCAAAACCCAAAATACTGCTTGGGAGCCTCTGTTCAACATCAAAGCAGAGATCTGCCACTCCTGCTCATGACAGATAGCTGCCCTCGCCATTACATCCTGCCTTCACAAACCTTCACACCAGAGATTTCTATTTCTATTTCTATTTCTATTTCTATTTCTATTTCTATTTCTATTTCTATTTCTATTTCTATTTCTATTTCTATTTCTATTTCTATTTCTATTTCTATTTCTATTTCCACATCTAATTTTTACAAGTCATTTCTAATACCTTTGCAAGGCTGGATGCAAGATGCAAGCACCCACCTGAAGATTTGCAAACTCTCCTGGCATTTTCCCCCTGAAAGCAGGAATTCAGGCTACTGCAGACATTCACCTTCCAAAATAAAACCCCAACCAATAGCCTCCAAAAATTTTTAAATGCCCATTTGTTAGTTCTGCCATGTGCTCTTCCAAAAGAGAGGGAGCAATGCCAAAGATGTCTTTTTCTTCTGCAAAGAAAGTGGGCAGTAGAGGATCCCACAGATCCTGAAACAGCTCAGTCACCCAGGAACTGGCACAGCTTAGTAATGTACTTAAAACCTGATTTTTTAATGGATATTTCCAAAGCTCTTCCCCCACTGCAAAAATTCACCCTCAGCTGCTCTGCAATGCAGGACCTCTCCTTAGGTGAAAGAGGGAATCCTGTGTCAAACCCATGTACAGTAGAGTAGAGAGGATGCAGTGGAGGGACAAGGTGTCATTCCCTCCCATCCATCCCTCAGTCACAGAGGAGCTGGGAAGCAAGGGGATGTTATCCAGCTCAGGCTGCTGCATGAGAGGCTGGAGGAAACACTTTGGACTGGAGCAAATGTGATCATCTCTTTCCATCTCCAGGCATGCTGTAGACAAAAAAGATGGTTGGGTTGAGTAGTTTTGCTTTTGAGATCTGGTCCCAGTTTTCTCTCCGATGCTGGCAGCCCTGTCTATCCCTTGTGTGCACAGAGCCCGTGATGCTGCTGTCACCATTTCTGCAAAGCAGGTGTCAAGGAGGGGGGCTGTGCCCAGGGAGGGGCCAAGCACAAGCTGATGTGGCAGAAGTGGGGGTGTCAGGTACTTCAGAGCTCATTGGAAGCCTCCCCTTTATAAGGAATGATGTTTCTCTTCTTCTCAGCTGCCTGGGAAGAGGTTTTGCTCCGAAAGGGTGGCCTCAGACACTGTCTGGCGTTTTGGTGGATGGTCCTCACTCGTGACCTCCAGTCTTTGCTGGTGACCACATAGAGGAGGGGGTTGAGAGCACTGTTGAGGCTGGCCAGGCCACGAGTCACCTGGTAGGAAACATAGACATCCTTTAAAGCCTGTGTGCAGGACCCTTGCGGCTGCCAGCGAAAAAACAAGTTGAGGTTTCTGAAGATGTGGTAGGGGAGGAAGCAGATGGAGAAGAGCACCATCACGAGAATCACCAGCCCGATGCTCCTCCTCCTGAGGCTGGGGTCCACGCTGTCATTCCTGCACAGCACCAACACCACGTGGCAGTAGCACCCGACGATGATGAGGAACGGGACGGCAAACCCGGTCACGGTGACAGCAAAGGTGTAGGGCAAGTAAAGGCCCAGGTGCTCGCGTCCTGTGGTGTCGTGGCACTGCGTGTCCCTGCCGTCCGCCTTGCTGAAGGCGAGGTCGGGAGCAATCTGCGCAAGGACCCACAGCCACACGGCGCCGCTCAGCCACACCGAAGAGGTCGCGCCCTGGCACCGGCCCCGCGCCTTCAGCGGGTGCACGATGCCCAGGTAGCGGTGGATGCTGATGCAGGTGAGGAAGCCGATGCTGGCGTAGAGGTTGAGGTGGAAGAGGCTGCGGGTGAGGCGGCACCAGACCTGCCCGAAGAGCCACACTCTGCCTCGCAGGTAGTAGCTGACGAGGAAGGGCAGCGTGCTGACGTAGAGCAGGTCCGCCAGCCCCAGGTTGCCCACCAGCAGGCTGAGGGGCTGGCGGGGCCCCGTGCAGAGGTGCCACAGCCCCAGCCCGTTCCCCAGCAGCCCCAGCGGGATCACGGTCAGGTACACGGCGGGCAGGAAGCGCTGGGCGAAGGCGGAATCCACGGGGCAAGCAGCCCGACTGCCATTGCCGGGCCAGGCGGAGAGAGCCTCGGCAGCCATCGGGCAGCCCTGCCCAGGGTGGCAGCCGGGGGCACTGCTGGAGGCACCGGTGCCCGCGGCAGCACCGTATCCTCCGGCGCAGGCTGCGTCTCCGCTCACCTCTCCGCTCCTGCTGAGCCCGGCCGGGGACTTTCCCCGGGGCGAGGGGAGGATGTGCCGGCAGCAGCCTCAGCCGAGCGGCTTCCGCCGCTCCCTCGGCGCCTCCCCCCAGCCACTGGAGGCGCTCGGAGCCAGGGACACGCAGCCCCTTGGCTATTTTGGGTGCTGCGAGTGCCTGGAGGGAGCGGGAGGCGGCAGAGGGGTGCCTGAGGAGAGGAGCCAAAGCTTTCCGTCTGTTTCTGTTCTGTGCCACTCGCGGTCAGGAGAAACCTCCCAGTTTTCCAGACCGGGGGGCTGGAAGCCTGCACCCCATGAACCACCCTCACTGCCATTCCTCACCGCTTTTCTCCTGGCTCCAACGCTCAGAAATGCCGGGAGCAGAGGTAAGCAGGAGGCTGGCAGTGCTCCGTGGGGCTCATGCTGCCATGCCCGGTGCCGCAGGCAGTGCCAGCGGGCAGAGCTGTGCCAGGCTGTCTGCCCCCGGCACAGGCAGAGTGAGCCCCGCTCAAGAGCTGCCCCCTCCCTACAGCTGCTTCTGCTGCCTACTTCCATGTCCCTCCCCAAGCACGCAAACCCTTTCCCCGTGCCTCCCTGGAGCGGTGCAGACCCGTGCAGGGCGGACGTGAGATGGGCTCTGCCTTTCCTTTCCTGTCACAGCGACCGTGAGGCAGAAGACACCCAGATACCGTAAACTGGGGCAAGAGCTGAAACCGGTGACCGACTGCATTGCTGAGCAGCTGCTGCAGCAGAAACGGGGCCAGAAATCATTTTGATCAGCGGGCGCGGGAGTTAACAGGAAAGCAGTCAGCAGGGAGAAGGTGTACCCTGATAAGCCATAGGAAAACGACCTTGGGGAAAAGACTTGAGGTGAAAGGCTAGGCTCTGGAAGGGCCACGGCAGCCTGCTTTCCGGGAATTGAATCCGGGAGGAGGCCGGTATCTCAGCAGCCGGTGGGGAGGAGGAGGAGGAGGAGGGAGGGTGAGCCCTGCCCCTCCGTCCCGGCTGCGCATCCATCCCTCCTCGGGAGCAGCTGAACATCTCCGCTGGACCGCGCTCGGCACGGCGGTTCGGGGACACGGGGGGGAAGCCCCCGGCGCAGATGGGGTGGTGGTGAGCTGCGTGTTGAGAGTACCAGTGTGTTTGCTGACTTCAGAAAGTGCTTGCTGGAGCAGATAAGCAGTGGGAAACATTGTGTGTTATTTCCTGCCTGTGTAATAGAATCTCACCGCCAAGGATGTGCCGCCGAAATGAGGAGGTGTAGAAGCTGTTTCCGCGTGGTGAAGATACGGCTTTCCTGCAGCTTGCAGAGGCTCTGGTGGGTCTGTGCTCCTGGAGTGACAGCAGCAGAGGGGGTCCATGGGGGTGCACCCCTCAGGGAAGTGATTCTCCATTCTGCCCTGCTCCTGCCCCCTTCACCTCTGTGCACTTGAGCTTCTTCTGCAGCTTGGGCTTGGGGTGGCACTTGCAGAGCAACTTTATGGAGGTTTGGAAGGTCAGTGAGAGGAGAGGAACAGACTGAGAGCAGTTCCCTTTGTCCCAGAGCATCAGCCTTTGGGAAAACTGAGGCAGAGACAGCAGCTGCCTGGGAGGACTTCAGTGATCATGGGAAGGGTCATGAGCTGCTCTCAGCAATGAAGGCAAAGCTTTCCCTGTCCTGAGAATGAAAGCTTGGAGCTGGTGCCTCCTGCCATGGGAAGAGAGGAGCAGGGCAGGGCATAGGGAGCGCTGCCCATGGGTGGCTGCAGCCCCATGCCCTCCACATCTCCTGTTCCCTGGACCTGTTGGAGGCACAATCACAGAGCTTTTCTCTTGTGCCTGCCTCCTGAGTGTTTTAGGTTCACTTGACCCATGGTTTCACTCGCAATACAGGTGCTACTGCCAGCTCTGCCCACACACCCTGCATGAGGACACTCCCCTCCGGCTCCTGGCTCTGGCAGCAACAGCAGTGCTGATGTCAGGATGAGAGCACAGGGCCAAGACAGCTCCTGCAAACACACAACCTGAATCATATATTTCCAGGAAAAATAAAAAACCCGTTTGATCTACTTGATTTTTTTTTTTCAATTGAGCACTGCATTCCTGTGCTCAGTTTCTGAAAATGTTTTGCCTTAATAAGGGGCTCATCCAGCCCTCTCTCGCCCAACTCTATGCATTTAAAAATCATCAATCATGAGAATGGCTTGGAAAAGAAATTCTGATGCATGTTGTTTACTTATCCAGTAGGACAGTTTTCCTTCAGCTGCTGCGTGTGCTTGCACAGAAATGAGCCACGATCTGCTGCTCATCACTGGCTCAGGAGCGTGGCTGGCAGATCCCAGGCTGTGTGCAGATGTGCCTTGAGGACAGGAGAGAATTTTTTTTTGATTTGGGGATTTTTATCTTTACACGTTACCCATGGATGGGGTGGAATATTTCTCTGCTGCCCCACATGAGCAGGCAGAGCCAGGACCCTGCGTCAGAGCCTCAAATAACCACGTTTCCAGGGTAGCAGGGCTTTAGAGCGAAATACTGTGAGACTGGCAATCAAATTGCAAGGGTTGATTTCCCTGTATTCATAGGGAAAAATAACTCTGATTTATTTGGAATCATTAATTCATTATTTAGATGCTTAGTGAATCAGGGAGACATTCTGTAGGGGGAAAAAAAAGATAATTATAGCAGAGGTGTGTTGAATCATTTGTTTGAGATGAGAATTGGAGGTTGCTGCCTGAAAAATGAACTTCTGATTTTTACCATCACCCAGAGGTGGCTAGGCAGGATCTGGGAATGTTTGACAGCCCTGGCAGCTTACCCGACCTTGGTGGCTGAGTCCCAACATGCTTGAACAAGAACTGGCTTAAAACCAGGATTTTCAGTACCCACAACGCGTTTTATCCATGTCAGTCGAGGAACGTGGTAGTTTTGAAGTCTACATGAGCTTTAGGTCACCACTTGTTTGGCATGGCCACCAGAGAACTAAAAAAGTCAACCAAAGCTGTTTTTTCTGCGATTTGCTGCCTGCTGGAGGTTCACCGCATGCCCCGTATCAAACTGAATTAATGATTTGTATTCGGGCTGAGCACCAGATGACTGCAGTAAATAATTCTCTTTGTAGGCAATGTTTTACTGCAAGAGCAGTGAGGTTTCTTCCTTTCTTTCTTTTTTAAAATTTTTTTTTTACACCCTCAAGAGGTGACTGAACAGCATCCTTGACTTTCATTTTATTTTCAGTTCTTGCAGGACCTGAGGGAGTGGGTGAGTTGCCTTGGCCCCGCTGCCTTTTCTGCTGCTGCTGGGGAGGCTTTTCCTCGGGCTGGAGAGAGGAGCTCCCCCTGCCATTCAGCCTCTTGCCCCTTCTCCCCCAGATCTGCCCTGGTATTCGCTGTCCTGGCCAGGAGCACAGCCAGCTGGTGGGGGTGGCTGCATCGTGCTGGGGAAACCCCAGTCCAGGGGAACTGGAGGAAGTGTGGGCCTGGCAGTGGGAGGGGTGAGCTACAGGGGAGTTTGGGCGTTGATTTCTGGGAGGCTGAGAAGAGGCTGTGCCATGCCCTGCCCTGCTCTCCTGCACATCCCAACACTGAAGACCTGGGCACTGCTATGGCCAGGGCTGGTGCCATCAGCTGAGCTTATGGCTGGGTAAAACTGAAGGGTTTAACCCAGGATATAATAAACTGTAATAATGTGTTCAGTGTTTTGATTCACATATTTTTTCTTTTTCCTTCTCTTACTGTAAGTAGCCTGAATTGAGGTGCCTCCGAGGTGCCCCGCCCTGTGCCAGGACTTTCCTGCACCCACCGAGCCGGCCCTGAGCAGCAAGGCTGGGCTCACCTTGCACAGACAAGCTCCACACCTGGATGAGCACATCTTTATTTTTAATTCGCATCTAAAATAGTCCATCTCTCACCTGGACACGTCACTCAAACCGCTGCTCCTTCCAGCTGCCCTTCCCGTGGCGGAACGCGCGTTCCCTCTGCACGTTTGTGCGAGGCCGTTAGAGGGCATTTGGGTTTCATTTTCCATCACCCAGGACTTTTTACTGGGAGAAAGTACATCCAGAGCAGCCGAGCAGCTCTCCTGCGCCGACTCCTGCACGGCTGGAGCAGCTCCAGCCCGTCGGGAGACGGCCCCGACTCATCTTTGCGATTTGTTTTCCCTTTTCCCTGCTTTTCGCCGGGCCCCGGCTCGCGGGGAATGTGCTTGGATGGCAGGCGGTATGTCTGGTGCTGCGGAGCGGAGCCTCCGCTGTCTGAGCTCCTCGCTTGCCGAAGCCCCGCCAAACCACCAGCGCTTTGGAGAGGAGGAGGCCAGGCAGAGCGGGAAGGCTGGTGTTTATTCTGGAGGGATGAGGGGAAGGTGAATTAGAGCTGCCATCAGGAGGACCCTGCCCATGCCCGGGAAGGCAGCTGCTGGGTTGCAGGGTGGGTACCGTGCCCTGGCTGAGCTCCTGTGTGGTCGAGCAGCTCAGCCAGGGGTGGCAGTAACTTGTGGGGTGCAGCTTGATGACTTGCTGCCTCCCTGGGGTGCCAAGGCATGAGGGTTCCCTCCAGGGATTTTGCTTCCAGGTGCTGGAGATGGTCTCTGTTGAAGTCCCTGGGAAGCAGAGCTGCATGAGGTGGCAGAGAAGCAGCATCACCTCTTCAGAAGCCCCAGTGATCCAGGAAAGGACCAATTCCTGGTTTCTTGGGTGGGTTTATGCTTGGAGCAGGATTTTCCCATTTCCCATTTCATTCAGCCTAAGGAACTTGGGATGCTGCCCAGTAACCCTGCCTGGGGCAGCAGGGTGCACAGGGGAGGCAGGTGATGGGTGACACAGGAATCTTGTTCTCTGTTTCCAGCCTCCTTTGCCGCCAAAGTCCATCATTTCTTCTCTGTCTTCCCGATGGAAACATCCTCCATCTTCACCATAACCACAGTGCCATGGGTTTGTGCCAGACTCTTTGCCGGGATGAGGTGTTGGCTCCAGGGTGAATCCGGGGTGGGCACAGCTACAAACGACCTCCTCTTCCCCTCTGGAAAGGCAGAATGGAGATCAGTGGGGAGATGGAGAGCGGTGGTGGCATGTCCCCCGCAGCTGGGGAGCAGGGGCACGTGGCAGAGGCAGTGCAGGGGGAAAGAAGTGGGCAGAAAGTGCCACCTGTTTCCCCCTGCACACCAGAACACTTCTCCCAGTGTCCACACTGGGGTTTGTGTCAGGCTAATAAAGGGGCGGCACGACCACCTCGTGGGTGTGCCCAGGGAGCCAGACAGGAGCTGCAAATCCATCTCTGGCCATAGGGGCAGGCCGGGCTCACCTGGGTGGGATTCACAGTGCTCCTGGATTCACAAATCCAGAGACCCCAAAATTCTGCACCTGCCATCGGCTGTTTTCCAAGCAAAGTTTCAGGAGATGGTTCGTGTGTCCCTGAGACACGGCCCGCTCATGGCTGAGGAGGGCTGATGGGGGGCCCACAGGTAAGTGGGGATCCCGTGGCTCGTGTTGGCCGGCACTTCCCTTTGTCAGTGACTCGCGTTGCCCAGAGGCAGCAGCTCCACCCAGCCTCACTCACCGCTGGGAACGCTGCCGGCAGGGCCGGGCAGGGTCTGGCCATGCAGAGCCGCCTCTGGGTCTCCAGCCGGCAGTAGCGGTTCTGGTTGGACACGCGGGTGGCAAAGCCCAGCCCGCAGGTGGCCGAGCAGGCGCTCCACTCCGTGCCCCACTCCTGGCAGGGGTGTCGCAGCAGCGGGGACACTGCCCCGGGGGCTGTAAGAAAGGAGATAAGGGGAAAGGAGGGTTGGAGGCAGGGGCTGTGCAGTGGCCTTGTGGCGCTGCAGGCAAGCCCCGCGCGGCAGAGAAAAGTGTGCGGGGTCTCCTGCTGATGTTTCACAGCCTGGGGTGAAGGGGCCGCCCCCAGAGACTTGCGGGCACCCCTGGAGCTGCCCTGCATCTCACCTGCCCTGGCATCCCGGAGGAGGTGCTGGTCCTGGGCTTCACAGATCCACTCTGGGCAGCACTTCCCGGGGATCTCCACGCGCCGGGGGAAGGGGCAGTCCGGGGTGGGCAGCCGGACATCCTCCTGGCAGAGCGGGATGCAGTTGAAGCCCCCGTCCAAGCAATGGCACTGGATTTTGCAGCTGGGCTGGAAAACCTCCCCGTCTCGATAGACGCGGCCGTTCACCTCGCAGCCCTCCTCATCGTCCTCAACTGCAAGTGACAGCCGGGGAGCCCGTTAGGGACAGAGTGACAGAGAGATGGGGATGGCAGGGGGCGGTGCTGGGGGTAACTGTGGGGCTGAACAAAGGAATTGAAGCGAGGCGACCACAGAAGTGACTGAGTGGTGTGTGGGACAGACTTGGGTGTGCAGCAGCATGTTCATCACTCAACCTCCTCCCCCTCCCTGCCTTCCCTCCTCAGCTCTTTTTTTTTTTCAAAGCAATAGCTCACAAGCTGGGAGAACTCCCCTGCCCTTTGGCTCTGACCCTGCCTTCAGGCTTTCCAGGCTAGGAAAAGTTTCTCTGATTTCTCTGCAGGACCCCCAGGCTCCAGCCTTGGCTGGGTGACTGCAGCATCCCTGGGACCTCCCTGTCCATTCTCACTCAAACCACCCTGAATTCTCAGCCAGAAAGCAGAACAAGAGCTGGCCGGAGATGAGGCACAGCCCCATGGCCAAGCTGCATGCATTATCCACAGGAAAGCTGCTTTCCTAGCCTTAACCACTACCCTGGTGGTGCTGGGGGATGTTGTAGCCACGTGAGCTCATGACTGGAGCTGGGCTGTGTGCTGGGCTGGAGTGTGGAGGTACCCCGGGGAAAATGAGCACCCCTGTGCTCACAGTTGCAGGTGCCTCCTGTCCCTGCAGGTGCTGAGCTGTAGTCACAGACGAGGCCCTGGCTCTGGTCACAGACGTTCAGGAAGTCGCAGGGCTCTCCCAGGCGCCGGGCACAGATCCTGCAGCAGCCACACCCATCCAGGACCAGGGGGGACCCGCGGGGGCAGCGGGGTGGCACCCAGGGGCAGTAGCAGGGTCTCCGGCACAGCTGGGCACAAACCTGTGGAGGCAAAGCTGAATCCATACAGGTGGTTTTTGGCTAACAGCTGCTTTGTCGCTGGGACAGCCAGGTAACTTTGTCTCAATCACAGCGGCAGATTTTTGGTGGAGGGAGGCTCTGCAAATCCATGGGAATATCTCAAAGCATCCTGGAGAGCTACTGTCCCCTTTAGCTATGGAAAACACGGAGAATCAAGGATGCCCAGACGCTCAGCACTCTGCAAGATGGGGATTTTAATGTGCCACTGCTCTGAACACACAGGAGGAGGATGGAGCTGCAAGGGGAACATCCCAGGCAGTGGTGGTTATTTAATGAGGTCAGCAGCCCCAAGCAGCTCAGTGGGAGAGAGGAAGGGAGGGAGGGAAAGCACCCACCCCCATGTCTGCCCCCTGCCCCTGTGCCCAGCTGGAGAGGCGGCTCTGCAGGGACTGAATTCACAGGGTGAGTGCCCAGCACCTCACTCCTGACAGCTTTAAGAGCTGTCATTCATGCCAGGAAGCAGGACATTGCATCAGCATGGGGATCTGAAGCCAGGCAGACCTCACTGCATTCCTCACTGGTCCAGCTGCACCCTCTGCTTGTCTCTGGCTGCAGCATCCTCACCTGGCCTGGCCCACTGAGCAAGGGGCCCAGAGATAGGCATGTTTTCAAGGACTGGGAGCTGTTTTCACTCGTGCCTAGACTGAGTAATCACTTTGGCAGGGCTGTGCACTGCAGTCCTTTGCCTGCTCAGCCAATTTTCTGCCAGGGAGGTGCTCACAGGAGTTCACCTGGGCAGGTGGATGTTTGTACCCTTGCCTCATCCTGCTTGCACAGCCACTCTAGCACCAAGAGCGTTTTTAGGCAGCTCTTGAGCTCCCACCAAGTCACATGTGACAGAGCTATTGCATACAGAGCCTGAAGCCACGAGAGTTGGCTCTGCAGTTTGGAAGTGAATCCTTGGCCAGTACTGGCCTGACAGTGCATGTGAGCCCCCTGGCAGCCCTGCTGCTCAGCACCATGCATGTGCTGCTGCATGCAGGGCCAGCGTGTGCAGCACAGCAAACGTGCAACCAAAACACTCATCCCTGCCCTGGTCCAGCTATGGTGTGACTACTGAGTCTGCCAGGAGAGCAATGGTTTCAGCCAGACCATGGAGGTTTTAGATACCATTTTTCTTCTTCTTTCAGTTTCTCCCAGTGGCATCAGGTCTGACATGATGAGTCAGACAGAGAGGATAGCTACTGGTGCTCTATCTGTTCCCCATTTGCAGCAGTTCAGATGCTTTTCATGGGACTGTACAAGTGTCAGTGCCAGTAATTTGAGTTAAAATATATCCAAAATAATTGAGTAATCTGTGTCTAGTTTTAGTTCTGTCAGTGAGCAGCATTATTAATGCAGTGGGGACCGAGGGACTGGCTGTGGTGGCGGGGTTTGGGCTGGCAGCACAATGGTCCTTGGTGATTCTCCAGGCACTCATGAGCACCTGGGGCAAGAATCATCACTCTGTTACAGCTTACTCAGGCAGCCAAGGGCATTTTTCATCTTTCAGGAGGTTGTTATTACAAATCAATGTTTTAGAAAGATTAGCCAAGCCAAAAATCCATTTCCCCCTGCTCCTTGTAATTTACTTGTCTTTAGATGACAATGTGGCTCCTGTCAGAGATCTGAAATTCTGGGAAAGAGTCAAACAGGCACGACGCTGCCACGACATCCCTGCTTGGAGATTCAAGCAGCAATTAGAACTTGGAGCTGAGATGCCCCAAATTTTTCAACATTCCTGTTCGCTGCACAGGCAAATATTTTCACACAGATTCCAAGAAAAAAAAAATCTCTACAACAACCCAAATCCCATTGGAAGCACTGGCTTGGCGTGAGCGCTCCGAGAAGTGGGGAGAGCTGAGTAATGCCAGGGCTGGTGCTCGTGGCTTGGCCCCGGCCTCGGGAGCCTGGGCGGGGATGGAGGAGCCTGGAGGAGCCGCTACCGCCCAGCTGCTGCTCGCTGGCTGGCGGGGACCGAGCGAAACCCAGCCCGGAGAGCCGCGGGGACGGCAGCGAGCAGCACATTGCTGGCATTCCTGTGTGCTCCAGGGACTCGCACAGCGGAGCCTTGGGCCCAGGAACGCTCAGACCCTGCTGCTTCATCTCAAACACCTCTCCCGAGCACGGCTCTGCCCCCTGCATCAACACAGCCTGGCTGCCGGCCGGCGATAGCCCCCGGGCTCGTGGTGACACCCCAGTCCCTCCTGCACCCCACTGTGTCAGAACCGGGGGCTCCACGGCTAAAGCTGCCCCGGTGCCCCATCTCCCTTACCTTGGAGAGAATGCAGAGGAGGGAGAGGAAGAGGAGCTGCTTCTCCAGCTGGAGCCTCATGGTGCTCTCCCCTGTGCCACTTCAGCACATCACCCCCCAGGCAGTTTGGAGGCAGTGGCGTGTTCGCAGGTTTTAAAGCCCAGAGCAGGTCCTGCTGGTGTTTATACTCTCCCTGCTCTGATGTCACTCACAGGCTCCAATATAAACATGAGTAGGTTTGGACAAGCCTCAAGATTTTCTTTTTTTTCCTTTCTATTTTTTTTCCAGCCCACATTCCAGCTGCCATTTCCACTCTTCTCAAGGTGAGAATATGCTGTCCACCAAGACAAGGAGTGAAGGGAAGGGATGCTGTGCTGTCCCTGGGGAACCAGGCTGGTGGGGTGATCCAGCTCCCTTCTCCTAGCCAGGGAGGGAAGGTTCATCCCCTCTCCTGCTGATCACAGTCTGCCCAGGCAGAGCTGGTCTCTTTCTCCTGGGATCTGAAGGGCTTGGCAGGACTGTCCCTGCTGCTGCTGTGGGACAATGCTGTGACCTGGCAGCAAGAGCATCCACCCCTATGTTTAATGCTGCACCCAGTGCATGGCAGGCTGTGGAAGAGGGGTGAGCCACCCAAAGGAGCTGGAAATGGATTTGCTGTGGTGGTGCTGCTGCCACATCATCCCCATCCTGAGAGGGACTGTGGCCACCTGGAGAGGATGCTGGGGTGGGGTGGTTGGATGCACATTGTGTTGCATTGTCCTGGGTACCTAATGCAGAGAAGGCTGCAGTCTGACCCTGCTGATTTCAAGCCTTGTAAATGCAAATTCAGCCCATAAACTATTATGATCATCTTAATCAATTGTGAGAATTAGAAATCCAAGATTGGGGAAGAAAAGCAGTTGCTCAGCCATTGCCTCCCAATGCTTTCTCAGTCTGCCCTGTGCAAGCTTTTCTCACATCCTGTGACTGAGGAAGTGAGGCTGGCTCTTAGGAAAGACAAACCTAAGCACCTCCAGACCTACACTAGACAGAGTCACTTCTCCAAATTCCCATTTCCCAGATCTTATCACAAGATATGAGAGAACAATTTGTGAGCCCAGAGCTCAAAGGAGAGGACTGAGCTTAAGGATGCAGGATGACCTGCAGCTCTCCCTGGCTCCTCTCCTGCACCCCTACCCCTTGCCTGCAGGATGTGTTCCAGGGGCCAGGACTACTGCTCCTGTGCTGGCCCAAGGGATGGATCCTGTATCATTCAGGCATGAGGAGAACTGCTGCTGGATATCAGGTATGTGTTGGCAAATACACAGTAGGTGCTGGCTGCTATTAGCAGAACACCAAAACCATGCAACTAAGACTGACGACCTATCTCTCCCTCCTGCCTTTTCTCCCTCTGTTTTGCTTTTGTGGAACAGGTTCTCAGTGACCTGAGCAGCACTCCTGACCTCTCCATGCTTGCCATAGCCTGGAGGCCAGGGCATGGAGCAGGACGGGCACAGCCCAGCAGGGAGGAGCGCAGACTGATCTCTCACATTACCACCCCAAATCTTGCTTTGGCTGTGCTTCATTAGCTGCAGTCAGGCTGTTAACAAGGTCGTGGCAGCCTGTGGGAATACCAGGACACTTTCCAAAGGCTGCTGTCACTTATGCAAGTGCCAGAGCCTCTGCTCTGCATGTTGGAGCCCCAGCTCCATGCATCACCCAGGCCGTGCCTGGAGGTCCAGGGGTCTGCTCTGGCAGCCCTACCTGCAGAGGAGACATGAGGATGGCACATTGCTCTGAACTCACTGGCAGGAGGACGGTTCAGCACCCACTGACAGGTGCTCACAAGCCTAAGGGTTTGATACCTAAGGCTGGAGACACCTCTTGTGTTCCACTTGAGTGCTCTCCCACTGGCTACGGCTCAGCCAGACATGCTGGGAGTGGTTTGGGAGAGCCAAAGTGCCGATCCAGCCTTGCCACAGGGAGACAGTTCAATTAATTATTCCAGGCTTGTGTTTATTAGGGACTCCTGATTAATGGCCATGAGTTCATTTCCCAGTAAAAATCAGCTGCCAGTGCTGGTAACAGAAATAGAAACCTCTCATTTCCCACCATGAATGACATTTGGAGCAGCTGACAGACCCCTGTGTGAGGTCTCAGGGGGCAGCAGGGCACCCCTGGGGGAGGCTGAGGCTCAGGGCTGCCCAGGGGAGCCAAATGGACATTAAACCCCTGTCACCTGATGTGCCCTGGCTACAGGGTCAGCTCCTTTCTTTATGCTCTCCTCAGCTCTGAACAAGAGGGGACCTTGCTTCCCCCCACACCTGATGTCCCTGAGGTCTAGATGTAGTGAGCTGACATCACTGCGATGGTTTGACATCACAGGAAGCTTCAGAGCTCAAGCAGTGACAGAGAGCCCAAGTCAAGCCTGAGTCGAGTCAACACCCTCAAGTCAAGCAGTCAGATGGGGCCAAACCCAGCACCCCATGCCTGGCAAGCTGCCCACACTTCTGATGGCATTGGCAATCCTCACTGGTACCTTGCTGGGTTTTGGAGGTGCCCAGCGGAGCTGACTGGAGGGGTACCCACAAAGTCTCTCATATTCTGCCTTCCCAAAGAGAATTCTCCTTGGGTGCCATGGGCTTTAGCTTCCCTTCTCCCATCTCTCTGGGTCCCACGTGCCTGCCCAGGTTGCTGTGCTGGTGCTGCAGGGGCTGCAGGCAGAGCCTGGCCCAGGAATTCAGCCCCTGCTCCAGTTCTGATGTGCAAAGTTGCACCAGAACTGCACATTAGCAGTTCATTTTATAAATACTCAGTTATAGCCCTTCCCCTCTGGAGCACATACCCTGTAAGTGTTCTGTACCATAAGTGTGATTTCAGAGCTAGTAATTAAGTCCATATGTCTCGCTCCACAGTTTCCATGGTATTATTGTCAGGTTTTTGGGGGGGTTATAATTTTTTTTTTTTTGTGGTCAGTTGTGCAAGAAAATAGTTGATACAGGGATCTGAATGCATCTCCTTTAAGTTAGCCGCTGGCAAGCTTTGCTGTTTCTATAGAAATGAAGGAACTGCCCCAGTGAATTTACATTTTAGAGAGCTGAGTTTTTCATGTGTTTGCTGTTCTAACGTGCCATCGTGAATAAGACAGAAAAGCTCTCATTTGCACACCCTGCTCAGCTGAAATTGCATCCATCTGGGATGAATGGTGAGCATATTCTCCCTTCGTGCCTTTCCTTTGCTGGAGACTCCCCTTCTTTACTCTCATCATGTGTTAAGCACCCTCCCTAGAGCTGGGGGAAGTCAGAGCAGGGTCTGGATGTACAAGGGATGGAGGGAGCAGTGAGGCTGTCCTGGCTCCTGCTGTGAAAATGTGGGTTTAGGGTGGGCCCAGCCCCATGGCTTAGTGGGGAGAACATTCCCTTTGCTCCAGAGCACTCCTGGCTCAAATCCCCACTGTAGAGAAGCAGGGCTGCCCATGGAGGGTGGACAGCACTGGTGGGAAGTTGGACATACATCCAGCTTGGAAAAACCAAGAGCCCTGAGCTGAAATGGAGATGCCTCAGGTCTCCTTTGGCTGTTGGACACTTTGGGGTGGCTGCTCGATGTTTTTCATGAGCCTTCTGGAAAACACCATGGCTTTGGGAAATTTTGAAATATCTCTGCTTTTGGCAGGATGGGAGAATTGTTTCCTACCCAGAATGAATCTGGCTCCAGTTTCAAACAGCAAGAGCCGAGAGAGGTGGTGATGGCTATTTCCACCCCTGTCTGGGCATTTTTATTCCCTCTGGTTCTCACACCTTAACTGGGCAGCAGAGCCAGGCTGAGAGGACTGGCCACCCGGGGGGACAAGGGATGGGCCAGGCAGTCTTTTACCTTGAGGTCACTGCTTCCACCCCAGACCCGGGATGCAGGGACTGAAAGAATTTACCATCTGGTGCCTGGCCAAGTGACATGTGAGAAAAGAATTCGGGGCTGCTGTCCAGTTTCTGATGGTCAGGCAACTGCATCAGGAACCTTGGCTACATCTGGGACCAGCTAACCCCTCCAAGCTCCCAGCCACGGTGGCAAGGCCAGCAAGGCAAGGCTGGGCCCCTGCCAAAGGAGGGACAGGAACGATGCCTGCTGGTGGGGACACCTGATCCTTCACCATTTCCCAGACATTTTTAGGTAGGTTTCACTAGAAAGAAGCATTGATAAATGAGGCTTGGGGCTGGTTCTGCTCTCAAAGCCTTACATTGCCAAGAGGAAGGAGCTGAGTGATTACATGAGGAGCAAATGGACTATCACAACCAAGAAAAGGCTTGGCTTAGCCAAAACTATAGTGAGAGCTCATTCTTCAGACTGAGGGGCTTCTCATTAGCACAGCACAGCCTTGTATCAGGGGTTGTGAAGGGACAACAGAGAAAGATCAAGCCCATCAAACTTTGGGCAATACTTCTGTATGATTTTTTTTTTCCCTGCAGTCCAGACAAGAGCAATTCATAATTGTCCCACTAAGTTAAACATTCAGATAACTCAAAGAATAAGACTTTTGTAAAACAAAGCTTGGAAACTTCAGCCAGATGAGGTTTTCCATTATTATCTGGAAAACAGTGTCAGAAATCATCATGTATTCAATATTGTGATCCTCTGGGAGTTATTTTTTTTATTGAGTATCAAACGTCATCAAACATAAACTTCTTTAAAAAATATCACTAGGAGTTTTATCTTTCAGACAAGATATAATCCCCAGATCCTGACCTTGTGTGGTTACTTGACAGATCCTTTGTATTTTCCATGGAGCTGGATGGCTCACTCATGTTTCCTGATCAAATTGCTCATTCTTTTTGACTATCACTATTTTTCTCGTGGTTTCAGGCTAAGATAGACAGTGTTTTTCCTTCAGTTCTTGTCTGGCTCGAGGGTGCTGTGTGTTCTTACACAGCTGCCATGTCCCCTGCAGCATCAGAGGCAACAAATGGAGGCACTCACCCATGTGCAGCCAGTGATGGTTTTAGGTGTCCCCAAACACACCTTGTAATTGTGCCAGCTCTGCTTTAGAGAGGGGTTTGGTGATGGCTGTGCTCCCTTCCAGCCCTGCCTTCTGTGACCCTGGTAAGGCTCTCCAGGATGCAAGTGCTGCACACATGAGGCAGCTGGTGCTGTGCCTGGGAAGCGTGTGATGCTGGGAGAGGTTTGGGTGGCACAGGCTGTGTCTGTGCTCAAATGTCACAGCCCTTCCCATCCCTAGGGCTGCTCTTGGCTCACCAGCAGCAGGAGAAGCTCAGGGTGCTGGTGGATCCAGGATGCTGAGACAGGGCAGTGCTGGGGAGGGGACAGTGACCTGGGGCAAAGACAGCCCTCTTCAGCTGGCTTATCTCCAGTGGGTGCCCTGCAAACCCCTGGCGATGGCTGAGACCTTCCCAAAGACAGTGAAGTGGGCATTCCTCAGTGTCCTTGATGATGGGAAGGAGCCTGGCTCCTGCAGGAGCTTTCAGCAGAGACCTTGGGCACATTGGGAAGCTGGGCTGGAGGGGAACGATGAGCTGCCAGTTCACCCTTCACACCCAGCACTTGAAAACCCCAAATGACTGGGCACCACCCAAGCCAGCCTGCAAGGCTCCCACTGCTTCTCCCCAGGACTCGTGCCAAAGGTTTTGCAGGTGAGTCCCACTTCCAAATTTCACCCCAGAGAACAAAGCAAGGGCTGGGCTTGCTCTCCATCTGCTGAGCAAGACTGGAAAAGCTGAAGCAAGTGATGCCTCCATGTGCCAAGGAGACCCAGGCCCCCAGCCCTTCCCTATGCCCCCTCCTGGTGCCAGAGCCATCTGGAGACATTTCCCAAGCATGAACTTTACATAAACCACCTCCTCTTGTCCCCTTCCTCAGCCAAATCAATAAAGTCTTGACTGAAACCTTTAGAGCCTGTGTGGGATCCAGCTGAGAAAAACAAACCTCTGGGTCTCACGATGGTTATGGAAGCAGCGATGTCGCCTGGAAAGTATGTACCGGGGAGCAGAGAGCAGAGGGGAGAGCAGAGGAGCTGGGCACCAGCTCAAATATGACTCAAAATCATGGGAAATTATTTCTGATTAATGTAATTACTTCGGCTCCAGCCCTGATCAATATGAGGAGCTAAAATGCTCATAAACCGGCCGAGAATGTGAACTATGCAGAATGATCTGTAAAAGGTGTTTGGCTGGGTGCTCTCTCCCCTGGCTCTTGGGCTGCCCAGGGCAGGGTGACCTGGTGCTGTGGGAGGTGGGAGAGCAGTGATCTGCTAATTGCAAACTGGTGGCCCCCAAATGAGAATCCCCCCAAAGGAGCAGGGAGGGGACTGCCTCATGCAGGCCCTGAGCCTGAATAAAAGCAACCAGCTTCCTTGGCTGGGCTTCTTCTGAGCTCTGACCACAGAGCAACAGCCAAGACTGGCCTTTTACAGGCTTATGGTGGCCTCCACAGTGTGGGGAGGTTCTGGTGGGCTGGCACCCAGCACAGCCCAGGCAGGGGCTCTGTGTGGGCACTGAGGAGGCAGTGAAGAACTGCAGGACCATGGGGACACAGCTGGAGAGGACAGCGTCCTCAGACCTCCTGCTGCCTGAGCCCCAGCTGTGCCAAGTGTGGTGTCCATCTGCAGCTCCCTCCTCAGGGGCAGGGAACTGCACCCACAGGAGGAGGAGCCTGGGAGATCCATGGAGATCAAGGCCAGGTTAGGTGAGGCTTTGAGAAACTTTGTCTGGTGAAAGGTGGCGGTGGCAGGTGATTGGGAACTAGATGGTCTTTAAGATCCTGTTTATCTCAAACTATTCTGTTGGCATCTCAAAGATGCCCTGCAGCTGGTCCCCATGAATGATGCCTGTGGCCATATGGAGGTGGTAGGAATTTCGCCCAATGAAAGCAAGCAGAGGCTGGGGAAAAGGTGCCCTGGGGCATGGGGGTCTCCCATGAACTGGTGGTTTCTCTGACATAGGGAGGAAAGGGAAGAATGGATGTTAGAGTCTCATTTTATTTCCTGCTGTTCCCCAGGAAAATGGACTGAGCTGGACTGGGAACTGCAAGGCATCCCTCCTGTACTTTCATATCAAGTCCCTTTGGGGGTGGGTTTCCACCTGCTGCAGGGTTTTGGGGAGAGAAATGGGGAAAGGGAGTGTTTGACTCATGTGGCTGGCTGCACCTGGTTCTCCAAGGCTGGTGATGGCAGCTGGGCTATGGCTCGGCTTGTCTCAGGAGCTGCTCCCAGCCAGTTTGGAGTCAGCCAGAGCCCCAGAGGAGCATCTTACAAGGCAGCTCCTCTCACAAACCAGTATCCAGGAAGGAAAATGCAGCCTGGAAGCCCTATCCCCAGGGCAGCAATTGAAGTGTGGAGAGCAGCATGTGCGTGGGGCAGCCAGGCTGGTCCTCTGCCCTCCCTACTGGCCCAGGCTGCAGAGGCTGTTTTCAGGTGATTTTGCTGCTGTGTATGCTGTCCATGATACTTTTCCAGAATTATCTCCATGTCCTTCCTGGAGCAGAGAGCTCCCTGGGCCACATGGACAAACGCTGGTCAGTGATTTGGCTGGAAACCACGTGTAGCACAGCGTGGTTGGGGTTAGGAGAGCTGTTTCCCCGGCATTTGGCTGCCCTCTCCACTGCCAGAAGCTGACCACATTCAAATCCCGGCTTTCCTCACATTCCGTGGTCCTGCTGGGCTGTGGTCTGCCACCCGTGCAGGCCAAGCCATCCTGCTGGCCTGCCACCCAGAAATGCTGCTCTGGATCATCAGTGGGAGGATTAAACACAAACACTTGGCACACCGCAGTCCTGGAGCGCGAGGCAGGGAGCGAGGGCTGTCAGAGCAAAGGGAAGATCCTCTGAGCTGTGCAGGAGAAGCCAAGCCAGCCTGGCACGTGTGAGCGGATGAGGGACAAGTGCAGAGGGACTCCAAGGGACACCAGCTACTCTCTACGTGCAACCCCAGCTTTGAGATCTCGCTTTGCTGCTGCCACAGTTCACCACAGACTCGTGGTGCAACTTCTCCTGCAGAGCAGTCCCTTGACCAGCAGCTCGGCCCAGGGATGCTCTGCTCAGCCCAGGGTCCCTGCAGCGAGGCAGAGTTGTGTCTCCAGCCTTGGCTGCTGCAGCCTCCCTCCATAATCCCGACCTTGCAGTGCTGCTGTGCCTTCCCCTGCATTACACGTACCTTGTGCCTCCTGTGATGGCACCAAAGGTGCTACAACCCACAGAGAGGCAGCTCAAGGGTCCTGCACTGTCACACAGCTTCTGCTTGGACCTGGACACATCCTCCATGGCCTGATTGTCCTTCTTGTCCCCATGCAGGACCATGGGCACCTGCTTTGAGCCAAATTTCGTCTCCCAGGACTTGTCTGTAGGGTGAGGGCCCAGCCTGGCTCCTTCTGCCTCTGAGCCCTGGCCCCTGGAAACATCTGCAAGGAAATAGCTGAAGGTATTGAAAGGGGAGGCAGGAAACGCTCTGAATATTTTTTCCCTAAATGTAATGACACTAATGTTGTTTGCAGTGTTAAAAATAGAAATGAAGAGAACCTGCCTTTTTCCTGTTTGCTTTCAGCTCTTACTTTTCCTGCCTGGCTCTGCATTCTGGGAATCTGCATGAAAGTAAACCTAAGAAAGATCTCAGCAGTGCGCAAAGCAAAGCCAGATGAGCTTGGCCTTGGCTCCAGCTTCCCCAAGTGGGGCCATGCTCCTCTGTGGAGCACAGGGAGCTTCAGGCTGTGCACTCCCCACCTCCAGCCACTGTCCCTGCAGGCTCTGCCATCTGTGCTGGGACCAGCACTGACCCCACTGCTGCAGAACTGGCCGCTCTCATTGGCAGTGTGGCCACCTGCTGCACCCGTGTCCTGGCTCCGGTCACTCTCCTGACTTTCCCAAGTGGATCAGTGGGCTCTGAGCAGTGCTGCTGCTCCTCCTTCCATAGCTGACAGAGCTGTTCTCCTGCCCCAGGCTGGATCTGCCAGGGTGCTACCACAGAAGCCCTGGGCAAAATCTCCCTGCTCCCACCTCTTCTGCTGGAGATGTTTCTCCAGATGCCTATGGCACATTGCTTCAGCATGCCCTGCATGCACCCATTCCCAGGTCTCCTTCCCATCCTCCTTCAACTGGGAGGATTTTGCTGCCAATATCTCACCAGCTCATTACAGAGCAATGATCATCACTGAATTTAGAGGATGAGGGATTCAAATTCAGCTTTGAGCCAGACCAGGATTCCCAGAACCTGGAGGATCAGGTGGGGGTGCCAAATCCCAGTCCTGAGCACAGCAAACTGGCCACAGTTTCACAGTGTCTGAACAGCAACGTGCCTTTAATTTGGGAGGCGATACCACACCCCGGGTCAGCACGGCTGCCTGGTTGCTGCAGGTGTTCAGACGGAAAGCTCAGCACTCATTTTTCAGCAGAGCAACCCAGGGAATGCGTGTCTTGGATGGAGGCTGCTGCCTGATTTATTACAGACTCAGCTCGAGGTGCCTCGGGAGAGTGAGCCCTGGCAGAGGATGAGAGGCAGGCGTGCGTACGGATGGATTGCAGCACACAAAATGCTGCGTTGTAGTAAGACTGCCTGGAATGCACCGAAGCCGGGAGCGGGAGGATGAATGAGTCCTCTGGCCTGGTTTACATTCCTCTGCCACCCCCAGTTTCTTTCTTGAGCTGGTGAATGGGGAGGGTGGGCAGCCTTGGGCTTTTGCTCTGTCTTGGAAATCCATGAGGCAGCCAAGCACTGGCCTGCAGTGTTGCTGGCACTGTCCTGGCCACATGAGCATGCTGACAGTGCCAGAGGACCGGCTCCACTATGTCCAGGTGCCACCCCTTATGCAACATCCCTCAAAAGGCTGACCTTTGCAAGAAGTGCTATTTTCACAACGTGGCAACTTACAGGGTTGACCTCAGGTTGTTCTTAGTTAGGTGGAAATCAGGTGTTTAAAATGTCACTGGACTATTGTGAGTCACTGTCTGGGCCACTTTTGTGTCAAAGAGCCAGTTCTCCTGCATGTCGCTGTCAAGTCTATGCTTGAATCTGGCATGATGTGATTTTAAAAACAACAAGAAGCTTCCCCATGTTTCCCTTCCCTCCACTAGCTGCTTTCCTGGCCCTGGCATATTTCTAGCCCCTGGTAGCCCACACACATTTGTAGTTTTTCAGCTGCCTCTTCTCGACCAGACATGTCTGAAGCTGCCAGTGCCCAGTCTCTGCTGGCAGTGAGTGTTCAGGCTTTTCAGCAGTGTTTTGTCAGCAGTATCCAAAGGGACCATTCATTCACAGAGTGTGACATTGATGGTCTTCAATGGGGGCTTCCTGACTTTGCTTTTGAGGCCCACTTGGGCACCAAACGTGCAGTAGGACTGAGATTCTGACCCCACCTGGTGCAATATGTCACAGTGTTAACTGAGGCTGAGCCAGAACCATCGACACAGGGTGGACAGTGGGGACTGACAGCCCATCCCCATGAGCTCCTGCCCTGCTTAATGCATCTGTCTGACAGTCCCTCTGTAATGCACAGTGGGATGATAGCCCTGGATTTACAGATGGGAGCTCAGCCACAGGAATTTCCCAGGTGCTCCTCTCTGCCTGGTCCTGCTGCTGGCCTGCAAGATGTCCCACCCACAACCCACGTCCTCCGTGCGAGCTGGGAATGAGACAAAGCCTCGGCATCCGAGGAGGAGAAAGCACCCCTTGGGAAGGATTTAGCCGTAACCTGTGTGCTCAGGTGCTCGGCTTCTTCACCTGGCCAGGCTGAGCAGACAAACTGAGGGTTCCCAGGGTGGAGGCCGGGGGACTGAACCCGTGGTCTGTCTGTGGCGGGGCGGCCGGTGGCGACTCTGCAGCCCCGGTCCCATAGCCCGAGTTCCTCAGCCCCAGTCCTGCAGCCCCGGTCCCATAGCCCGAGTTCCTCAGCCCCAGTCCTGCAGCCCCGGTCCCGCTGCCCTAATCCCTTATCCCCGGTCCCTCAGCCCCAATCCCCCAGCCCCAGTCCCGCAGTCCCAATCCCGGAGCCCTGATCCCCTATTCCCAGTCCCCCAGCCCCAATCCCGCAGCTCCGGTCCCATAGTCCGGGTCNTGTCCCCTGGTCTCGCAGCCCCAGTCCCGTGTCCCCGGTCCCGCAGCCCCAGTCCCGTGTCCCCTGGTCTCGCAGCCCCAGTCCCGTGTCCCCGGTCCCGCAGCCCCAGTCCCGTGTCCCCTGGTCTCGCAGCCCCAGTCCCGTGTCCCCGGTCCCGCAGCCCCAGTCCCGTGTCCCCTGGTCTCGCAGCCCCAGTCCCGTGTCCCCGGTCCCGCAGCCCCAGTCCCGTGTCCCCTGGTCTCGCAGCCCCAGTCCCGTGTCCCCGGTCCCGCAGCCCCAGTCCCGTGTCCCCTGGTCTCGCAGCCCCAGTCCCGTGTCCCCGGTCCCGCAGCCCCAGTCCCGTGTCCCCTGGTCTCGCAGCCCCAGTCCCGTGTCCCCGGTCCCGCAGCCCCAGTCCCGTGTCCCCTGGTCTCGCAGCCCCAGTCCCGTGTCCCCGGTCCCGCAGCCCCAGTCCCGTGTCCCCTGGTCTCGCAGCCCCAGTCCCGTGTCCCCGGTCCCGCAGCCCCAGTCCCGTGTCCCCTGGTCTCGCAGCCCCAGTCCCGTGTCCCCGGTCCCGCAGCCCCAGTCCCGTGTCCCCTGGTCTCGCAGCCCCAGTCCCGTGTCCCCGGTCCCGCAGCCCCAGTCCCGTGTCCCCTGGTCTCGCAGCCCCAGTCCCGTGTCCCCGGTCCCGCAGCCCCAGTCCCGTGTCCCCTGGTCTCGCAGCCCCAGTCCCGTGTCCCCGGTCCCGCAGCCCCAGTCCCGTGTCCCCTGGTCTCGCAGCCCCAGTCCCGTGTCCCCGGTCCCGCAGCCCCAGTCCCGTGTCCCCTGGTCTCGCAGCCCCAGTCCCGTGTCCCCGGTCCCGCAGCCCCAGTCCCGTGTCCCCTGGTCTCGCAGCCCCAGTCCCGTGTCCCCGGTCCCGCAGCCCCAGTCCCGTGTCCCCTGGTCTCGCAGCCCCAGTCCCGTGTCCCCGGTCCCGCAGCCCCAGTCCCGTGTCCCCTGGTCTCGCAGCCCCAGTCCCGTGTCCCCGGTCCCGCAGCCCCAGTCCCGTGTCCCCGGTCCCGCAGCCCCGGTCCCTCCGCAGCGCACGGGCTCTGCCTCCCTCTCGTGGCCGCTGCGCTCGGGCTGGCCGGGAGCTGCGGGGATTCACGCCTGGCCGCGGGCTCCCCGAGCGCCCCCCGCAGCCCCTCGCCGGGCGCTCACACGGGTTCATCCCAGCCGGAGCCGGCGGTGCTGGAGGTGTGAGCGGGGACAGAGCCGCTCCTGAATATTTACCTCTTGCTTTTAAGCAAAGCCTTTCTGCTGCCGCTGGGGGAAAAACTCTTCCTGGGCAGTCTTGCATCACGCCTGGCTGGAAATGAAGCCAACCTCACCAGAGTCAGCTCCCTAAACGCTGAAACTGTTTTATTCCCAATAATCTGTTTTCAATTTCTTCTGCTGCCCTTGAAGCCGAGACCTGCACAAAACAAGAGCTCCAGGAGATCCTATAGAATATTGAGTGGGTCAGGGCCCTGGATTAGATAAATTATAACATCTCCAGATGCTCCAGAAAATTCCAGCTTGAAACAGTGAAGACTGGTTTCTCTTCAAACATTTTTTGCTGAAGCAGAGGCTGTGACCAGTTGACCCTGGGGCTTGCAGCCACCTTTGCCATGACAGGTGCCAGGCAGAGCTCCAGTATAGCCCAGTAGCACCAGTCCTGCCAGGAGGCAGCACTGGGGAGATATGTGGGAACACCTGTTGTTCCCCTTCTCCCTCTGCTCCTTCTCCCCTTCACCTGCCTTTCTCTACCTGCAGTAGCTCCCAGTGTTGATATTTCTGGTGGTGCTTAGCAAGCCCTGTTTGAGGAGTCAGCAACTCATATGAGTGCTCAGTTTGGGATCAGCCAGACCCTCACTGGCATTTCAGGATGAGTGATCTGGACATCCTGGGATGGCATCTTTGTGTTGGGATCAGGGAGGACAATTTAAGTTACTGCTCTGCTCTTCAGATCCTAAATCTGGGCACGAGAACAGCTCCTGTACCAAAACCACCTGCAGGCAGGGTGAAACATTAGCAGGGATGGACCAATGCCAGGACCAAACCCTGCTGTCTGCCAGGTTTAAGGGCTCTACAGGGTCAGGGTGGCAGAAGAGTGGGGACAATTCCCCCAGCTTTGCTTTGCAGGATGTGACCTGCAAGTGTCAGAGCCCTGAGAACACTGAGGGGCCTTATGGCCCTGACCAGCTCACCTGCCCCATGTCCCTGGGCCCAAGAGCTGTATTTAGGCTCAGCCCAGAGCCTCAGACTCTTCCTGGCTGTGCTGGAGCAATGCTGGGCTCCAGTCCAGCCACAGTGGTACCTGGCCATGGGTCCTTTTGTCCTGACTTCCACCTGTTGACAGTTTTCCTGGCTCAGTGTCATCTCTGCACCATTGCTCTGGACCTGCTGGTGCTCCTGGACCTGATCCTAGCCCTGATGGTCAGACTGACTTCTGGCTTGGCCTGGGACCTGCCCCATCACTGTGATGTTGCCTCATTATCTGTGCTCTTAGTAGGACCTGGCTGCCACCTCTGGGTCCGTGCTGCTCCCTTTTCTGGCCCAACATCTGGATTTGGGCACAGACACAAAGATCTGGCCTGGCCTGGGCTGGAGATGAAGCTACAGCCCAATGATGGACTCTTTAGCCCTCGTCTAAGTGCTGCTGAGAAGATCAGGGACCCCCTTCAGCTCTGGCACTCCTGTGCTACAGCCTGAGCAGGATGGCTTGGTCAGAGCCTGTATCTGTGGAATAACCTAGTGTTAAATCCCTGGTGTGGTGGGGTTTTGAGTGGATGAAATGCCCTCCTTTCCCCCATACTGAGGGACTCCACAGAGAGCACCTCCCCATGTGTGAGCTATGTCTCCTACATTCTGGCAGCAGCTGACCAGCCCTGCTCTCACTCCTCTTCCCCTAGTCCCACCCAAAATGAGTGTGTGATGAAGGGCTGAGAGCTCAGCTAAAATCCCTGAGGAAGCACAAAGCTGATCCTGTGGATCCCTGGGGTGTGTGGGAATCCACAACCCAACAAACCAGGCTCCAGAAGGTGTTGTCTGGGCACCCTGTGGGGAGGTGAGAAGGGACATTTGGTTCAACTGGAAGCTCCCAGATTCCCCTAGGCAGGGGATGTGCTGGGCTTTTAGCTGGGGAGATTTGGGGTTTCTGCCGTGGCAGCAGCATGGGCTGAGGCTGTGATATCAGAAGGAGTCTGAGGGGGGCAATATTATGCTGATAATTTCTGTTTCCTTGTGCTCCATCCCATCCGAACTATAAGGTCAGATTTGGCAAAAGCATTTCCCTTTCTTTTTCTTTGTGCCATTCCAGTGAGGATGGGATGCATGGTGCTGACTGTGGCACCACAGTCCTGAGTTGTCCTCAGCTCCTCTCTGTCCTTCAGTGGCCCGAGTGGCAGTGTCTGGCCGTGTGCTGATAATCTAATTACCTGCTTACCCTGAGGGCTGGAGAACAGCTCAGCCCTCCACAGTGGGACATGTGCTGTTAAACCCCGGGCATCAGAGTCTCTTCTGGGGCCAGAGAAGCTTGTCCTGCTGGTCACAGCTGCCAGGTGTGCAGACAGCATCCTGGCCAGAGGTTTCCTTTGGGATCCCTGTCACCCTGCCCAGTGACTCTGTGACTTCTAGGCCATGGAATATGGTGTGACATCTGATTTAGCTCCTTTGCTGGATGTAGCTGTGAGTTGCCTGTGAGGATGGAGAGCTGCTCCTCATGCAGCTCTGGATAATGGGGGGAAGAGCTCAGGGGCACTGTGGGGCTGGGGTTGTGGAGCTTTGCTTACGTGAAAAACTGCACAAGCCTTGGCTCCCCTGGGCCTGCCTTGCAGAGATAAAATCAGAGGTGTCAGCCCGTGTGTCTCTTGGTCCTCATTCAAAAAGTGGACTTGAATAGAGACGTGTTAGCTGGCCACAGCTGGGCTTGTGCTCAGCCTGGGAGCTGCCTCTGCATTGCCCTGTTCAATGACCCTTTGCTGGAGCAGGGCATCCTGCCCCTGGTGGAATTCCCTCGAGAGAAGTGCTGCAGGAAGGGGTGGGGGGGGAGCATGTGTTCTGGATGGGGCCTGGAACACTTCCCTCCACCCCTCCCCTACAGGTCCCAGGGCAATAGGCTGTGCTGTGGGCTCAGGGTGCTCAGGGCCAGGCTCAGAAGGGCTATCCCAGTTCTGTGGAAGAGGGCAGGAAGCTCACAGTGGGGCACTGGGGTCATGATCCAGCCACAGCTTAGACACAGCAGTGCTGTTCCTGTGGAGTTTTTGCTCCGCAGGTGCACTGAACCTTTAGAGATGGTGCTAAAAACCCTTAGGAGGAGCTTGTTGTGCCAGCTGGGGTGAATCTGGGTGCAAATCTTGTCTCTGTTGGTGTGTGGTGTTTACAAGGAGCGCAGCGACCTCGGCAAACAGGGCAGCAGAGCTGCGCTGCTGAGTCACGGCCCTGCTAGACCCAGCCGTGATCAGGGATGTGTTTGTTCTTTTAAGGAACACAAAAGAGGAACGTGTCCCCACGTCCTGATTGCTGGAAATCAGACTGAGCTGCACTGAGACCTGCTCAGCGTGGTGCGGGAACCCGCTGGGATATGCTGGAACATGCCTGGCTCACGTGCTGCTCCTGTCTCTGGGCTTCTCTTTGTGAAAATTGGGGTCAGGACTGATGTGTACTGGGGCTGGAGTCCTCTGGTGTGCAGGCACCAGAAGGATCCCCTGTCCTGCATGGTGGGGGTCTCTGACCCAGGCAGGAGGGGGAACCTCTTATCAGCCCACCGTAAGTAAGGCTGTTCCAATCCTGCAGGCAGCAGTTCAGTAATTCCCTGGCAACAAAGCCTTTCCCCAGTGCCTGAGGCACCACCCATTGTGGTGAAGGTGGTGGGTGCACTTGGCCAGGGAAGCCTTGTTGAGGCTACTTACCCTACCCACCACTCCCTTATCTTCTGGTCTCCTCAGGATGATCTTGGCATAAAATGCCAAAGTCTGTCCTGGTCAAAGGTCACATCCTGGTGAGATTTATATCTTTGCTGCTGTGGCTGTTTCAGTTTTCTTTCAGCTCCTCTTGACAGCACTGGCACAAGAGGAACAGAGCCACATCTTTCCACAGGGTGGAGGTGGCTCCTTGTCTTTACCCACAAGAGAAATCCAAGGGCAGCCAGAGCCCAAGAGCCCAAGAGGAGGTGAGCTACCAGGCAAGGTGAGCCCTGCTTCCATTTGTAATGATAATGCCCTTGTTCTTGAACTTGAACACTGGATTTTTACATGACAAAGGCTGCCAAAGCAGGTGGAGCAGAGGGCAGAGTGGTGCCCCTGCAGAGGCGAGGCTGCTCTGCACTGCAGGGACTGTGTGCTCCTCTCACCTGAGATCCAAACTGCTGTGTGAGAGTGGGGCTGCCTTTATCCTTAGACATCCCACAGCTTCCAGGGTGGGCCTCAGAGGCATTTCCCAGTCTGAGACACTGCCAGACTCAGACCACTGCTCTTTCCCACAGCCCAAAGCACTGACTGTGTTTCTCTGCCTTCTCTATCTGCTTTATCACTTTCAAAGCTGTGTTTATACCAGTCTTGGGGGGTGGCATACTTGTCCAGTGGGGTCTGGAGCAGTCCAGTTCCTCCCCAGCTCATTTCAGGTAGCCTTATTGTCCAGGAGATGCTCAGAACAGGTTGAAATACATGATGCTTGGTGCAAATTTGCCCTCTGTGTTACAGCCTTAATCTGTTTAGGGGATCAGTGCAGCAGGCTTGCAGCAGCCCACGTGCTTCTGCCAGTGGCTGCCTCCTGGGCTGTGCCCATGCTGGGCATGTCATCAGCTGGGTGTGAACTTCTGTGCTGCTCAAAAATGCCCCAAAATGGGAAAATGCAACCTGCTTACAGGGTAGCCTCATCTGCTCCCTGGGGGGAGCAGGGGGTTTCTGCTGCAGAGGTTCTTTCTATTTTGAGGCTGGTGTTGTTTCAGGGCTGTGAGGGTTGTGGTTTCCTTGTGAGCAGTGCCAGATACGACCCCCCCAGAGGGATCTGCCCAGTTGTGCCTCTGAAGTATCATCAGCCTTCCAAGGAGGTGCTTGGTGGCCCTCTCTGTTTTTTCTGATGCTCTTGGCCCTGCAGTTGCATGAATATCCTTAGGAAAAGCCCAGCATCCTACTCCCTGCTGATGGAGAGCTGGGAGAAAGTCTGTCTGAGACCAGGGAGTAATGAAGGATTTGCTTCTGGTTTTGGAGGCCAGTGCTGTGTCTGCTTCCAGCTCCTATGAGAGCAGAGGGGAAATGAAGTCCCTTTGGGGAGCAGGGTGGATCCTCAGCAGGGTTTTTGCTCTTCCCATTGACCACAGAGTCCCTTGATCCCCAGCAGGAGCCAAATGGGACACAGCTGAGTTCCCACCAGTGACTCCAGTGATGGCTCACCCAGGGGCAGAGGTTTTCCCTGCCCTGCAGGGAAGCTGCAGAAATTAAATGGGAATTGCTGAGATGAGTTAAGGCTTTGTTTCAAAAACAAAAATTTTGCAGAAGCAATGGATGCCTGGGCTGAGAGTGTCTCATCTGACAAAGTCAACCAATACAGCCTTATGTCATACTTATACATGGCATTTATACTGATAGAATTAATGAATCTAAACACATTTTCCTCCATTAGCCACTTAGAATGGGCTGTAGTGAGATACTGGTATCTGGTAAAAAAAATAAAAATAACAGCAAATCAATAAAAAACCCCAAACCAAAATAGAAAAGTGTCTTTTTTAAGATCTAAGCCCAGCACAAACATACTTCTTATTATTTTTGGAAAGCTGTTTGCAGGTGTCAGCAACCCTGACACACAGCTGGTATTAACTTCTGGGGGCAAGAGAAAGGGAACCGGTTTAAATATAACTCCTGGGAAATATGCATTGGAATAGCTTCCAAGATCAGTTTTATCCCTGCTTTGCTGCCTGGAATTTTCCCTAAAAATACAAAAGATAAACAATTAACCTCAGAGACCAGACACATGTGCAGAGGAGCAGTTGCTTTCCTCCAGGATGGCCCCAGAGCATCCTTGTGCTTGTCCAGACAGGGCCCTGTTTGTGCCCCTCTGGTTTCCCAAATGGGAATTCACCATCAAAAGACAGATTTGTTCTTCTTGAGCCTTCTGGCTGCAGAGAGATGTGGTGTTCTCATAGGGAAACACAGATTTAATACCAACAGCACAGCAGCTATTGCAACCACCCAATTAAGCCAATGGTAAAGATGGATAAAGTGGATCAGGGTCAGGTCAATTAAAATCAGCCCAAGCTGTGTTTCTAAGGCTCTGCAACACACTTGTGTCCAATGAATGCACTGTGCTGACACTCCTGGAAAGAGCTGAGTCTGCAGCACACGTGTATCTGCTAAGCAGAAAAAAAACCCCAAAAAAACAACATAAAAAATCCCTTACTGCACCATTCCCAGTCGATGGGGCCGGTTCAGCTCCATTTGCCTCTTTCTGACCTTTGCTATCAACTCTCCTCCCAGCAGAAAATTGCCTACAGGCTATTTTTTTTTACCTTGTAATTTCCTCTAATTTCAAGTAAATGCTCTAATTGACCTCTGTCCTCCCAGTGTACATGACACACTGAGCAGAGCTGTGCCCACAAAAGATCCTTGGAAAGCATTATTATTTATGTTTTAATTGCTTTGAACCAGAAGTCTGACCTCAAATAAGTGATGCTGTAAGTCATTATCTAGGAAAAATAGATGTTTTTCAGGTGGCTGATAAAGAAAGCCCATGATATGCAGGTGAAATGGTTCATGTGAGCCAGAGCTCCCCTTGCCCAGAGGCAGTTTCACATCCAGTGGCTAATTTGTACCCTGCCCAGACCATTTTGTTTGTGCCCAGACCATCTATGCACACCCAGAGAGGGGAGGGGTGTGTTTCACAAATTCAGTACTTTCAAAGCTTTGGGGGCTTGAAATTATTTTAAAATTTATGCTGTTTATTCCTGCTCAATTTCCATAAGCCTGGTTCGTGCTGCTCCATCTTGCAGTCTCCTGGAAGCCCTGAGTGGTGCTGGCCCCATACTTGGCAGCTAATGATTACTGTCCCGGGCCAGTCACTATTTTGTAAAGAATATTTTTGCCTGTTAGCTGTGGCTAATGTGCTTTGTCTATACAGCATGGATGCAGTCAGGGCATCCCTGAAAAGTTGTATTTAATAAAAGAGAACATGTTGATGAGCCTTCCACACCAGCCAAGCCCTGGGCTATTCCCACAGGCTCCACTGCAGTGCACATACCCAAATAACCTTGGGCTTTGAGTTGAAAAACTACTGTTTTCTCAATGCCTACTTGGCTTTGGGGCAGAAATTCCATCACTGCTCTCATGGCAAAGCTGCGGAGGAGTGACAAGGGAGACCAGTGACATTTCCCTGTGGAGCAGTGAGCCTGTAGCATGTCCTGCACTCACTAAGCAGTGCCAGCACCAGCGTGCAGCCCCTGCTTTCAGCTCCCCTGGGCTGTTTGTTGTCACCTGGCTGTGACAGCACAGGGCTGGAGGAGCATCCAGCCTTCCCCATCCCCACAAACAGAGCTCTGCATGGCTAATCCCCTGCTGCCAGCTTCCACAAACAGTGTCCATCTGGAGTAAACACAGCTGGGGAAGGAGACGAGGAAACTTTATTTTGCAACCATTTGTGGTAGTGTTCACAACTGCAGCCCCAAGCGCTTTCTCTGCTTACGCACCACAGCGAGTAACAATAGTATTTTTCATTGATGTATTGACTTTTGTCTCCAAGGCTCCCTGCAGACCCGGCCTGTGGTCTGGGGATGGCCTCACCCAGGCAGGTGAACTCCTGCCACGAAGAGCTGAAGTGTGGTCCTTGTCTCTGCAGTGATTTTGGAAATACCGGCTGTATTCCTGGTCAGTGCTTTCCGGGAAGCTTAGATCTCATCTCACGCAGGGCTGCATATGGGCCCCAGGGGTGTTCCCCAAGGGTCAGTCCAGGGAACATTCCACCGGGCAAATTTGCCATTAGCTAGGTCTGGAGTGACTGAAACTCTGCTCTCTCCCAGTATCAGAGAATCCATGCAGAGAGGAACAGGCAGAACTCCTTTGAAAGTCTATTTTTATGGAGATCCTCAAAAATAACCTGGACACAACCCTGTGCAACCTACTCTAGGTGAAACTGTATTAGCAAGGGGGCTGCACTAAATGATCTTCAGAGGTTCCCAACCATTCTGTGATTCTGTGGCTTTCTGCCTCACTGTCTTGAAAGATGTGGGCTGCCATGTGCATCACCCAGGGAGAGGAAAGCAGGAGGCAGAGGAGCAGCATGAAACATGGCCAGGTCACTGAAAATTAGAAATTAAAAGCTGAGTGTGAGTTTGCAGGAGCTGCAAGTAGGTGTATGGTGGACTGAAGGCAATCAGACAAAGTAAAGTGAGTCACCGAGCAGAAGGTTTGAGAGCAGGAAAGGTTGAAACAAACATTGTTAAATTGGCTTAAGATTGCAATCAAAGCTGGAGATTGATTTCCTGTTCCTCAAGCCGAGCTATCATTTTTTCCTATTCTGTTTTCTGCCAGTGTTATTGTTGAAGGAGCAGGTCCACCCGGGCCCTCAGCCCCTGAAGGAAATGCGAGTGAGACTGCAGGAAGAGTGGGTTTAGATTAAATACGAGAGAGAAATTCTTCCCTGCGAGAATGGTGAGGGTGGCACAGGTTGCCCAGGCCAGCTGCGGCTGCCGCTGGATCCCTGGAAGTGTCCAAGGCCAGGCTGGACGGGCTTGGAGCCACCTGGGATAGCGGCAGGTGT
>VXBQ01017658.1:439781-491762 GCA_013400175.1 Phainopepla nitens
AGGTGCCGTGCCTGGGGTGAAGTACTGTACCCAGGCTGAGGTGCTGCTCCCGGGGCGGAGGTGCCGTTGCCGGTGTGCAGGTGCCGTGCCCGGGGCGGAGGTGCCGCGCTCCGGTCGTGCCCCGGAGCCGAGCGGCCGCACCTGCTGCCCGCACCCCGGGGCTGCAGCCGGGTGGCAGCGGGGGCACGGCCGGGCCGCTCGCTGGGGCTGTGCTCCCCAGACGGTGCTCGGCGGGCGCTGTCACCCCGCGGTCCCTGCCGGGCGCTGCGCTGCCCTGGCCCGGTGATGCCCGCAGGGACGGGCACGGGCGGTCTCGGTGTCCGGCGTCCCGCACATCCCGCCGCCGGAGCGATGCGGGTCCAGGCTCATCCAACGCCCGGCTGGGGACACTGCTCCGCCGGGCTGGGGACGCACAGGTGGCCTGGCTGGGGAAGGGGCAAGCTCTGAACGGCCCTGCATCCCAACCACTGTTGCAGTCTTCTAAAACAGATGTCTTCTCTTGTGTTTTTTATTTTGTTTTGGGGGTTGATTTTGTTGTTTCTGGGTACCTTCGTTGGTGGTTTTTTTTTTTTTTGTGGTTTTGTTGTTGTTTTTTTTTCTCTTACACATTTAGTTCAGTTATTCCACAGATACCCATGACACCATTGTGGAGCACTGTCTGACAGCAGGCACCAGTCTTTCACTCTCTCCATGCCCTGTATACGACATCTCTAGTAGGATCATACGGTAATGTGTTTGTTATCCAGACTGTAAAATAGAGGAGAGAGAAGATGAAACAGCTGTGGTTAGCAATAGTCCTGTACTGGATGGAAGAATGCTGCCTGTGTTGCAGGATGGCTCAGCTCTCAGCCTGTGGTCTGGGTAAGGTGCTGTACAGGGAGCAGGTCTGCCAGGTTGGGCTCTTGTGGGAAGGTAGGAGTTAAGGTAGAGGAGACCAAGAAAAGTGATGTGAAAGTTGTGGTGCTGCTCTGGGAGAACGTGAGTGGTGGCAACTGCTTGTGGTTTTTCCAGGGAAGAAGATTGTCTCGAAAAACACGAAAGGACTGGGGGGCGTTGCTGCTGTTTGCATCCTCTCCCACTCCCAAACTGTTTATCTCTCAGTTGACTTTGCACCTGGAAGGTCTCACATACTTGGAAAGGGCAGTGTGCACAGGTCGGATTCATGTTTCATTCCATCACTGTGGTTCACTTTCTAGGAAGCTGATCCATGCAATGGCAGGCAAACCTTGATACCAAAATCCAGGAAGCATTGGCAGCTGCTAATGGTTAAAGCCTTTTCAAGTCCACTTCAGTTTGGGGAGATGGTGGTGCTTCATCAGCTCCACTAAGAAAAAAGGCTGTTGGTTCACCCCAGTGATTCGAAACTTTTGGCTGAGAGAGGCAACTTAAGTTCTTCTTTCATTTGTGCTTCCACTTTTCCAGTGTGTGGGAGACAGGGATACCAAAGAGAAAGACCTAGGAAAAACTGCAAGGTTTGACTGCTAAGATCAAGCTTCTGTTGTCTGGCTGTTGGCAATTATGAGACTGGTTTTCCTGACTCAGGCAGTCCCTTTCAGTCCTGTGAACCTGCTAAGTCAGGCTTGGGGAAAAAAAAATGGGCCTGAAGTCAGTTAATGAGCCCTATTCATTCCTCTGGATCCTCTGCCATTGGGAACGATCAGTTTTGTGTTTTAGAGATGTTTCTGGTAACTGGAGCAGCTTCAGCCCCAGCTGAATGTGGGGCCGGGGCTGCCTCTGCGTTTTTCATGAACTCGCTGACTCCCAGTGCCTGCAGTGATGAGCAGGGAGCTGTGGGGGTACAACTTTGAACCCTGCTTATCACAGGCCATAAAAGAACAGAAAAGGTTGGTGTTCCTTTGATGTAAACGATCACCCTTTCTGTTCCACAGCCAGAGCAGAGACCTCGTCCTTGCTCACGGTCCTCTTCTTGTAGGCCAGCCCCAGCCTGGGGCCTGCAGGACATGTGGCTGTCTTCTCCTGCAGCTCCCATGTGCCTTGAGCTGTGTTGTGGAGAGCAGAATGGGAATAGAGGTTTCTGGGGTCAGGCCCACTCTCTCCAGCGGCTGGTGTAGCTCATTTGCAAAATAATCATCAGGTGTCATGGGGCAGGTGTTCCTGCGAGGCACCCTGTGTGTGTCAGCCTCAGAGAAGAGTGGCTGCTCACCCAACCTGGCTGCTACCAAGGGTGCCCGTGCTGGCTGTAGCCACAGGTTTGGGTGGACATCCTGCCCCACTCCCTGTAGCACTGCAGACTCTCCCTGCCTGTTGTGGGGATGGCAAGTGCACGATGGTGTGATGCTGGATTTGGCTTGTCCACTTCTTGTGCACAGCCTGACCCCTGACTTGGCATGGGTCAGAGCCTGGTGCTGCTGAGACTGCACTGAGCTCAAGCCCTACCTTACGCTGTGGTGCCTCGTGTGCTCAGTTCTTTAATAAAGGGGTACAGGGATGCTCTTGGATAAGCTTCCCAGATCCACTTGTCAAACATGGTGGCAGTAAGAGGTTGTCTCGGTGCTGCACCAAGTGCCAGGACTCTGTTCATTGCTCCAGCCAGGTGTGGGTGCGAGGTCTGTGGTGGGTTGGTGGGCACATGGCCCTGCCACCCCATGGGAACCATCACCTGTGATGACACACAGCCACCATCACATATTAATGTCACCAGGACTCTCATACTGAGGTCAGTGGAGGTTGAGTAGTTGGTGCCAGGAGGGTGGTACTAAAGGCTGCTCAGCACTGGAGCATCCTCCTCTTCCTCAGCCACCAAACCCATGAATCATTGCCCAGATGTGTAGAAAGCAGAAATAGTTCCTGCAGTGGGGCCCTGTGAGGCTTGTAGTCTCCCATGTTTCTCTTTTAAAAGTTCACCCCTTAAAGCATGTGACAGATACAGCTCCCAAATGCACTTGTGTCCTCAGGTTTGAGCATAATGCTGTGCCACTCCCACCTCACAACTCTCTTGAGCCACTCTCACCTCTTGCTTCTAAATGAGCGTTTGAGATGAATTTAGGATGAGGATCTCTGTTCCTAACAGCACACTTCCATAAAACCAGTCTTTGGGGGAACACAGTTAATTGTTTTTTGCAGTGATTTGCCATGCTTATCTAATAATTGACAAATTACATCTGTAATCACCCTGGTTTTCAGCCATTAACATTAATAGAATGAACCTAAATTATCCCCTTTTAAGAGGCTGATAAATAATCCTGGGCAAAGTCACTGTTAAGGGTTTTAAAATGATGCAACTTTATCAGCAGCCTGATTATCTATTAATGTCTGCTAGAAACCTCACAATAAAAGGGGTGAACTGACTTTGGTCATTGTATATATTTAAAAAAATACCCTAAAACCACTTAATACAGAAAATCCTTTAAATGCCTTAACTTGAATGGCTCTTTTTATGCCATATTATGGGCAAGCTGAGCAGGTAACTGCTCTGCCACGGTCCACTGATCAAACCATAATAGAGAAATTGTGTTGGGTTGACTGTGGATGAAAATACTTTGAATGTTTGGTTAACTTTTTCCCCTTAATTTCACTAAAATGAAAATAATCAGACTTGATCTTGGAATGGAACATACTTGTTTGAGTACCTTTATTTTGTGTTTGAATTTATTTTTGAAGCTTATTACGTCTCAAAGAAAACATTACAATATTTTCAAAGAAGTCATGCCAGAGCCCTTAAAACTTCTGCTTTTTAAAAATCTGAACCAACTTGCTGATATCTGCACTAGTGAGTCATGTGCCATGGTTGAGCTGAGACTTTTTTTGCATAAAAGTGGAAATCGCTGGGTTTGCTCTGATGGCCTTGCCGGGGGTTGTCTGTGCTGAGGACACACAATTTACAGCCTTTTGAACGTTCTTTGAACCCATCCCTCTGGCTTTCTACAAATCTAGAGTGAAACTAAAAGTTTTATTGCATTACACTCTGGGTTTTTGATGTGCCGGTAGGAGGTCAGTGGAGGTGCAGGAGCGACTGAAGGGTTCCTGCACAAAGCTGGTCCTGAGGGTCCTCACTGTACCTGGGAGGAGAACAAAGCTCCTTCCTCAGGAAAGCGTTGGAGAGTTCTGCTGCTTTCTTGTTCTTCATCAGAACAGGTGGTACCACGTCCAGCTGGGCTGTGAGAAGGAAGTTACCAATCTGGTCTAGTGGGTGGCATCTCTGCCCACGGCAAGGGGGGTTGGAACAAAACGACCTTTAAGTTCCTTCCCAGCCCAAGCCTTTCTGTGATTCTATGATCTGTCATCCTGGAACGGTTGAAAGCTCCTGTCCAGTGCTGGTGCAGCCTGTGGTGCTGTTGAGATCCTTTGCCAGGTGTTGAGATCCCAATAGAATATGTCTGCTTGTGCTTTCTCTACAAATAAAATGGAGGGTTTGGGGTGGGAGACCACAGGCACATGGAGCTGTGTACTAAGGAGCAGAGAGCTCTGGAAGAAGCACTGGGCTCCTGCATTCACCTGATTTCTGCTTGCTCAGGCATCGTCCCCTGGAGCCACAGTTCAGAGAAAAACCTTTCATCCTTATCTGGGTACTTTCCTTGGCTTAAGGCAAGGTCGTGTCACCTATTTGTATGTGGAAAAGACTTGTGCTTTGTTTACCCAAAACAAACATGAAACAAACAGGCAGGAAGAGAGCTGAAATGTAATCTGCAGTGAGCAGCCTCTCACTAGAAGCCCTCAGGGTTATCGAGCAAGGTGCCCAAGGCAGATGAACTGCTGGGTTGTGCCTCTGCTCATTGCATCCTTATCTGGAGTCCTGTAGGCACACCTTTCCATCTTCTCCTGACTGTCCTTTGGCCATCTAAATAGCATAGATTAGTTCCCAGCTGCAGAAAACTCTGCTCTGAAGCACTGGGCTTAAGGAAACCTAAAACTCTTTGGGTTGAACAGCATTGCACAAGGGTTTCTTAGTGCTTGGTTTAAGTGTCTCCAGATCCAAAAAAAGGCTGGCAGGGGATAAAGAGCCTGTTGCTGATATTGGAGAGGAACTTGGTGCTTTACAAGATCTCACCTGCAGAAGTGGCAGGAGGAGGTGACTTACACAGATGAAGGATGCCACAGAATCTGCTTTGTCATTGATGGAAATGTCATGTTGGGATGTTCTTGCAGGAAACACTTGAGAAGTGTTTGAGGGAGAAGACCTCAATAGGTTCAGGTCGCTTTGTTTTTAAATCCAGTGTGAGCAAATTTCAAGCCTGTAACTCCATCAGAAAGTCATAAGGGCTGTTGAATACCTCAAGGAGTGGATCTTGTATGGTTTTGAAATAGGAATTGGAGCTCAAGAGTGGAAAACATGCCAGGCGTCCACATCTGGCAACACAGGTCATATTTGTATCCTCTTGTTTTATCTGCTGCTTTGCAGGACATTTAGTCCTCATAAGCAGGATTGCATAACTCAAGGAGGGGGGAAAGATCAGATATTGCCCTTTTAAAATCTTCCTCTCTGTAGATTCAGATCGTATCTTAAGGCTAGGAGCAGTGGCAGGGACGTGTTTTTGCAATCTGCTATCAGCAGTGTCTGTGGGTATATTCATGACCCCTGGGCCAGCTGTTTGCCACCAGCAGTCTGATCTATCCCCAGCCTGCCCCACCTGCGTTCTGCATCCCACCAGTGTTTCAGTGGAAGCTTCCTGGCCCTCACGTGGAGATGGCCTGAGCCCCAGCCCCGTCCCTGCCCTGCCTTTTGCAGCAGAAGTGGCCAGTGAAAGCCCTGGCAGGTGCCTCTGCCTGCAGGACTGTGTGTGGGGATGGGAGTGAGCTCCTGGGCATGAGTGCACGTCCCAGAGGTGGGCACTGCCAGCCCTGTGCCAGGAGCTCACCTCACTTGCTCCGGGACACCTGCAGGCACTGCTTCCTCAATTTTCTCCCAGCACCTCGTAGTTACTGTTTGATACATACCCTGATGCCAGAGGGTTTGTGGGTTTTAATTAGTAACCCTGGGTAGTTTAGTTATCCATGCAAATATCCAATCCTCTTCTGAATCTTACTCCATTCTTACCCTTGGCATCCTGCAGCTTTCATCTATGCAGGAAAATGGATAGATGTTACAACTAAATGTCCACGATGTTATAACTAAAAAGAACCTTGTGTATTAAGTTTCTTATCTACAGTTTCATTTAAAAATACAATAAAATCAAAAATGTATTTTGTAGGCTATTCTGTTACTTAAAAGAAAACAGTTCTGGAAAGATGGATATCTAGCTGAAACATTTTACAGCTGATATTTTCCTTCTCGGTTTGACTTCCAAATCACATTTGTCATGTTCCTCCAAAAGCCCCAGCTGGCTAATGGAAAAAGCTTGCTTTTGCTTTTCTGGGTCTCTTTCTCCAAAATCCAGTGTTTCAGCAGTAATGGGGAAATAGGGCTTCAGAGTGAAAAGACCTGAGTTACTGTTCCATTTTTAATGAATAAAAATTTAAGTGTTTTATTTTGAAACCTTGTTAGCTCTATGGAGCAACTTATTATTATTTTTTACAGCACCTTTGTACCATGGGACTGACCCCTTGTGTAAGATTAGAGAACCTGTAAGCCCTGATAATACCATGTAATTAACAACCCATCAGGAGCTGCTTCTTGGAAGTGAAGTCAAAGTTTTTGTTTAATGACTCTTAGCAAATTAATTAGTGTTTGGCTGCCTGTGATTTCAAGGAGGAAGCAAGCTGGAAAGTGAAGGGATTTGGAGTTTGCTTTTTTCACTCCTCCTGAACTCTAAATAAGGATAAGGCAGTTCCTAAAAATTACTGGAAACAGGATAAATTTCTAAAGATGCATTAAATGTGTGAGCTGCAGCAGCCATAACAAAATATTTAGACAATACTTAGATATTGCAAAATAAACTTTATAATGATTATACTTAAAAAAATGTTTACGTGCCCCCTTGTCATGACTTTGTCCCTGTATTGGCTACATTTATACCCATGTGAGCACCAGTTACTTCTCTCTGAATTATTGTTGCAGCTCAAGAGTACCTGACCCATTTCTCTTATTGCAGGTAGAGCTTCACGTCCACCTGGATGGAGCCATCAGACCAGAGACCATCTTGTACTTTGGCAAGTGAGTTGTGGGGGGAAGGAAGCTCTGGGAGCTGCAGTTCAAAGGCATCCTCCCTTGTGCCACTTTGCTTCAAGAAGAATCCCACCTACAAGTAGGGTTGGATGGGCAGCAGCAGCTCCAAAAGCCACACTGGCATGATCCACCAGATCTCCTCATGCAGAGGTGTGATTCCAGTGTGGGTCATCCCAAAGCACTGCTGCTGGTACTTGCATGAAGGCACTGCTTCAGCAAGCACATGGAACAGGTCAGGGAAGTGGCTTTGCTGTAGGAAACTTTCCTGGGGCAGGTGGAGGAAGGTGCAGGTCGGTTCCTGGAGCGGAGACTGATGTGTCAGTGCCATGAAAAGGGCAAGGCAGGGAGGAAAACCGATGCCTTGGCAGCGATCAGTGCTCCCTGCTGAGTGCCAGCAACTTAATCTGTGCAGATGGCATGTGAGGGCTGAGCGTGGGGCTGGTTTCCTTCCTGGCTGAGTGGAGAAGGAGCAGTGTTTACCCAGCCCAGGAGCAGGGTCCTTTGGACTGTGTCCCTGCATGGCTCATGGGGATGGTGCTGGCATCACAGCACTAAAGCTGTCTGTGGTGTTTTGTCTCTATTAGCAGAGTTCTTCCATCAATCAGCTGTAATTCATTGTGGCAGGAAAGAGGATTAAAAACAAATGTCTGGTTATTATTCCAGATTTGTTTTGGCTTGTGCAGGGTACCAGAGGGCGGGAGGGTGGCAAAGCCTGCCCAGGGAGGAGCTACAGCCCCTTTGGCTGGCAGCCCCCTTGATCTCAGCTGTCGCCACACCAGGAACACCTTCACCCACTCGGTATTCCAGCTGCCCTGGGAAAGTTGCCTCTTCCCTCCCAGAAGCATTTACGTGGGCATTAGCGTGTCTGTCCCTTGGGTGAGAGCAGTTGTTGCCATGTGCTCCTGTGTGGGAGGTGTTCCTGTCACAGAAGATGCCACCAGGATGCTGGGCTCAGGAATAGCTGGCTCGCAGGAGCTGCTGGCACTAAACCCGTGAGCCACGACACTTCTGCCTGTGTGAACCCAGGCCTCGAGCATCTCCTTGATCTTTCAATCCTTTGAGCCTGCATAAGTGGAAATTAACTTTCCTAAAGAATTTTGGCAATTCTGCTGCTAGGTCGAGGATGTGCCAAGAAATAATCCAGAGCCCCTTTAGATGAACTCCTTCTTAAGCTTAAAATGTGCCCTGGCTGTGTTCCTGCCCGGTCAGCCTGGGCTTGTATTTCGGTTTGTTTGTGCTTTGCCTGTGTTTTGGATCGCCTTCCTCTCTGCTGAGATTCAGGGCTCCATCCATGAGGAAATTTTGGAAGGACAGTGTGTGCTCTATCTTTCCTGTGAGGAAATGGTGGTTGGTGCTGCCAGCTTTGGATGCAATTGGTGTATAAAATGGGCTGATTAAAAATGTGATAACCTTCCCTGTCAGTAACATGAGACTTTGTTTCCAGGAAAAGAGGCATCCCTCTCCCTGGGGACACTGTTGAGGAGCTCATGAAGTATGTCAGCTATGACACACCACTGACACTTCCCCTGTTTCTAGAGAAATTTAATTACTACATGCCTGCCATTGCGTACGTACCCTGCTTTTTGCTTTTTCCCCCTCAACCCTTGGCAGAATCCCTTGGCTCAGCCTTGGAGGTCCCCAGTGGGCCCTGAGGGTGACAGTCCCACTGCCATCCCTGCAGGGGTGACCGTGAGGCGGTGAAGAGAATTGCCTACGAGTTTGTGGAAACAAAAGCAAAGGAAGGAGTCGCCTACGTGGAGGTCCGGTACAGCCCTCACCTCCTGGCCAACTCTGCTGTGGTTCCCATCCCCTGGGGACAAGCTGAGTGAGTGATCTGCTGTGCTGGGGAGCTGGTGGCTGGGCATGGAGAAGGCATCCCCATGCCAGTCAGCCACTGTGCTTTCAAAGGCTGCTGTAAGAAACCTCCTTGCTCCTCCCATGCAGTGAGAGCCAGCATGCTTCCACCTCTGCCTCCCATCTACAGGGTTTTTCATTTTAAATACCTCTGTGTGCTGTAGTGCTTTAAAATCCCTTGTTCTGCAGAGCAGCTGTGCTCAACCTTCTGGCTGAAGCCCTTCCCTGTGAGAGGGAAAGAAATGTCCACATATGGACTGCCTGACCACAAAATGGGAATTTGAGCTGGCAGAGGTGGTGGGTGGTGTTGCAGGGGGCTGATGATCCCTTCCTTTCATGCCATCCTCTCTGTGATATGTGCCTCATTAAATCAGTGCTGGGCTCTGGGGCCCCTCCAAAGTGTGTTGTGGTGGGTGCTGAGCCCTGGGCTTGCCTCTGCCTGGCTGCAGAGAATTGTGTGCCCTAATGGGGTTCCTCTGCTCAGGCAGGATGGGCACCCAGTTCCCCAAGGCCTTTCTAAATCTTAGTGCTAAAATCATCTGTGCCTGCTTCGGTGCCTGATGTCTGGTAAAGGTGGCCATAGATGGGTGTAAAAGGTGCTCTGGGTGGTCTCACTGGGTGAGTGGAACCTGGGGCAGCCTGTCCTCCCCTGGGGCTGCTGGGCTGGACCTGTGGCTCCTGCCTGCCTCCCTGGCAAGTGTCTGGCCTCCTGCTGATGGCTTTTCTTCCCTGCAGGGGAGACCTCACTCCAGACGAAGTCGTTCAGCTTGTAAATCAGGGACTGAAGGATGGAGAAAGGGATTTCCACATCAAAGCCAGGTCTATTCTATGCTGCATGCGCCATATGCCAAGTAATGTATTGCAGCTGCCCTGCTGCTCTGCTCCCCTTCCTGACGTGGGGCGGGGGGACATGCCTGGGTCTGGGCCCTGCAGGCATGTGGGGACAGCCCCGGGCTGGGGGTGTGCTGCAGGACCAGACAGTGCTGAGGAGACCCTGGGGGTCCTCTGCTCCTTTCACTGTAGGGCAAAGGTCTGCTGGATGCAGGAGGGGGGGTCTGGGTACAACCAGTGTCTGAAAGGTCTTGCTAAAGGGACAAAAGGGGCTCTTGTGTCCTCTCCTGGGGGAACTGTGATCTCTGCTCCTGCTCAAAAGCCAGAGCTCATCTAGGGCCAGTAAAAGCCATTGGCACAGCAAGCATTTGCATCTGCCATGAGTGACTGGAGGTCTGAGAGCAAATGGTCATGGAAGGAGGACCAGGCATGGCATCTCACACTTCCCTGCTTGTGGTCCTACAGCAGGATGCTCCTTCCTTAGCCTGGGTCATGGGGCAGCCAGAGAATCCTCTGCCAGCAGCCAGTCTCTGCTGGCTTAAGCTAAAAACACAAGTCAAATATAAGGCACTTAAGGCACATATATAAAATGTTTTTTATAAAACCAGCAGCTCTGATGAAAAACTTTGTTGGTAACAGGTGCTGTGACCCAGAATAGGAAGAAAACCTAATTTCCAGCATGTCAATGGGCTGCTGAGTTTCACAAGCATCTCTAGGGAAAGATACAGCCAGAGAGAGGCTGTGTGACAGTAGCTATTTTATGTGAAGATTTTATTCTGAGTATCTTCATATCTCACACCAGTTTTATGTAGGCTTAGTGGGGTAGATGGTGGAAAGATTTTTCCTAGTGAGTACATGATTAATTTGTGTCTAGAAATGTGAAAAAATATATTCTTGGAAGCTGGTAGATTTGAGAGTGTTGGGTTTTTTTGTGGTTTTTTTTTCCTGCCTGCCCACTCAGCACCAAACAATACTTGGAAAATTTGATCCTTACATTTCTACTTTCTAGGAAAAAAAAAAAAGATTTTCTTTGTAAAAACTGAAGACCTGTAAGACACAGTCACACTGATCTGCAGTTACAGTTCCTGCCAGTGCACAAGTGGTAAAGGCAGGAGGTGGCAGGAGCATCCAAGGGCGTGTGCAGCCTTCACTTCACTGCAGGAGGGATTGCTTGTGCAACCAGCAGAGGTGGCATTCTCATACCTGTACCCTAGCTGATACCCAGAGCCAATGATGTGCTTGGTAAAGAGTCTTTAGCAGTGCATGCACAGTGAGAAGCCACCCTGTCATTAATGAACTGTTGAGAGAAAGGCAGAGATACCAGCCAGAGCTAACTCATATTAAACTTGTTAATAAAATAATGACTCTAACCCAGCAAGCTGGGAAGTGGTGGAAAAAGAAATAGATTTTGAAGTTGCATACGTCATCCTGGTGTGTTCCTATGATTTGGGGATTGTCTGTACACAGCAGATGACTGTTAATAATTAACACTACTGTTTATCTCTCTTTCTTGGCCTTTCTGCTAAGGTTAAGTGCTGTGTGAGCTGATGCAGTTTCTTTCTCAGAGGTTATCTGTCCTGATCAGAGAGAACTCTGAAGCAGTTGTTGGCCACTTGTCAGTTTCTTTCTCACTGATGGAAAATAGATAAAACTTCATCTCCTTCCCACCAGGAGCAGAATCCCTGGGAGAGTGAAGGATGCCCCACAACAGGGCAGGGGTGGTTGTAGTACAGGGCCCCTCAGAGATCCCTCCCAGGCCAATCCCCTCCCTGACACAGCTCATCTGGTGGGACAGCTCTCTTTACCCTCACCTTGCCCATCCAGGGCAGGGATGAAAGCTCAGGAGCTGAGGGATTTCTCCAGCACACCATATTACAGCCCCAGGGCAGGGCAATTCATCTTACCTCGAGCCAACTGCAGTCACCACTGCTTGGAAGTTTTTTAATTAATTTCTTCCCTTGCTTGAAGTGAGCAGAAAAACATGAGGAGGGCAGTTTTATAGCTGGTGAATGCATTTCATTTCCTTTTCATTGACAACAGACTAATCAGTTGACAGCTTTTATTTGCCTGAAGATCACAGAGATGACAGACCTTTCTAGGAGTTTGCTAGCTTTCTTTTTGAGCATCAAATTTTGGGAAAGACTAAAGAAAATAGCTCTAGCCTTCTAGTTATAGGACCAGGGTTTGTTTAGAAAAATGCTGAGGGTGTGGTCCCTGTGAATGCTTTCTCCTGAATCCTGGTTCTGCCTCTTCCAGGCTGGTCTCCAGAGGTGGTAGAGCTCTGCAAGAAGTATCAGAATGACTCTGTGGTGGCTGTTGACCTGGCTGGAGATGAGACTCTGAAGGTGGAGGATTACTCAGAGCATAAGAGGGCTTATGAGGTTTGTGGAATAAGTTTTTAAAAACAAATTACAAGAAAAATATGTATTGAGGCAACGTGTGTGAAGGGACGCCTTTCAAACTGCAAACAGCTGGGACAGCTTAAAAATTCGTTGCAGCTATTAAAAACATTCAGTTAAATAGCAAAAGTATTTGTTTATATTTCCTAAATGATTAATGGCAGGCATCATTGCTAAAACATGGCCTTAGAGCTGGAGCTTGGCACGCTACCTTGTAGCACTGAGTGTCACATGAGTGACATGGAGCCCAAATCACCCCCGCCCCACTGCTGTTGGCTCCTGGGGCTTGGTGAAACCACAGCCAAGGGTGGAAGAGACTGGCCTTTCCAGTCTGGCAGAAATCACCCGGGAGCAGAGGAGAAGCTGCACATTTTCAGGGCTTTTATCTGATCATCTCAAATGTAAACACTGGAATGGCTTCAGGAGCCTGATCCCGGGCTCTCACCAAACCTCAGCCTTTGCAGGGCTCCGAGGGCAGGAAAAGCCTGGCTCCTCTTTGCTGGTGGAAATTTGGGGTTGTTAGTCCCCACCATCAGTGGGGGAGGAGGTTGTGCACCGTCACTGACAAAAAGGGTGGTGGTTTGCAAGCAGTGCTCAGGTCTGAAAGTACTGGGTCTTCCTTGGGGTCTGCACCCCATCAGTGGGAGCTGATACAAGGCTGGCCTGCACTGCTGTGCTGAGTGAACAGGGCGATTGTAAACAGTGACATGGGAACAGGGGTTCCTTAACTGATGGGAAGGCAGTCTCATCCTGCCCTGGTGGGCCAGCAGTGCCCAGATCCATCCTCCTCTGTCTGAAGGATGCATCTTGTCTCTGTGCCAGGGGCTCACTCAGGCTCTGAGATGCTGAAGCAAACCCCCTTCCCATCCATATTAAGTAACTGAAAAACCCTCCTGAGTGCAAATCCCTGAAGGACTGTCTGTGAAGAGCGTCTGCTGCAAGATGGGGCTTGCAGCCTGCCTGCTGCTGCCAGCTGGGTGGTCCTTCTCCAGCAAAGCTGGAGCCAGGCTTCACTCCAGGCTCCATGGCTTCCCAAAGCCCAGGTGGCCTGTGACCCCCTGGCAAAGAAATTTTCAGGATGATTTTGGAGCTGCACCCAAAGCTGCACTCGCAGGGTCCTTATGGCTGGGCTGCCTCCACCCCCAGCCCCTTACAGGAGGGAGGTGCTCAGTGTCAGAGCATTTCTTCATCTCTGCCCTGGGGTGCTTCTGCACCCTCCCACGTGGCTGCAGCTGGCCAAAAATGTAGAAGTTCCAAAGCATGCAACTGCTGCAAATTTCTTGCAGAAAGGCAAGTGGGTGGAGGAAGAGGAGCTCAGAGCTTGCTGCTGTCTGGAGAGGAGGCAGCAGTGAACTCACCCAGTATTAAAAGCCTGCAAAGAGCCTGGCTGGGCTCCAGTGGAAGATAACCAGGATTTTTAAGTGTCTCTGTATGTGACATTACCGAGGTCTTGCAGCCCTTGGAGTGCAAGGCTCGTGATCTGTGGGCTCTTGGCACAGGAGCCTTGCTGTGCCCCCGAGAGCAGTGCCAGCCCCAGGGCTTGCTGAGCTTGCTGCAGGTGCTGGGACAGGAACACGCTCTCCCTTGTCTTGCAGGAAGCTGAGAGATGTGGGATTCATCGCACTGTCCATGCCGGGGAGGCCGGCCCGGCTGCCATGGTCAAGGAGGTACCAGGGGTTCCTGACTCAGGGCAGAGAGGGACAGGGCTGGGACATGTCCTGCTCTAGGGAGAGAGGCATCCAAGTCCTCTCCACATCTGTAGCAAAGTGAACACTGGGGGCATGGGCACAGATCTGACCTGATGGCTGGAAAACAACATCCCAGGAGCCAGCTCAGTGGTGCTGGTTGTACTTGCAGTGGGATGGGGGTCTGTGGGCAGGCAGGCCCTGAGCTGTGTTTGGAGGCTCTGAGTGGTTTTCCTGTGCTCTCTAGGCAGTTTATGTCCTGAAGGCCGAGCGTGTTGGCCATGGATACCATGTCGTGGAGGACCCTGAGCTCTACAAGGAGCTGCTGAAAATAAAGATGCATTTTGAGGTAAGGACATGTGACAACCAGGTAGCTGCTATCTGAGTGGAAAACAAGCCCTCAGTCGGGCTCTGCTGCAGCCAGGGGCAGGACCTGATACCCAAGTGCTGACCACACATACAGTGATGTTGTGTTTAACCCAGATACCCAAAGCTCCTTAGGAAGAACGCTGGGGACAAACCTGTCTGCTGGGATGTGCTGCCAGGAGCACTGGTGTGCACAGCAGCTTGTGGGAGGGATGTAGCAGAAGTAACACATCCCTTGTGTGGCCAGGGATAAATTCTGGAGGGCTTATTCACTGATTTAGACGACCCTGAAGGCTCGTCCTTCCGGAAATTGGGCTGCTGTACCACAGCAAGTCTGGTTAGAGGGTGGAAATGCCTGGGAGTTACAGTGCATGTAAGGATTTCATTTGCTTTTCCCCAAAATGGACATATCCCACTAACAGAGGGAATATGTACTTAAAGCAAGTGTTTTTTTAACTGTGATTGGCACAGGGCTGGTGACTGACTGGCCATGGGCAACATCCCACTGGCCCCTGTCACAGTCATGTGGGCTGTGGGCTCAGTGCATCCATGTCCTGGGACATGCACTGCTCTGTCAGGGTAGTGCTGAGGGGCAGCTGTGAACAGAGCTCTAATCTGGTTTTACCAGTGTGCTGTGCTATCTGTGTCCACAGCTGGGCTTCAGATCCATGTGGTTGAATCTGGTTTTCATGCTTAACTCCCCCCCACAGGTCTGCCCTTGGTCCAGTTATCTCACTGGAGCATGTTCTCCGGACTTCACCAAACACCCCGCAGTACAGTAAGGCTTCTCAATTACGTGACATCTCCAATAACCAGGATTGATTTGGGTTGATTACAGCTGCTTTATTGCTCTACAAAGCTAAGGCACATGTAATTTTGTGGCACATCTGTGTCCTTTGGCACAGGAGAGCCTGGTGCAGCTGGAGGGGTGTGGGGGTCCTTTGGGGACGCTGTCCTGTCCCTCCTGCCCTGCTCTGAGCTATGAGGCACCCCAGCCACTCCTGGCAGGTCAGTGCAGAGCCATGGGGGGACAAGCTGAGCCTTGTGCTTTTCTGCAGCAGTGCCAGCTGCAGAGACTGCCCTGAGCTCTTTGCTTTTTCTGCATTTCACCCTGAGAGCTGCACAGTATCACACCCAGTGTTCTGCCCACCAGTTCAACCTGATTTCCTTACAGATTTAAGAAGGATCGTGCCAACTATTCCCTAAACACGGATGACCCCCTCATCTTCAACTCCACCATTGACAAGGACTATGGCATCGTGAAGGAACACATGGGATTCACTGAAGAGGAGTTCAAGAGAGTTGTAAGTCAGCCTTGGCTGGGTGCTCTGCTGGTGTCTCAGTGCAGCCCAGAACAATCTGCTGGTTTTTCTTTATAAGCTGAAGAATTTTTAATGGAAACCAGAAAATTCCACTCTGGCCTTGTAAGCAGGAAAGTAGACCAGGCTCAAAGTACATATCCCAAAAATTCCAGAGTATTTAAAGATCTTTGCTTTATGCTGGTCTCATTTCTCCTGGGACTGCTGCTAGTGATGGGCCAGAGCAGTTGGCATAAAGTAAGGCCACGGAAATGAACCTGAGAGTGGAAACTTTACACTCTCCCTCGCCTGTTGCTGCTCAGAGCCAGCTGCTGGGATGTGCACAACTATGTGTTCATGTCTGCTGTGTCTTAATGTCCCTGTGTTCCCCCTCTGCTTCCTCAGAACATCAATGCAGCCCAGTCCAGCTTCTTACCTGAGAAGGAAAAGCAGGAGCTGCTGAACAAGCTGTACGAGGCCTATGGGGTGGTCCCCAACGCATCGTGACCCGTCCCTGGGAGCCAGCGTGGAGCAGGGCCCTTCTTCACGAGTGCCTGGCTGTCCTCTGTGCCAGTGGGAGCACTGGCAGGAGGTGCCCAGAGCCAGGCTCTATTCCTGGCAGCCCTGTGTTGACCTTTACAGTGCTCATCAGAATCAGACGATCACATACACCTCCTTGTACCCCACAGGCTCTCTCCTGAATGGATATCCAGCTTCCTGTCCTGCTGTTGTGCAAGCAGACTGGATCTGCCTGCTGGCCTGACTCCTTTCTCCATCTGCTGGTGTTTCTGTACTGCAAATGCAAACAGAAAAACCTCCCCTACATTTCCCCCCCGCCCTTTCCCTGTTTTATCTGTCCTGTCCCACTGACCTGCCTGGCCCTTGCCTGCAGTGCTGAAATAACCACTTTCAACTCTGCCTGTGGCCTGGGTTAATCTTCACCTTTCCAGGGAAGAGCCATGCTAGTGCTGGCAGGGAGAGAGCAGCCCTTTCAGACACAGAGGCTTTATTCCTGTCCCTGTGGGTGGGAGGCTTTGGTCACAGCTATATTTACCCAAGGTTAGTCTTGTACTAACAAGACTGGAACAAGAACAAGCTGCCAGCTGCCCGTGCACAGGTCCGAAGGACATTTAAAACAAAATACCATTTTTTTTGGCATCCTTTCTTGGACAAGAACTCCCATGTATCAGGCCTCCCAATGTCACTGCTGCAGAAGTGCACACCTTGGGCTCAGGCCCCAGCTGTGCTCATAGCTGGCCATGACCATGCTCACACACGCAGGGGAAGTTGGAAAATAATTTTACCACTTCAGACCAAAATCTGCCTTCTGGGATTTTTCCCACTTTTTTAATCATCTTGGAGAACTCCTGTGAACTGCAGTTTGATCTTCCTCTTACCTTTGTTTAGGACTTGGAAAAAATGTGATTGTTTGCCTGGTGTAACAATTCTGCTCTCTTTCTGATTTGACACAATCATTAGGCATTCTTAAGGCTGAATAAATAAATTACCTTGGACCCAATGTCACACATTGACTCAGGTCCCATCTGATTGTTCCTCTCACTAATTGACACTGGCAAGAAGTCAGATCTTCAGTTTGGTGGAGAATTTATGCAGAGAAACTCACCAAAAATTCCTTAGTGATTTTATGGCATTATAGTGGTTTTACTCCATAAGCAATAGAGCATCCAGAGAAGAGACCACTGTTTTCTTACCTGAGTGTGTGGTGTGCTTTAGCATCCTGGGGGCCTGCCAAGATGCTCACTCCAAAGATACTGTACCAAAAAGTTGCCTTGGACAAGGGGCCATGGTCACCATTGCCACGGACAGACCATGGACTGCTCCAGTCTCAGCCAGCAGTGATGGTGTGCTGGGAGTATTTCCATTCTTTCTGGGCTTCCATGTTGGTCTTCAGAGGAAAATACTCATCTCTGAAGTACGTGGTGAATATATACACATAGATAAATGAAGATGAGAGAGTGATTTTCTTACTTTTATAAAGCAAAAGATAAAAATAAAGATTGAGGGACATGATTGCAGTAAGAAGCAGGCCTTTTTTGGGTAGTTTTTCTCCAACAGTTGTTTCTGAAGAAGAGTTGCTTGTTTGGATTCTGGACAGTTGATTGTTAATCCAGTTTAATAAAATAACAAATTTATATTAAAAGAGAAATCCTTCTGCCTTTCTGTTCAGAGGTGGCTGTTAGGGAACAAGAGTGGCTTGTGGTCCTCAGCCCCTGCTAGACCACAGGGGTTCATTGATAGGTGTGATGGGGGCTTTGGTAGCTTGATTGCTGCCTTCTCCTGCTGCTGGGTTGGAGCACTTTGTATCCAGAGGGAAGCCTGCTCCATTTCCAAACAGTCAAGTTGGATTTATGGCTGCAGGTGGTTCCAACCTCCCCTGTCCTTTTCCCTTCAGTAATGCAGGGGGTGTGTACCGCTGCCAGAGCAGTAATGCCATCCCACAGGCTACTCTCACCTTTCCAGGTGTTTGTCAAAAGTAGTCACTTTTCTTTCCCATCTCCTGGGTTTTGCACAGTTGGTTGAAGCTCAGAGCCAAAGAGGGGCAGTCTGGGCTGCTGGGCTACACCATCAGTGTGGGCAGGGGAGTGTTTGCCCAAAGGTTTTTGGGTCATTTAGTGCTTGGTTAGACTGACAGGTCTGGCATGGCCAAGTTCAGCTGAAAAGAAGGGCTTGGAGCATCCCTGTGCTCAGCAGCTCTGCAGATCAGGATGTGGCTGGATTAAGGACAGTCAGTGACAGTGGCTGAGCTGGCTGTCACTTGCAGGGGGAACCCGATGCCTCTCACCCCTCCCCTGAGAGAAGCTGGCCAACAGGTCCCTACTCCTCTGCCTAAATATACTTCTGAAGCAGATATTTTCTGACTGGGGAGAGCTAAGATTAGCCCACATTTGACTGTTGGAGGTCTTGTGTGTGCTCAGTCCTTCCGCACTGCCTTTGAGCTCCATGTGTGTGTGTGTGTGTGTGTCAGCATGAGCCAAAATTACTGTTCTGTGGTAAGAAGAGCTAGAAATGGGGCTTAAAGACACAACTGTGCAGTCAGCCAGGTCCAGGAGCTCCCTGCTGGTTTGCCCCCAGGCACAGGAAGTGGGAGCAGGCTCTTGGCTGCTGTCTGGGCACGGCCCTGCAATGACACCCAGCCAGGCCAGGAGCCCTTTGCCAAAGCAGCAGCCACGGCCACTGCCTGGCTGCCAAATCCTCATTTCCTGTGGGGGCTGGAGCTGTGGACACCTCTGGGCTCACCCCATGGCCATCGCTTCTCACAGACAATTCTCCCTCGGTCTGGCAGCCACTTCTCTGCTGATTTATGGCCTTGTTTTGGCTGATAAATCTCAAACTTGTAACATTCAGTTCTTCCCTAGGCTGTCAGGGAGATGCTTGCCCTTGTGTCCCCAGTGGAGAGTTTCCCAGGTCAGCTCTGCCCTGTTCCTGTACTGGTGGTCAGTCCCAGTCAGGCTGCTCTACTGGGATCAGTGAAACACCAGCAATGTTCCTGCAGTTCTGTGCTGCAGAGGGAAAACACCTCTTCCCACTGGCACCAATCCTGCTGGTGCCTGGGCAGTAAACCTGGGAAACTGGGGACAGACTGTTATAATCTGTGCCAACTACATCTGCCTCCATCTGTCTGCTGCAAACCCATGGGGTTTCACAGACCCAAACTCAGGGAATTCTTGCACAGCTCTGTGTCTCCCTGTGAAACCACCCCACAGCTAACGGCAAAACAAAGGAAGAAGAAACATCCAGGCAGAAAAAAACACCTTCAGTACTTGAAGGCTGTGTCATTTATTCCAACAGCTTATGTAGTTTTATCAAACCATCTTTAACACAAAACATGTCTCCTGAAAGAGAGAAGGGTATGAGATCCTACCACAGATCATCTCAGCTAACAGCTTGCAAAGTTAAGCCTGAATGTCAACAGTCAAACCAGCAAAATGTTTCTCCCCTCCTCTTAACAACATCTTGAAGTGTTAAAACCCAGAGAAAAAGATGCCTGTGGCAGGTGCTGCTGGGTCTCCAGGTGGGGCTCACCCCCACAGAGCTGTGCTTTGGTCCTTTCCTGATGCTAAGCAGCAGCAGCAGCAGCAGCACAGGTGAGTGGTGTTGACATGAGGGCAGCAGGACAGGTCGGGTCCTTTCCCCACTGCCCACCCTGACGAGGGGCCACGTGGACAATCCAGAGGCCAGGTCTAAGACGCAGATGAGGGTGAGGCTTAGAAAAACCAGTCATCTAATTTTCTAATCTATGGAAACAGAATAAATAATAGTCTAAATCTGCAAAGGAGGAAGGTACCTTGGACAGGAAAATCTGGTGTGTCTATTATTACTGAAACTGTTTTTCCCCTAGGAGAAAATCACAGCTAAGGCATCTTGAGAATGGCTCATATCACTACAACCACGGCAGTGTTGCTCTAAACCATTAGGGATGGGGGCAGAAGTCTTTTGGAGGTGCCAGTCCTTGCAAGTGTCTTGTGTCTCTCTACACAAGCACGGTTCCAGCAGAGGCATTTGACAGACAACTTGCTGTTCCAGGTCAGCTTTTGTCCACAGATTCAACAAATTCTTGTTTAATGTTCACAGCAAGGCCTTCCTCCTGCCCATCCCACCCCCTTTTTGCTCTCATGGGGAGGGGCTGCTTTCTTGCCCCTTTGGTCTTGCTCCAGGGTCGCTGTCAGAAGAACTGGCATCTCTTTGGCTTTCTGCAGAAGGGAGGATTGGGAAGAAAGCACAGTTACACCCTGCTGAGGACACAAGCCATCAGTGATTGCTATAGTTGATTTCATCCAGAAAGATGAAATATTTTCACCTGAAGATCTATCACTCTCCCCTTGTGACCAGATACTTGGCCCCATCCATGGGAGTGTTCAAGGCCAGGCTGGATTGGACTGGGAGGTCTAGCGGAAGGTGCCCCTGCCCATGGCAGGTGGTCTTTAAGGTCCCTTCCAAACCAAACCATTTTCTATGATTCTATGATTAAGAGTATTGGGTTCTCCCTTCACATTCCTGGGGTACAAACACTTCTCAACATGTCTGGCAATGCTGGGAAGGAGCCTCAAGGTAGCGATGTGCACTCATCCAACTTTCAAGTGCTCCAGAACTGTCTTCCTGACAGCCTGGCAGCTGCCTGAGCTGGTCTCTGGTAGGACAGCTCCAATTTGTGCTTACTATGGATGGGTGGATGGACACATGCTGCTATGGTTGTGCTGAAAGAAGTACAGTAGGGGTAATGAATGTATTTGAAAGCGTTTTTATAGTACAGCTTGTAGACTAGAGGAATAAGAAAGCAGAGGGAAAAACTGAGTTTCCCTTCTGCAATGATATTCTATGTTGTGTTGCTTATTAGTGAAATGAGAGTGGCAGGTTTGGACAAAGGATTCAAGCTCCTCACAGCCAGCTGGCCAGCAGACTCTGAGCAGGGTGATACTGCTGCCACATTTGGGCTGAAGGGGAGGATTTGGAGATGGCTGCTGGTGGGGAAAGTTATTCCTGTTGTTATTTGAAATACTGCAGAACTATTCAAAGATTGATTTTTTTTCCAACCAACCAAAAAAGAAAAAAACAAACCACAGCCTGCCCAATACAAGATTATATAAAGCCTAAGGTATAAGTGATGTGTAATTTGCTCTGGGAAGGGTCTTGGTGAGTGCATGCCTTGTTTAAGCACCGGTGAGCAAAGGGCCTGGGCTGGAGCGTGCAGTGCTCCTGTGCCAGGAACCAGGGATCATTCTGCTCCCTGCAAGCACCCCTTGCCCTGGAGAGTCTCCCACTACCTGAGCATCCACGAGCAGGGAGGCACTGACTGAAGCAGTGAGGAATGGGATGTTCCTCCTGAGCATCTGTGTGATGCTCCTGGGGACAGCGCTGTGCTGCCACTTTGTGCCTGCCCTCCCAGCCTGTGCCAGGAGCTGCTGGGCTCACAGGTGTGTGCGTGTGCCAGCTCACCTGCTCCTTCAACGGCGAGGTCACCCATGTCCTCGGTCAGCTTGCGCATGCTGATGGTGGTTGCCTCTCGCTGGATGTCATGGACAGCGTTCCTCCGGCCAGCCCGGTCGCAGGAAATGAAGTCAGTGTAGGTGCTGGACTCTACCTCCATTGCATCTCTATTCACCTGCAAAATGCTGTGGAGAAAACACAGCTGTGAGGCCCAGGATGCTCGGCATGGCTCAAGTCATGGCTCCCTCCAGGTTAGGTTACTCTGTGGGGTAACATTACAGCATGAGGAAATAGTCCCTGTAACTCTGCTCCAGCTCCTCTGACAGCAGGTACTGAAATGTCAGATATCACCTCCCTCATGTGGGGCAATGTATGGGGAGACACAGCATGCTGCGTGAGGGCAGGCAGGCAGAAAGGATCCATCCCAGATGCCTGACTTCTTCTACCTTCCCACTGCAAAGGCAGACATGGCATTTGTCTCTCCTTTCAGTTTCCAGCCCTCTCCTTTGGGTGCACGAGGTTGCCTGCAGCAGCTTTTCCCGACAGAAAAAGCATTACAGAGAAAGCCCTGCTTCCTCCTCAAAATGCCACGGGAGCTTTGAACACAGGCCAAATTTGGCTCACTGCTTGGGGGATGGGTTGCTGATCCAGCCTGAATTTGTAATGGGAAATGATGGATACCCATTGGAAAGTTGGGGGAGCAGGGAGTGTTTTATGGGTATGGGGCTTGGAGCAGTACTGGCCTCCACTGGCTGTTGGATGTCACTGAAGAAGCGTTGGGCTGGACTGCTGAGAGATAAACACTTTACCATGTGAAAATCAGCCCTTCTGTGAGACATTTGGACCCCTTCACTCTAGACTTGTGCCAGTGCCAAGTGCACAGCACGAAGAAAGGCCTGGAGCAGGCACTTGTCACATGCAAGCTCCGCTGTGAGCCAGCTCTGAGTTCAGCTGATGAATCCTTAAGTTGCTGGGTTTTCATTCTGGCTGCTGGTTTCCCTTGCCAGCACTTGGACAACACAGAGTGCAGAGACCCGGGGATGGTGTTGTGGGCATCCTGGCTCCTGGGCACAGGACCCTCTGCATGAGAAACCTGGAGCTCTCAGTTCCTGCTCCTGCTCTGTTTGGCACTGAGCTTGTTTTCCTGCTTGGAATCAAGAGATTAATTGCTGTCTTATCAGTGATTGTGATCACTGTAGAATGTGCCTCTAGCCCTGCTGATTGCTGGCAGTGGTCAGAGCAGGTCCCGATTAGAAACGCTCGTGTGCAGTGAAAACAAATTCATGCACATTTAATGCACATTCACTCGCTTTTGTGCCTGCGAGTTAATGACCCACAGAGGAGTTTGCTCAGCTTCCTTTACAAATCCTGCTTGATATTGATTTCCCTGCCAGGGAAATCTGTTGGCAGATTCAGGCACCAGCCTGAACAGGAATCACACTCCTCACTCTAATCCCCAATGTTATGGCAGTAGAAAGGATATGCAGGTGAAGATGCAGTAACTGGGATAAAAGAGGTTAGATTCTCTCTGTTCCTGAGCAGTAACCAAAAACCTGCAGAAACCCAGCACGTTTTGGTAGCCCCAGGGACTCCTCTCCTAGTGTGGATGCCAGCTCAGGGAGTGCTGGCACCAGCTCACTGGTGGGATGTGGGGCTTGGCCCACTCAGATCTTGTGGCAGATCCTGTTTCCCCAAAGCTAAAAATTCTTGTGAACACCTACCTCCTCGACAGACTTGGCATCCCTCTAGCTCCTGCTAAAAGAGCCCTGGGAAAAGCTGCATCCTTTGCCCCAGGAAGAGATGCCCCAGATGTTTTTCCTCGTCTTCCCTCCTTCCATCCCTGGTGTGCCCTTCCTGGGATAAGGCACCTACTCTGGATGCAGCGGGCAGGATGAGCTCAGCGAGCCAAGTGCCTTTTCCCCAGGACAGGACAAGCATCCATCATTCCCAGACAAGTTCTCACAGGTCACTGAAGCCCAGACACTGCTGACCTTCTACACCTGCCACAGAGATGTCATGTGGACGTGGGAGGCTTCTCTAGAAGCGAGCCAGACAAGCCCAGGTCCATCTGCAATGGGCCATTCCAGAGCTGATACGCTCCAGAGTCCTGCTGCCCTTGTCAGGGGCAGGACCACCAGGTTTCCCCAAACTGGGGAGCAGGAGCCAGCCCCTGGGATGACATTTTCCCGGTGTCCCTTGATGTAGCTGCCAATGGTAGTGGCAGTGCTGTGCCAAGTAATTGTTTCCCCTCAGAAGGGAAAAGGACGGGATCCTGATTAAAAACAGAAGGCAGCGAGTGTGCAGGTCTGGGTCCCGGCTGGGTGGCCGGGAGATGGCGCATGTGATTTATTTATTTCCGTGGCTGGGCGGGTTCCTGCCTTCGGCTCTCCATGCAAAGAGCTGGAGACATGCAGATTTAACAGCGAAGCTTTCATATTTGAGCAATTCCTCCGGGATTTTCAAGGTGGGTGGCTCTCAAAAACCTTGCAGGCAGATCCTTCCCCGTTGGCAGAGAGATTCCAGCCTCCGCCTCCGGGAAGTTGTTGGGCTGAGAGGGTGATGGGAGAGGTTGCCTCGATTGTGATAGGAAAACTTGATTTTTCAAACAGCATTTCCATACCCACGGTTCTGTGGGTTTTCAGTCAGTAACTGCTTTTAACATCTTTCAGGGACTGCAAAGGAACTACCTTCCCTCTTGCCTACATAGTTCGGTGGAACCCGAAACTGTGTCACTGAGGACAGTCACTTAGAGGTGGCAGGGGTGCAAAGGGAGGTGCATCACCTGCAGGCTCCCCACCTTTGGTTTTTCATCCTCCCGGGGACTGACAGGATGATGAGCCTGCTATTGCCAGGCGTTGCAGGAATAATCCCAGGCACACGTACACAGTGTGCAAAGGTTTCCAGGGCGCTTCACTGAGGTGATTCAGCTTGTCCCCAGAGGGTCCTTTCCTGCCCTCCCTTTCCTCTCTGCTCCTGATGATGATAGAAACAACCCCTGTGCCCTCAGCACAGCGTGCCAGCCCGCAGGGATGGGGCAGGGAAGCTGGGATCTGCTGCCTGTCACACATTCCTCTAAAGTTTGCTGCTTGGAGAGAGGCTGTGTGCCCTCTGCCACGGGGATGTGGTGCTGCCTGTCCCAGGGCAGCTGGCCACAAGTGAAGAAGCCCCTCAGAAGCTGCCACTGACACCAGGTATGTCCCCAGAGCTGCCTCTGCTCCTGTCCCTGGATCTGTCAAGCCTGCTGTTTGGTTTGTACTTATTTTCCTGTCGTGTCTTGTGAGTAATAAAAAAATCTAAGCTGTAATAGTCTTGGCTTTGCTGGTGGGGACTTGGCTTCCTGAGCGGTTTTGCTGTTGGATTGCAACTGGGCTTGCTGGCATTTTCCAGGGAAATCACCCAGCAGCTGACAGAGCAGCTGGCTCAGCTCTGGGGGCTGCAGCTAAACCAGCCCTACTCATTCTGGGGCTGAGTGTTGCCCACTTAAAAGGTGGGTGCTAAGAAATTAAAGGGTTAAATGTTTCCTCTGCCTTTTGGTATGATAAACTGAGGCTTTTTTTTTGGCTCAGCTCCATGCTCCATTTGGTTCCCCTGACAAGTCTGCATTTAATTCCTGTGTCCCCCTTGCCTGCTTCTCAGCACAGATGCCAGGGACTACAGCAAACAGTTACTGCAAACAAGGTAAGAGTGGCAGAGAAGTGACCTGGGCACACCTGGCAGGTCACCCTCAGCACAGGGCTCTGCCCAAGCTCTGCCATCCCAGCCAGTGTCCAGGGCTGATCCCTGGGATCGGGTGGGTGCTACAGTCACACCCAGCCCTGACTCCGGTTTCAAGGGAACCCTTCACACCATACTGCATATGTCCCTTATCTAGGTTAAACTTTTTATGGCTATGAAAGGCTATTTGTGGGTGCTGGTGCTGGCTATCAGCAAGCTGGGCTGAACTCAGCCATTTCTCCCTGCCTGCTCTGTGCCTCTTGCTCTGCCCCTTAACCTCTCGCCTTTCTCAGCGTTCTCCTCCTCACCTTGTTCTCTGCACAGATCTGTGAGGCATGAGAGGCCCCTGCTTGGACATCCTTGTCCCTTCAGGCAGCCAGCACAGCCCAGCCCTCCGTGCCATCCCCGGGCCACCTGAGGCAGGGAGCCCTGTACCTCAGCTTTCCCTGTGCCTGCTGCAGGCAATGCCCAGCTTCAGGAGCCTGGCAGAGCCCCGTCCCGAGGTGCTGCAGCTCAGCTTTGGCCTCATGCTGTCCATTGCCAGTGACAGCTGGGACCAAGAGCTGCAGGTTTTGGAGAATGCTCCCTCACCCCACAGCCCAGCCCAGGACATCCTCTCCCTCCTGCTTGGTGGATTTAACCAGTGGGTTTAACACTCTCCAAACATCTGGAGTTGTAAAGCCCTGAAGCTGAACAAAACCTTGCCATGTTTCTGGGGTGAAATTCCAAAGTTCTGCTTGGGAACAGGGATCTGACTCCTTTTTCTGCTCAAGCATCACATCCCACCACCGAGGCATGAAGTGGTGCACTTGCCTCAGAGCTCTCCATATTGTGCAGCGCCCCTTGCCCTTTCATTCCAGGGTACAGGGACTATTATTAGACCTCTCCTGCTGGGGCCGGATCCATAACAACAGCAAAACATACTCAACAGCCCTGCTGGGCTTTTAAAATATTTACAGTGTAGGATGGTTTACTAAAGAGGGGGGCCTGGTAGAGCACAAAGACAGAAGCACCGGGATTTCTGTGCTCCCTGTGGGTTTGCTGTGAGGTTTCCTGCTGGGAGAGTCGCATCCAGCGAGGAAAAAAAAATATCCCGTAGGGCTGAAGCCAGCACTTGAGGTCAGGGGGTTTCCACCAACTGTCTGACAACATCCAGCTGGAATTTCAGCAAATTTTCCACTGGGTCTTGTCTGGGAACATGCGTGAGGGGCTGTACATCAAAGAAGAAGGGCTCTGTAATGGTGTTATTGGGGTGTTTTGTGATTGTGCTGTAAAGGCCTCGTTATGACCCCCATGCACCAGAGCTCAGATCCATGGCCAGAAACCGAGCTGAAGATGCAGCTGAGGATGAAGATGCTCCTGTTGGGAGCCCAGTCTGGCTGCAACAAGCTGTGCAAGGCTGGTGACAGGGTCTGCACCAGACACAGAGTTCCCCTGCTTTCCCTTTGGCTCTGTGTTCTCCACAACGTGGTGGTGGTGATGGGTCTTGCTGGCCAGAACTGGTGTGCTCCAAACTGCTGAGCTCTGGGTTTCCTGGTTTGGTGAGAAAACAGGCAGGAGCAGGGCAGCAGCCTGATCTCCTACCAGGGCACATGTGTCCATCTCCTGTGCTGAGCAGCGCCTGTCCAGGTGAGAACAGCACAGAAAAGCCTCACCAGACTTCACTGATGAAGAGACATCAAGTTGGGTCCGGCACATCTGTATTTATGGAAGATTTTTGCTGTGGGATTCCTTGTAATAACTCTGCACCCTGGGCTCTTACACTAAATATGATAAATTCAGCCCAGATAGACATCACAGCTGCTCCAGCCACTGCAATGGTTTTGCAGGAACAGAGCTTCCAGCATTCTCTAGGACTTGCTGGAAAATTTTAATTCCTTTAGGACGAGAGCAGATACAGCTGAGGTTCAGTGTCCACAAATAGATCCCTTCTTTTCGTTTGGCCTGGTTTTACAGTATAATGATCATTTAATGCCTGTAGAACTGATAACCAATTCCTAAGCCCCATGTTTAAGATTAGGCTCAGACTGACTCCTCTATGACTTCACAAACCTTGTACTTAGCTCTGCCAAGCTCCCCAGACTCCTTCCCCTCCCTCCTGGCCTTCAGCACATCCCCAGGGCCCCCCACTGCAGAGTCCCCACTGTCCCAAGGCACCTCCTGTTGTCCCACATCCTCACAGCCACTGCCTGATGTAAGAAATGGTCCAGACAGATTTCAAAACCACGGCCAGCCCTTGGCATCGGGGTAGGGCGAGTCTTGTGTGATCTGCTCCGATCCCCGGGGGAGAGGGGGAGCTTGAGGGAGGCAGGAGGGCAATGCTCAGCTCCAGCAGCCTCCTGTTAGCATCAGGAGGGGTGTGTGATGGGGGGAGAGAGCTGCCTGCCCATCCATCCATCCATCCCTCCCTCCATCTGCCAGGAAGGCAGCCCAGTGCCCAGCTCTGGCCATGCAGTGCTGCCAGCCTGCATCCCCATGCCTGGAGCAGGCAGCACCCCTCTGTCAGTCCCCCCAAGGCACGGGTGCTGAGAATCTGTTCCAAAAAGCCTCCACCACGGGAAGAATCAGTGTTGGGTGGAGCCCCTCTGCTCCTCCCTCCCCTCACTAACAAGCCTTGATGCAGCTTAAGCCTCTTCTGCAGCTTCTAGCTAAGTTGATTAATGGAAATAATTGGTCTCTGTGCATCTGGAGACAGTTGCCGTGACAGCAGTTGTATTTTTGTTTTGTTCCCAGGTCGAGCTTGTTTTTCCCATCTCTCAGCTTCAAGGTGCTAATGAATCTGGGCACTCTGGTTTCCCCCACCTCAGAAAGACACATCCCTCTGAGGGATGGGTGACAGTGGGGATAAGGCAGCCCCAGCAGGCCTTTAGGACATGGCAGGCTGGCACCTTTCTCCCTGCCCATTTTTCACCCCCTCAAGGCAGGCTCACACTGGGTGGACACAGTGCTGTGGCTTCTTCGTGGCAGAGAGAAGAGAGCCAAATCCCTCATGTTCACCCAGAGCAGCCATGAGCACCCACAGGACCCTGCAGGGACCCTTTCAAAGCTCTAAGGAATCTGGGGCTATGGGTCCCTTCTCCATTACTTTCATTTTCTCACAGCTTCTTACTTATTTGCCTTTATGTGTCAACATATTTTTACACAAACAATTGTGTGGAAGATCTGCTAGTGCCTGAAGTTACAAAGCAGACGAAGCACAGATCAGTGACCCTTCAGCTACAGAAGTCCCACAGCTGCTGTGGCAGGCATGTCCCATGTATTCTCCCTGCTTGGGATATGCAGTTACCCTGTCACACCCAGGCCAAGGGGTGAATTCCTGTGCAATGGGGATCCCCTCCAGGGTTGGGTTCCCTGCCTTCCTCCAGATTGCTCATGAAGAAAAGTCCCAGCTGGATTCCACCTCAAAGGCTGGAGGATCCCCAGAAATCCCACAACCCTTCTGATCACTCTGAGGCACCGACCTCCAAGTGAACACCACCTTCTAAAACCCCTCCTGAATTCCTGGTCCAGGGATGCTGGACCCCAGCACAAGCTCCCCAATACCTTGCAGGCTTCCCTGGGTAAGGAGAAGTCAAACACCTGCTGAGGGGATGCATCTGGGGCTATTTTCTAGCACAGCTGCCCTTGTCACATATAAGAGGAAGGCAAAGCCACAGCAGCCTTTGGTGGTGTAGCTCTGTTTCTGGGTTGGGGAGAACTCTCTACAAGAAAACAGAGGTAAGAAAGGACGAGTCCTTATTTTTATGCCTAAAACGAAACAGAGCTATTTAGTCCAGCTCTTCTTTGTCATCTGAGGAGCTGAGCTCTGCTGCTGTGGGAAAGCAGTGCTTGCATGACTGGGGAAGGGGAGCTGAGCTTGGAAGAGGAGTTGTGAGGGCTGTAACTGGGCAGGTTTGGCTGCTGCTGCTTGAGGAGGCTTTGCTTGGGGAAGCTCTTCTCAGCACAGGGTGCCTAAAGCTGAGAGCCACCTGCCTTGGCTCTGCCTCAGTGATGCTTGCACAATCCCACAGGAATTTGCATCCAGGATCCAAAGAGTCCTCCTGACTCAGAGCAGTGTAAGGGGCTGAGAGAAAGGCTGTGAAGCCTCCTGGGGTGCAAGAGCCCTGGCAGCTCCCAGTGGTGCCTAAAAATAACCAGGGCACCTCTTAAGCGTGTCAGTACAGAATGAAGCTGATTAGCAAAACCAGGCTTAGCTCTGCTCCCTGGAGCTGTCTGCCCTGTGTGTCTGCTCCACTGCAAAGACAGCCACTGCTGGGCCCCCCACCCTGGGACAGGGCAGCACCTGCTGGGAAAAGGGGAGTGGAGGAGATCTGTCCTTGGTGGCTGGGATGGTGCTATTGGTGTTTGCCATACAACAGAACAGGGAAGTGTTGGGGTTCAGAACAGGCTGACAGTGAGGGGTGGCTGAAGTTCCAGGTGGCTCCATGGCTTCTGTTACCCAATGGAATCAGGAGCCCCCTTGGCTGTGCTACCCTGCTGGGACCCCTGTTTGGGCAGGGAAAGCTCTGCAGGCCTGCACACCTCCTCTGTTGAAGATTTCTGTGACACAGGCAACATTTCCTTATAGCTGTGCCAGGTGACAGCAGGTCCTGATCCTTCCTGCAGGCAGGGTGAATCCTTCTGCCTAAGTCCCCAGGGGTGTGACATCTAAACCTGAGCTGAAGTGGTACTCCAGATGTGCCTCTAGCACTAGCCTGGGGATGCTCAGTGATCATTATCAGCTGTAGTCTCAGGAAAGGGAAAGCTCCTAATAAAATCAATTGCCAAATATTTCATGGTCTGCTGAAGTGCAGCCTGGGCATAGAAGGACATGGGGTGTCTCCAGCATATGTAGGGAAGATGCTGGATGTAAGAAATTAATTGCTCTGAGGGCCCTGCAAGAGGAGGGATGTCTGTGTGCACCAGAGTCCTCAGATCCTGCACTGCAGAGCTCACACAAAACAACCCTGGAAGCTCTGTGCAAGGGACAACACAGCACAGGAACAAGAGAAAGCAGTGCCATGATCTGAGGACAGAGGGGATGCCCTGAGTGCATGAGCCACAGGTGAAACCACAGAGAGGAGTTGCTATTTATGCAGGAGCTGTGCAAGGCTAAGCTTTGGGGGTTCCCTGGATCTTGCTGGGCTGACTCTGCACACAGAACAGAGCTCGCTCACATCGTTATGTACAGGCAAACAACATCCCTGTGCAAAGCACGTGGGCAGCTTCAGCAGGATTTGCACAGCACAACCCCATCGCTGGCAGGGACAGGCCATGGAGCACAACTGGCACCAGGCTGCTTGGGGTCAGAGCTGCAACCAGGCTTGGTGCAAGGACACGGCTGTGAGGTGGATAATACAGCAGGGAAGTCATTATGGCAGAATTGTTGGTATTTTTTTCCTCATAGCAGCTTTCTAGCATCTAGTAATTCAGAATACAGAGGGAGGTCAAGTGATTCAATGCTACAGGAAGGAAAAAACTCATTTCTGTTTGTAGTATTTCCCTGTGAATAAAAGCTTTATCAGCCATAGGGTGAGTCCCTACCTGATTTAGAGGACTTTCCTTCTGGACATGACTTCAGACACGCTTCATGCACAGCAGGACAACAGCTTCTGGGAAAGAAAAAGAAGAAAAAAAAAGTAAGAAAACATTCTGTGCTTGTTTTGGGAAGCATAAAGCTCAGCTGCTCTTCCCACTCTGTGACCAGGACAGCAGAGGGCTGGCAGGGCTCTCAGACTCAGATGGAGCCTGGCTTGGTGGACACACCAGCCCAGGGGCTGTGGGATGTTGTGTTCACATGGCACCTCCTCAGGAGGGTTTGTGCTCACAGACTTGGACTGTTGTGTTAAAGCACGTGGAAAGTCCAGCTGGGCTGCATAGAGAAGTCCTCTTTGGTTTTGCTTCTTTCTCTGCCCTCCTACAGGTGCTGGGAGAATTGAAACAACTCATATCCTGACCTGCACTGTAGGGACCAGCAGCTGCCTCCAGACTATAAATGAATATTGGTTTGCAGCTCTGCTGCCCTTTAAAGAAGTGAAACTCCCATATCAGCTTCTCTGAGGTGAAAGGGGAAGTTTAATCTGGTTCTGGTTGCTTTGCTGGGTCTGTGTCCAGCTCCTTGGGTCTCTGCTGTTTGTGCACAGCTGACCCTCCTCCTGCTGTCCCCAAGCACTGCTCAAAGACATTTCCTCTGTGGCCTCAACATCTGTGGGTGCTTTGCAATCCTCTGACCTGCAGAGCCCAGCCAACAGGACACTTGCTTATTTTAGCAGCTGTTTCAGCTTTCAGACTATTTTGGAACATCATGGACTGTGTTTTTCCCTTTGTCCCAGGGACAAATGTTAGCAGAACAGAAATCAAGAGATGAGCCACTTAACCATATAAGCAGTAGCTCATCCAGCAATTCATCTGTCTGGTCCATCTGGGCTGAGTACACTGTGGCTGCAACTCTTTCCCATCATTTTCCAAACTGGGACAGATCTACAGCCTTTCTCTTTATTTTTTTGACCCACTTTCAAAACTTTGTAGTTGGAGCCGACTACTTGCTGGCTCTGGCCCTGCTTCAAGGACAGGGCATTTGCTGCCTTTATGTGTCAGTTTGCCCATCTGTTAAATGGAGCTATTAATACTCCCTCCCCCTGTTAGATGCTTCAAATATTTTAAAGCACTTTCAGCTCTGCAGATGACAGGCTTGCAGAAGTGGAAAATGCTAATTATGATCATGACAGGAGCTAAACAAAGATACAGGGATTTAACAATAAACTTTTGTTAGTCTTAACCCCATTTATAGCAAAGTGCTTACTGGAAACACTGGACCGGAAAAGAAACAGTATTCCCACAACTCTGGGAATATGCATTGCCCTTTTCGGGCACCAAACAAGCAAACAAAAGCAGGAAGGAAGAAACAGCTTTGGAAATCCACAAGTCTTTATTTTCCTCCTTTGCCTTCCTGCCCTGGCTTGTGGGTGACGCTGCCCAAACAGTTAAACCTCCAGCACTTCAGCAGTGTTGCAAAATATCTCAAAACACATGGGCCTCTGCCAAGAGAGGCTTAAAGTAAACTGAAGCAGTGATGCTCTGAAGTAGAAGTTATCACTGAGCAGCCCTGTTTGTGATGGGACATGATGGGAAACCCCCATTTTCTCTCTCAAAAACCAGCTGATTTTGGAAACAAAAGCTCCTTAGCAGCTGGTATTGGCTTCCCAACCCTGCAGGCCTGGCTCTACCTAGATGTTTTTCCCCACAGCCCCTTGCTTGGGCATCTGGAGTCTGCAGCTTTGAAGCTAACCTCCTTGCTCCATCCACAAAGGCTCACCCTCTTCTGGCTCACCTGGTCCTGCAGCTCCCAGGGTGATGGGCAGAGCTCCAGGGGCCCCTCAGCACAAAGGCCAGGCTGTTTGGAACTTTAATCGTGGCACGTGGATTGGTGCCACCTAAGGATGGGCTACAGTGACTTTGTTTTGTAGTTTAGTCCTGGAACACGTCAAGGTACCATGGATTATTTTGGGTCCCTAGTGGAAATGTTCATTGGCTAGATAAGCATCCATACCCCACCAGGAATGAATTACTAGGGCATGAACATAGAATTATAGAATCATTTAGATTGAAAAAGATCTTTAAGGTCATTAAGTCCACCACTAAGCCCTATCCCCAAGTGCCACATCCACACATCTTTTTAATATCTCCAGGGATAGTGACTCCACTGTTTCCCTGGGCAGCCTGTTTCAGCATTTGACAACCCTTCTGGTGAAGAAAGTTTTCCTAATATTCAACCTAAAACTTCCCTGGTGCAACTTAAGACCATTTTCTCTTGTCTTATTCAATGTGTATGATTGCACATGTTTGAGGTTCAGATTGCCTCCACAGTGATCAGCTGTTACCCAAAAGAAGCAAACACACGAAAGAACCTTAGTTCTCTCAGCACTGCTTCAAAATGAATGTATGTTCCAAAAAAAACACACCCCAGAATGTTTTTTTTTGGCAGATTTCAAGACTATTCTACACAACAGCTGTTGTGGTGCTGCTTTGATCCAGAGAGGAAATCCTTCCTAGTTTCAAGCAAGGTGATGGCAGCAGAGAGAAGGTTGTTCTTGTGTCTCTTGGCTGCTGGGTAAACAACAGGCTGCATGCATGGCTGATCAGGGCAGCAGCCTGGTCCTCCCAGAGCAGCCAGACTGGCTCATTTAGTGCCCTGTCTCCAGCAGCAGCTGGCATCCTCGGCTTCAGGGGTACAAGAAAACCTCTAATTGTAATGGAATGCTTTTCATAAGTCACTAATGACTCTGAACCAGGAGGTGTTATAATCCTTACAATGCAATATCCTCTTAATCATACCCAGGATTGTTTTGTTACCGAGATAACTACCTGAGATCCATTAAAATGCCTTCAGAGCTCTTTGTTCCACCGGCATCTCATGGCAATGAGCGCCACAGATTAATTACACTTTGTGGAAACAGTAACTCCAGTAAAGTTGGTGACGCTCTGGTGGGGATATGTTTGGCTTATGACATCACTGCAAATATCAACAGAAATGGCATTTTGGTGCCCGCCGGGGAGTTCCCCAGGCAGGGCCTGGGACCGGCACCGTGCCTGCACGGAGGAGCTGTGCAAAGAGCACCCGGCCTCTCTGGGCTCTCCTGGGAAGGGAAGTGCTGGGGAGCTCGCTGAGGAAACCAGAAATGACTGGTGTAAAGTACATATTCCCTTAGGCTCAAAGAGAGTGAGAGTTTTGAAGCGGGGCCCAGGGAAGTTCATAGTCCAGCTGCTGCTCTTCCTGCTTGTGCTGCAGGTTCCAGGCAAGGTCTGGAGCGATCTCAACCTGTCTAACTGCCACCATGAGGAGCCTGAGACAAGGCCCATGGAACACCTGAACCTTCCCTTCTCCCTGGCTCGTGCTGGCTGCTGGCAAGCCTGGGGAGCACCTCACCCTATGACTTGTCTTTTTCAAGTTGTGAGCGGAAGACCACTAGAAGCAGTGGGCTTTTTGCCCTCTCATCCTCTCTAAAATGGGTGTCGTGATGGAAAACTTATTTTCTGGTTCAGTCCATATAAACAGCTTTGGTGACATTAAAGAAACTCCTGTGGGTGTGGAGAAACCATGTGAAAATGGGAGCGATAGAACAGGGTGACACAGGCAAACAAAAAGCCAAGTTGAAGCTTCTGCTGTTCCTTATGGCTTTGTAGATTCACCCCCTATTCTGCCACAGACCTGTGTGAGCCCAGGGAAATCATCTGCTTCGTATGAGGCCCATGTAAAATAGGAATAATGCTGGTGCTCAAATGCCCAGACAGGCTGGAGGGATTAATGCACAGTAGTGTGCTGCAGGAACTGGCTCTGAAATGTGGGAGATCAGGAAATGTTAGCAGCTTGGAAAACGTCTTCCATAGTTATTTTGGGTGGCAAGGTTGTGTGCCTGCGGGTATTCGTCTGAGTGGGATCAAAAATACATTGATTTTTCTTTGGAATGAGAGGAAAAAGCAAAACTCCCCATCCTAGCTCATCATGAGCCTGTACACTCCTCAGAATCAGCCACTGGGCACAGAAGTGCCAGGTGGTTGGAAGATGCACAGCTGTGAACATTCCTGGGTTTCATCTCCTCGTGACCAAGCTGCCTATGTACTGTAGCTAATGGTCTCCAGTTCTCTGAGGCATCTGAGTCTACACTCCATGGAAAGTGTCCCCCAAAATGACAGGGGGCATGGGGTGCTCACATCCCTGTGGAACTCTGTCTGAAGGACTCAATGCTTCGTTCTGTGCCCAAGGTACATGAAGCTCCGTTGGTATATCCATGTCTATAAATGGCCATTTAACCTACACGTGCATTATAAACAAATACAGCCATTGGGGATCTCTTCATGGATCCTTCTTTCTTAAACATCATCGCTCACAAGAGCTGAAAGGTGGCAATTTCCTAGCTGGGTGGCCACACATCAGCAGGGTGGCTCTTTCCAGCCAAGAGTCTCTTGCCCCACAGGAACCAAGCCAGGTACTTGCCCCAGAGCTCGAGGGGCTGTCACCATCGGGGAGCCTCAGCCACCCAAGCAAGCTGTTCCCACCCCACAAATCCCCCTTCACCCTGGCGCTGCAGCAGCAACGGCCCCGCTGCGGCTGCCCCGTGCTCACTGACCCCAGCTCGTCCTCCTCCTGGTTTGAGTCACCAGCACAGCCACCCAGGGCATTGCCTCTTGATCTGCAGAACCATTTACCCCTTCCAAGCAAAGGGAAATTTCCCAAACACGCCTTTAGGGCCAAGGCATTACATGCATGTGAAAGCTCCCCACCAGCTGTTTAGGGGAATCCAGAGAGAGGGAAGACATATAGCTTCGAGGTGGAGGAATTTGCAAAGCCTCCTGAGAATACCACCACACAGCAGTTCTTTTTTTATCCCAAGTCTTTGCCTTTTCAAACATTTGCTTGGAAAGCCGGATGCCGGCAAGTCTCCGAGGCTGCTCCCGCTCTGAAAGCTCTGCTCGTGCCCGCAGCTCCGAGGGGAGTCCCGGGCAACCCCAAGGCTCCCGGCATCCCGAGGGATGGATTCCCGGCACGGCCCCGCTGCCGGACCGCCGGGTGCCGGTCCCATTCCCGTGCGAGCACGGAGCACCCCCTGCGCTCTGCGGGATTCCCTCCGGCAAACCGCTCCGAATAAACGGACACGTGCTGGAAATGAGGCCAGAAATCCCCACGGGGGTCACTGATCCACGGTCCTCTGCGATTTCTATCCTCTGAGTCTGCTCTCCCTGCTACCCCTTCGCGGCGAGGGCTGAACCGCGTTATTTCCCGAGCGGAGGAGCCGCCACCTCCCTGCCATCAGCCTGCGAGCGGCTTCCCTCTCCCGGCAGCACAAAACCCGGGATGCAGCTCCGCTTTCTCAGCCCGCGGTTTGCCGGCAGCGAACCCCTCGCTGCTCGCAGCCGGGTGGGTAAAAGTTCACCGTATCTCCGAACAAACCCCTGCCTCGTGGCGCGGCCGTGGGCACAGGAGAGCTCCTGGCCGCCCTCCCGGGCAGGTGTCCTTGTCACCCACCGCCCCAGCCCCTCGCCCCCGCCGCAGCGAGCGCAGCCCTACCTACTTACAGCCGCTTCGCAGCTCCCGAGCCCCGCGGTCCCGCCGCCGAGGGACGAATCGAGGCTGGATTACACCGTCCTGCCCGCTGTGGCCAGCAGCCAAGCCGGCCGGGAGCCTCGCAGCCAGTTTCAGACTTGCAGTTTCCTTCTACTGGGAGCTGCTAAATGAAGTTGCACTTGTGGGGCCAAGGGGCGTGTTCTCCTCCCCTCGAGTCAGTCCCTGCCTGCTGTAATCCAATGCTCTGCCCGATGATGTCAAGCAGCTCCCGCTCCGCTCCTACCTTACAGTCGGCGGGAGGGATCCGTTTCCTTTTCACAGGGATCTTTGTTTAGCTTCGGCTTGTAACCCCATCCCCCGGCAGCTGCGTGTGCCCGAGCATCCTCGCTTCGATGCTCAGCGCTGGGGCTTCTGCTGCCGGGCGCTCCCTCCCGCCTGCTTCTCCCCCGGTTTCTCCGGCACACTGCTCGGATGCACGTCCCCCCTGCATCCCACCCCTTATCCTCTTCACCAGGGCCTGGCCAGAGAAACCATCACACCCCGTGCAGCCCGAGCTATTCTCCCGGGTGCAGCACTGTGAAAGTGCCTCCCAAGAAAAACCCATGTGTTGTTTTGGAGCGCTTCTTGCTCCACTGACTCCCGTGGAGTAAAACCCAGGAGTACTTCAGCTAATCTCCTGCATGCCAGCTGTATTAGGGGGTGAAGTGCAGGGCTAGCTGGTGAGAGCACCTGGATTTAAGGGGGCAGATGCTAAGGCAGCACCCCATTTAAAACACATGCCTTTGTAGCCACTCTGCTGTGTGAAGCACACCCTGGGAGCTCTCAGTGAGCTCGAGGTCACTACAGAAGAGGAAATTTTGGGTGTTCTTGGTACCACATGGACTGAGGAATGTCCCTCTGGCTGGCATCACCTCCTGGTGTCCCATCAGCCTTGCAGACCCCACCGGGTGGCTGCCACCAAACAATCAAGGTGGCTGCAGTCGTCCTCTGGGCCCGAGCTCCTGCCTGGCCCCAGCAGTGTGAGGGAAGGTGTGTGAGCACACAGGAGCGTACACAGTGCTGCCTGCTCCTGCTTGAGCACTGCTGGAACAGGGCTCGTGTGTGGTAATGGCTTTGCTGAGAGAGTGAAAGATTCGCTCCATCCCTGCTGTAAGAACAGTCAAGTCCTCACAGCTCAGCTGGGGAGCACAAAGGGTGCTTGCCAAGGAGTGGATCCAGTCCCCACTCGAGCTAGGCAATCCTTGTTTCAGGTTGCATGCAAAGTGAGCAGTGTGAGCCAGGAGCACTTTCCCAACCCACGAGCACCAGACAGGCACAGAAGTGGCAGCTCTGCATTCCTGCAGCTCTCCCACGACAGATGGGACCCAGAGCCACTCAGTGCCAGGTGAAGAGCACCAGCCTCTCCTCCCACCCTGGCACCACCCTGCACACTTGGACCTTTTCCGCCTCTGCTGCCATCACCACCTCCAGCCGGAATCTGTGTGTGCCCAAAAACGTGGTGGTTTCTGTGAAAGATACCCACAGGATCAGAGGAAGAGATAAAAACACCAACAACAGCAGCTAGCAGCACAGGAAACACCCTGATGGCAATATTGAGGCACAGATGAAGGGGAGTGGACCTCAAAAGAGCAAAACACACCCATGCTCAGTGCATCCCTAAACCGACCTTGGGCAGCTTCCTGACTCAACTCAGTTTTAGTTGAAAAGCAGCCCCAGGAAGCCCACTTGATTTCCTGAGATGCATTACCTGGCAGAACTCATCTGTCTCCAGCCGTTTTGAGTCACACATTGCTGCTGCTCACCCAAAAGCAGCAGTGAGGGATTTATCAGAATGCCCTGCCTGTCTTCATGAGATGCCAGGGAGGTAGGAAGGCTCTGCTGTGCCAAGGGCCAGCACAGCCTCAGGAGACTGCTTTGCTGGTCTGGCCAAGCCTGCAGTTTTCCCTTTACTCCATGTCACATTTGAAAAGGATCCAGAAGGTTGTAGCTTCACACTAACACTGGGACCACAGGATTTAGAGGCCAAGTCTGGTAAGGATGCAAGTGCTACACCATTTACCCAGGCATTTCCTGGGCAGAATGTGGCCAGTGCCATTACAGAACAGACAACAAAGAACAATGGCAACAGCCAAGTCCTTTGGAAAGCCAGGAGCTCAGCGCATGTACTTCTAAATCAAGACATGTCTTGTCTTGCTCAAAGCTCCCACTCCTGTGTGTGGTCCTGGAAACAAGCCCCCAAGGCATTTACCACAAAGTCCGTCCTTTTATACCCACACTTGTGTGTCCTTACAGTGACTTTTTCATCTAACACCGTCCCCTACAGGGACTAGTCAAACATTTTCCATCAAAACTCTTTTTAACTAAAAAAATGCAGTTTCAGTTTTTCTACAGACTGTATTTTTTTTCACAAGCGGGAGAAGGGGTGGCAGTCCCAAGATGCCAAAAAATTTGCCTGAAATCTTAATATATTACGATAAAAATGAAAGGCTTTCAATGTATTCAGTTTTCCTGCTCTTAAGCAAAAGCTGACATTCTACAACAATACACCCTAACTTCTAGCTGCTGCTCATGCTCACCATCTCCTGTCCTGCTGCTTTGTCCACCATAAGACGTTCATCCCGAGGTGATGGGCAGATGTCAGAGCTGCCTGGCGTGGCTCGCCCCGTGTGACGCACTGTGTCACAGCCTTGAGCTGACTGACTCAGCTGCAGCCACAATCAGCCTTTAGTGGCTCCTACTTTACTCAGACGTTTGTCTTCGATGGGTGTGTGTCTGTCTGCCTCATCCTGTGCTGTCCTGCATAGTCTGGGATCGATGGTGATGCCATTACCACTCTGGACAACTGGAGGTTTGGCTCTGCTGCTCTTGACCTTGCAGTTGGTCTGCAGTGAGCTGTGAATTTTTTAGTTCTGTGCCACAGAGTGGGATGCAGAGAGCAATGCCCCAGGGAAAAGATGGTCTTGTGCTGGCTGGCAGCCCGTGCTGTGGGTGCCACCTTCGCTACTCTGGTGCCACATGGGATGGGAGAGCAGGGCTCAGGGAAGAACAAAAAGCTGCCCTGAAGGTTGACTGTCAACCTTTAGCTGGAAGAGGGACAAAACCAAAGCAGTCTTAGAGGGCAAATGTCAGAATGAGGCGAGATTATCCCCGAGGGTGCAATGTGAAGAAGGCCAGCCCCGAAGCAGCAGTGCCGTGCGGGACTGCACGCTGCCTGCCCCGGCAAGGAAAACCACCAGCACAAAGGACACTCCGGGAAGCTCTGGAGCCCAAGCAGACAGGCTGTCACTTCAGAAGGACCTGACCTGCCTCTGACCCGAATGTTTTTGCAGCCTGAGCCTCGCTTCCCCGAGAAGCCCGTGCTGCCAGGGTTAGAGCAGCGCTGCAGCAGGCGCTGATGCAGCACGCAGCCTCCCCACGTAGGAGCAGCTTCCCACTGCATTTCCCAGGCACTGAGGTCTCCGTGTCACTTGATGTCATCAAGATTGCAAGGAAATGTGGAATGGCACAAGATACGCATGGAAAAAATGGACAACCTGGTTTTTTTCCAGACTTCCTCCCATAAAATAAATACTTTAAATAAACTATTTTTGATCCAGAAAAACCCCATATTTCACTGATGTGCTGGGCTCCCCAAGGCAAGAGTGGATATCTTAAGCCATCAAATAACAGCTTCACTTGGAGATTCGTGAGAAGAGAAACCAACAAGTAAAAGCAGCATTAGTGACAAGCCACTCTTTTTGCTGTCAAGGGAGGGACACAGTTTGCTGTTGATTAGGGAAGAGAGAGTGGGTGTTGGGATGTCTAAACGAATTACCTGGTGTTCAGACCCATTTTGTTTTTATAGAAGTTGCTCATCCAGAAAGGTTCAACAAGTGAAACACAAAAAAGCTTGTAATGAGGCTAAACTCATTAGCGACCCCCCTCCAGGGCCACCCCTATTAACAGGCAGGGTTGAGGAGTTGAGCAGGGCTGTGGGGAGCCCCTCTGGGCACTGGGACAGTGGGGACACGGTTGTGGCTGCTGGCATGGTGGCTTTGTGCAGGGCAGGCATTCCAGCAGGGCAGAGCACACTCAGAAAACTGTTTACTTTGAGCTAAAGCTATTTTTAGTTGCACTAATCTGCAGAGATGATAAAGCTTTTCATTGCAAAGTGAGTGGCTGTGCTTTGCTTCTGGGCAATTTCACTCCACGAGCTCGTCTCTTCCCCCTTCCCAGCCACTTCTTTCCACTGACCTTATCTCCTCTGCCTCTGTGCCAAACACCTCCGAAAGGTTTGTCCCAACTAGATAGCTGAGAGTCTCAGCCCAATTTTTTTTTTTTTTCATTTTTCTCTAGGGAATGTTTTCAGTTTAGAAAATAAATGAATTTTGTGCTTAATAGTCCCCAAAGCCCAGTTCCAAGGCTTTGCTTCCCATCATGGACATGCACCCCCTCATCTTTCCTTTCTGCAAAGTCCCTTCTGTCCAAAGGCTCTTGCAAAAGAAGACACTTGACAGCAAAAGAAAGAAGGCACTTGACAATTACCTCTTTGCAGCTGCAACAAATACAAGCGGATCTCCAGCTCGGATGTCATGGCAAGCCAGGGTCCCCAGGCAGTGACAGACTGCCTACACCACGTTTTTCCCGAGGGGTCCCACAGCCCATTCCAAAGTCCCTCACGCTCTCTGTAAGAAGCACTTTACCTGCTGCTGATAGGAGCAAGCGCGGCAGCTGGTTCAGGGCACAAAGGCTACAAAATGCATAAATCCTGCTTGGTCAGGGGTTTGTTTGTCTAGAGGACTCCAGAAGCTTCTCCAGTGTAAACTCACAAAGGTCACACATCCAGCACATGCTTCATCAGAAAATCATGCCTTGTGGTAAAAGCTTTCTTGTCCGGGACACAGCGTGAATAACGTCTCTGTCGGCTCAGAGTGTGTTCATGGGGGGAGGAAGAACATGCAAGTATTAATTAAATAGGTTCATCCTGCTCGCTAGGAAGGGTCAGATATACAGAAAAAGCTAAAAATGATTGTCAGGATGAGAAGGTACAGTAGGTGAGGTATTGCTTAAGCTAATCATGACTGACTGCTCAGGTGTTACTGGCAGGGAAGCAGGAGATGTTCTGAGGCCCACAAACAGGTACTTCTTCCCTTTGTCCCTCTGATTCTGACACAGACTGTAGCTGGAAGAAATCAAGGAGCAGGCTGGGATGGCAGCTGTGCTTCTCCCTTTTGAAGAGCTAAGGAGTTTGCTGATAAATGAGAAGCAAACAGTCATCTCTGTCAGTGTTTAATACATGTCAGAGACACCCAGCCAACAGCTGATTGTTCACCGGTGGTTGGCAACCAGACAAGGATTCCTATTGCCCGTGTGCAGCAGACAAGTAAATATTTTGATTCTAACTCGTGCTCTCAGCTAAATGGGCTTTTATACAGCTTTATTCCACAAAATCTGCAAAGAGGGCTCCTGCTCTGAAACAGTGGCGGATCCAACTCGTGTTATTAATCCTCTGAGTCAAAGGACTGCAATCTTCAGGCTTCACCATATACATTCATGCTCTACCTATGACTGGAAAAAAATGCAGCCTAACCTCTTGCTAAGTTTCCTTGCTTTCCATGTTGGTTGATTAAGGGAGTAGGTGTAACCAGACGCCTTCTTGTGAAGCAGCTGACCACTGCAACAGCCAGAATGAGCCCAGCAGGGCTGCTTCTGTGCCCTGTGCTATCCCACGCCCTCAGACATGGTGCCATTTATCTATACCAGCTCTTCCCGAGGCCACAGGCTCTGAGGTCAGGGAGGTGCAGCATCACTGTGACTTTGTCGGAGAGCAGCAGGAATTCAGGGTGCTCTATGAGAAGAGCTCTGTGTTCTGGTCAGAGAACAAACTATTCTGTTTGTGCCAACAGCGTACATGAAATAAAAACAGGGTTTGGCTGGTGACCTGGGAGCACCTCACTGGGGCCCTGAGCACTGCCCCCTGCTCCCAGCACCGTACTGGCAACATGCCCTGGGTTTCAGGTGCTGCCCAGGTGTGCAGTGGCTGACACAGGGAGGTGTAAGATGTGGTGACAGGGCTACTTTGCATATTGGGTGGCCCAGAGAAGGGCTCTGCCACCCCAGGGTGGACACAGTGATGAGGGAGCCCTGTTCTTCCTTCCCAGCTGTGGGCAGAGTAGAGTGCTGGCTCCTGGGGGGAATGCAGGATGCTGTGGGGCATGGGATTTGCCAGGAGGCAGAGCCATCAGTTCTCAGTGAGTTACACCACTGTCTCAATCTGAGATCCCTGCTCCTTCCCTACTGGAGCAGTACATCCTAAAACATATCCCAGCCTCAGAAATCTTATTCCTTTAAATAGCCAAGACAGACAAAGTTAAAAGAAAAGAGGTACTTGTACCTCTTGTACTTGTACTTGTGCCTGGTGGATCGAAAGAAGGTTAAATGACGGCTACAGAGACAGATTTTTACCCAGCCCAGAACATTAAACTTGTCTGCTCTGTTACTGGCAGCTCCTCCATGGCCATCACAGATGGAAGGCCTGATGCTCTTGTGGGTCTGTGCCAGCAGACAGACCTTCCTCACCTAATCATGGCCAATCTCACTCCCTGCTGCTCTGAGAAGTATTTTATGTACTGCTGTTTATGTCATGACTATTCCCTTATGGTTATTCCAGGATTTCCAGTTTTCAAAGGGTCCTTCTTACTCACTATATTTGTTTCAGATTCTTACTTTCTCCCAAAGTTGGGATGGGTTTTCTTGGACAGGTGTAAAATTTTCACTTTTATGCAGAATTATGGCTTTTTGGAGAGAGAGTTAAATGTTTTCATACAGACCCATGTTGCCACTCACATTCATGGATTAAATAATTTCTTTTTATAACATCTCTCAAGCAATTGTTTTCAGCTTTGTAAAACTTGGCCTGATAAAATATCAAGGGTCTTTACTCAGATTATCTATTGCAAGAGTAATCTAGGAATAGCTTTTAAATAGACGTCATCTTTCTTGAGCTACATGTTAAAACCTTAGCTCCACACAGTCCTGAGTTAGGTGTCTCACAGGAAGGTCTTGCAGAAGACCCTTTAATAAAAGCCACCATCCAGGCTGTCTTGGGCCAGAAACTTTCAGTCATATTTGATCTAAAATTCTGTGTTTGGGGCTGGTTCCTTGCCCTCTGAGTGAGAAGTAAATGCCAGCCACCACCCTTTGCCCAAACTGCTGTGGTGCCCAATGGCTCCTCACTCACACAACGGTGGTGGCAGTGATGTGACCTGCCAGGTATGCAGCAAGCCATCCGAGTGACAGGTGTGCTGTTATTTCTGTAGGGACAGATACATTTCTCTGTTTGAGCCCACTTTGATGTGCTGCCCACCCTGCACAGGCGTGTTCCAGGGAGAAGCCTCCACAACACACTGGACACCTGCACGTGTCCCACACTGGACACCTGTGGTCCCACACTGGACACCTGCACATGTCCCACACTGGACACCTGCACATGTCCCACACTGGACACCAGCACATGTCCCACGCCCACCCTGGCTCCCAGGGACTGAGCTGCTGACAAGGGGGATGGGGTACCAAACAGGCATTTGCAGAATTATTCCATAAAAGGGCCTCAGCTCTCCATCTCTATGGCAACCAGCAGGAGATCTTGCAGGTCAGACAAGAGGTGTGTGCTCCACTGTAGCACTACCTGCTTTCCTGCAGGATGGAGGGCTCAAACTGAGTGACCAGGAGGGAAAATCCACTTTATTGTGGCTAAGAGGCTCTTTTAGTTATTATTTTTCAAATTCCCCAGGCACTGTAATTTATCATTAATAATATAATTAAATCTCAGCTGTCTTCAAGGATGAGTTGAACAAGAAGGTAGCCAGCTGGGCACCTGGAAACATTTTTTTATGCCTCTTCTTTGCAGAGAAAGTTCATCCCCATCTCTCCAAGAGCTCCACCAAACACACCACTTCTGTCCTAAAGATAAAAAGTTGCCAGCTTTTCAGTGTCTAAACCAATTTGGGAAGTAAGCCTGCTAGATATTGTGTTACTGGTTAACAAGAAACTGTATGAAACTGAGAACTAGAATTAATAGAATAACAGACCTGCTTTTCCCATCTTTATTTGCACAAGAGAAAAAAACAGACGCTTGAATCTACTGGTTTATTAGACAAAATTAAGATGCAAAATTAGAAAAACCTGGTAGATTTGATATTGAAATGTTGGATGTTGGAGGGAGAAGTGTGTGATCCCACGTGCAAAAGAATTACTATTTTAGAGTAAACCACTACATGATGGGGTTCTTTACCCCAAGAAACCATATGGAAGGGTTTGTGTGCTCTGAATTTCATCTCAATTTGCTGCATGCTGACTTCCTCGTGCAAGCAGGTCATTTTTGGCAAGGCTTGTGGAATATTTACCACTATTTGTTCCACGGTGCTTCAAACTGGGACAGCACCACGGTCCAAACAACTGAGCTGTGCCTGCTGGCCATGGATGCAGCCCAGCGAGAGCCAGGAGCTGGCACTGTCACTGATGGTATCCAAACAAGCCACATTTGGGAAGCAGTTAGGAGTCATCTTTAATCATTCAGCACTTTCAGCTGGGTTCGTTTAGTTCCAAGCTGGGTAATTACAGCCTCATTATTTTTCTTTTTACAATGAAGACAAGCCTGCAAGCCAGGCAGAATAATTTCTTCTGCTACCGTTGCCAAGATATGATAGCACATCTACGCCATAAGGAATTTGTCATGGTATCAGTTTTATTAATGGTAAATAATGACTCTTCAGTTAAGCAACATCTTCACATCAGCTAGTGCCTAACCATAAAACACTAAGTAAATTTGAAACCCTACAGACAGGTAATTGAGTTTCCCAGTGCCCAGCGTGTTTCTTGTTGACCAGCATGTGTCAGGTTTTCCATGTTATTTTTTTTTCACTGAAATTAATACCCAGCTACAATCAGACTTTAATTTTAAAACCACAAAAGCTCATCTAAAAATAAGACATCAAAGTTCCCATGACAGTAAATAGAGGCCAGGACTAAGGGAGCGGCGGTAGATCAGGTATCAGAGAGTAATTCATCCTGTCTGTCCACCTTCACTGGCTGGAGGGAGAGCTCAGCCCCTGCAGGGACTATTCCTCAGCCAGAACCCACTGTGAGTGTGGCATACACTGAAACACACAGGGGCATTGCTTCAATGGATCTTGCACCTAATTGTTTGAAGACTGTAATGATACAAAATACATGGTTGAAAAAAACAGCTTTGAGAACAAAATATACACAAGATTAGTACTGTGGGCCTGTTCAGGCATTGGGTTCTGACCAAGCCTGGGAAAACAAGGCAGGAAATTCAATTACACCAGCAGAACTTTTAATTAAAAATTTTAAGTCATCCTGTAGATTCTGAAGGAACTTCTGCCATTATCTCAGAAAGCCAACAAATTCAGAACTGAACTATTTTTTGTAACAGGGGGAAATGACTCTGCTTCTGCCACAGCAACACCTGTGTACGTCATGCTGAGCACAGTGACCTGCTTTTGTTTCCTATGGACATGCTCGCGTTCGCAGGAACACGACACACTTAACGTGCGCTTTAAAAGGACTGCGTGCAGTTGCAGCTCGCTTTTCTCAAGTGCGTTCTGCAGCAGGAAGCTGGTTGTAAGATCCCCTGATAAACCAACTCTCAGCCCTCAATTCTTCCCCTTCCTTCCCTTCCAGGATGAAGATTGTGGCTGTTTCTGCCCCCGGTGCACGTGGATGCTGAGCCTTGTCAGCTCGTGCCCTGCGCTGCCTTCTGCGAACCACTTGATTTACACCCTCCTGGGCAGCAAGCCTATTGAACCCTGAGATGTGACCAGCATGGCTTTGTATTATTAGACTTCCCCAGAGCACTTTTTCTTCTAAATCATCTAGGATGGGAAAAACAGTTAGATAGAGAAGAATGTCATGACTCACTCCCCAATGCCACAGAGGTTCAGAACAACCAGAAAAGAGTTAACAGCACAGCCACCCCCCAGTAGTATTTCAGAGTTTCTAAATACAGAGTTCCTTTCTGAGCTGGATGCCCATTTGGGTTATCTTAAAAGTATTTCTGGAACTCTTGGCCAATTTTAAACAAACAAACAGGGAGAAATATTTGTGAAGATAACAAGGCTGAGAGTGTTTGGTTACTGAGTCTTTCTAAGCTGAAGGTTTTAGGTTTTAGACTATTTCATTAAAGCTTGTGAATAGAAGAAAAAATTGCTCAGGAGATGTTAAATCACACAACCATCCCAGCTATGGCTTTAGAATAACAATCATTCAACTTAGCAAATATCAAACGTGGGAAGGGATTTATCTGACGCATCTATATGATCATGTGAACTCCTTTCTCAAGGAGAAACAGTCTCTGCTGGAGACACAAAAGGAAGGAACTGTTTTGCCTTCTTTAAAAAAATATAACAACATAAGCAACTGTAACATGCTCAAAACTTCCTGGCACAAATGCAAAAATGCAACATCTGAAATGTCAGCTGGTATGCTGGGAGGATTTACATGATTTAAAAGATTTATGAGAAAGAACTATTTCATTGGCTTCAGAGCATCTTGGAAAGAAGCAGTGGGGGGGACAATGGAAAAGAAGGGGAAGAAAAATCTCCAGCTAAGAGAAATTACCATGGCCAGTATGATTCTGTATTGCTCTTTTTAGTGCAAGAAAAAAAAATGGGTCAGGCACTCATTGGATTTTAAGCTGCATTTAAAGATGAATGAACAGAGCCTGCCATGACTCTGGGATATGCTCATTTTCTCACATTACATATTGACTCACATAGTCCTGTGGCTCACCTAAAGCCACACAACTCATCACTGCTCAAGGCAGGATTAATTCAAGAAATTCCTGACTTTTCCCCCCACTAGTGTTGTTTCACCAGTAGCTGTTCTGCTGATACACAAAGGCTGGCCAGCTGGATTTCAGTGCAGGCTCTCAGGGGAGAGATGGGGTCACAGAGACAGGGGAAATAAATCCTGCCTTAATAAAAAGATAATATATCAAGCAAGGAAAAGGCATGAAACCATTTGAAACTATAAACTCTGCAACATTTATAAGCTGTGCTTTGGCAACGCTCAAGTGGAAGATTGGCTTGCTTTGTGGCTACCCACTCTTGAAGTGGCTACTTAAAAGCATGGTCCTCGATGCCCTGCACAGCCTGAGGTGCTCCAGCACCAAGGGTGAGCCCAGCTCAGCTCTGCCAGGAGCAGGGGTTGATGCTGGCTCTGCTGGGCTGGGATGGGGGAAGGTGCCAGCTCCAGCAGTGCCTCTGGCTCCAGGGCTCCTCCTGGGACAGGTCCAAGCAGCTCACATCAGCACAGGGCTGGGGCTGATCCAACGGTGCCAGCCCTGTCTGGGTCAGGTCCTGCACTCCTGGGGGCCCTGTCTGAGCACCCTGTGCTGTTTGCAGGGTACCACATTCACCTGTCATGAAACTGTTCACTCCCTCCTCCTTTTTACCAGCCATCTGTTGCTAGTGCCTTCCACGGTTCATTCACAGATGTCACTGCAGATCTTTCGTGCAAAATATTCCCTCCAATCTATCTCTGTTTATGTTTTATTGTTATGGTTGTTTATATATATATATATATATATAAGCTTTTATTTAATTTTATTTAAATACTTTTCAATACATTTAAGTTTCACTAATGCTTCCATAAATAATGAGAAAGAGCTCAGTAATACCATTCCAGGGTATTAGATTAAGGTGAACATTTTTCTCCATCTGTTTCTCCAATAACCTAAACTAATGCAGTTTCCAGACCAGAGCACATGATCTTAAGTGAACTGAAGGGAGTGAAAAGGTCTCTGGTGACATATAAAGATTTAGAGGAGATTGAACAAAGGTGTCCTATAAAATAAATTTCTGGCCAAACAGAACTGGAAAGACACAGAGATTACAATTCCTCTATCATAACAGCAGTGAGTCATCCAGTTGAATAGTCACTTGGGGTGAAAAAGAAAACAGTTACTCAATCTCTCAGGGATTTAGACACAGAAGAATATATTATGCAAGTTTTAGCTGCGTTACTAATGGCCTTGAAGCACACAACTCTACTATGACTCTCACTCAGCTCAGCAGATCACAAATAAGATGACTCACGTATCCATGACATGATAGGAAAATAGAGAGCCTAAGCAGTGCAGAGGCAGGTGCTAATACAGTCACAGAGCAAGCAGTCAAAGGAAGAAGAGATTTATAAAACCACGGGTGAAGGACTGCAGAGAAATCAGCTTGCGTATTTGGAAACTCGAGGGCATGGGCTAGGTTGATTTTTCTTGGTGTCACATCAGGAGGTTGTGAGTGTGGAGCCAGGCTGTGGGCAGAGATGAGGCAGGCCATGGCACCACTCAGCTGCATGTCCCCAGAGAATGGCAGCAGAGAGCTGGCCCTGGTCTCTGCATGGCAGTGCTGAGCCAGCCCCTGTACACACAGCACTCGGTGAGATCACACCCAGTGAAAGTCCTCCACAAACTTTACAATATTTATACTTGGCAGGACTTCCTACCCTGCTGGTGCATCGTGATCTTGTAGAAGCTGTTAACTCTGATTGTTTAAAGACTAATTAAACCCAGTGGTGGTGCCAGCCACAGCAGTATTTTGCCCATTATCTGATGACTTACCTCCTCATGATGAGGGCTTTGACAGCTGTTCTCAAAGCACTGGTTAAAATCTGAATGGTTGAGCAGAGCTCAACCCAAATTCTGGACTAAACAGCTGGAAAAGCAGTTGTCCCAAGAAAACTGCAATTCTTTATGCTCTGGAGCTCAAATCAAAGCACAGATGTAAATGTAGCCTAAAGCTAAACACTTTACAGAAGTCAAATCTTTAGGAGGATTGCATTAGAAAGATGATACATCTAAATTTGGAAGTTTATGCAGGCCAGAGCACAGCAAGATGTTTAGACCTGCATATGAGTCAAGCCAATGCTACTGTAGAAATACAGACAATGTCTGATTTTTTAATTTTTTAATTTTTACAGTTTGGCACAGCCATTCCAATAGTGGTCTCCCATCACCTGACCGAAAAATTCTGGGTGGTCAAAGGATTATTCAATTATAATGTGTCTGTGTGATCTATTACCTGCAAAAACACAGCCCATGCAAAGCAGGAACCCTCAAAGACTCAGGGGAACATCAGGAAAAATTCTGCGTTTTTGTTATCACAGAAAGGAGACCCTTGAGAGTAACAAGAATAGCACTAACGCACAAGCTTGAGTGACAATTTTTTATGAGCTCAGTTGCACAAAGGAACTGCAGAGAACTGCTTTCAAATGACTAAATCTGACACATTTCCTTTAAATATTACCTAATTCCAGGGAGTTTATTCTAGGCACTTCAGCTCACATATGCATGGGATGTAATGTATAGATACAGAAGGGATGCACCATTTCATTCTGCTGTCAGAGCTGATTAACAAACCAGAGCAGGGTATTTTTGTACAAACCAGGATACCCTCCTGCCATATCCTGTCTCATTCCCAGAGCTGACAGCCCCTAGGCTGACTTCATCCTTATCTCCTGTTAAACATGTAGGGGTTTAGGTGATGTGATGCAGAATCAGAGGGGGTTTACGCTGGGAAGTAAAATGAGCACTTGGAAATCTCTTGTTACGTGGACAGTGGAAGGAAAAAGCTTTTTATCTGCACCTCTTGTCTCTGCCCAGCATAACCCAGTGGAGGATCACCAGTACTTGACAAAACTATTTGTCCCATAAATTTCCTGAGAAGAAAACACTTGCAGGTTCAAGATTTCGACGAGTTTCATCACTGCATTACTAATACACAATATTCCCATATATCTGAATTATTTGCCCAGGATTACTGGGAACACAGAATTTGTGATTGTGCCTTTTTTCTGTGTATATTCATTGGAACAAATGGTGAAGGAGCAGAGATATGGCAAAAGCTTTCTTAGAGATCCAGCTGGTGCAACCAGAAGGGTAATAAAAATACATCAGCAATAAAGTAAAGGCTCATTTATTATCTGAAAGAAGCACAGCTTCCATGATTTATGGAGTGACCTTTTTCTGAAAGAAGCCTGTATGTCCTCATGAATAAGGCTGATTGCAAGAGATGATACTGTTAACATAGTGTTCATATATTCTGAGTGTTAAAACTGCTGTGGAAAATAAGTGGCAGGTTTACTGGATGCTCTTTGTCATTTCTTGGCAATTTTAGATGGCAGTAAAGCTGTCATTCAGATTATTAGTGCCTTTCTGTGATGGAAGCAGGTTTTTTGGACAGGGACTGTGTGAATGGTCTGACAGAGTGTAAAGTGATGTGCAATAGCTGGGACTGCTACAGACAGAAAATATCCTGTAACCCCAGTTCTGACCCTGCCCTGTCTGCTTTCCTAAACCTCTGTGCAAAGTTTTGTCAAATCCCTGTGCTGTTACATCATCCCAGCCAACTCTCGTCCACTTCATTTGCTCCCAGACTTTTGTGAGGAGGAGTGAAATCACTCAGCTGTCCCACTCCAACTCCCCCAGGCTGCCACCTGTGCAGTGTGCTGGGAATCCAGACCCAGGGAGGCCCCTGTGCTCTGGGCAGCTGCAAAACAACATTTCCTTCCACCTGGCTCCTCTATCTTCCTCTTCTTCCATGCTAAAGGAGCCCATCTGTAGCTTTTGCAGCTGCGCACCTTCCAAGTATTAACTGAGCCTGGTGTGAACTGCTGAAGTGTCTCCTCAAGAAACTCCACCTCTGAAAAGCTCCTGAGCTTTCCCACTTCCACCCTTTAACTATACAGGCCAAAATTCATGGGCACCCTTCAGTGCTCAGCAAGTCATAAAGGAAAAGAGGGGCAGCAAAGTGATGTTAGGAAAAGGTTCTCCATCCAAAGGCTGAAGGACAGGCTGGAACAGGCTCCCCAGGGCAGTGGTCACGGCCCCAAGCCTGCCAGAGCTGTTTGGACACACTCTGAGGCTCATGGTGGCATTCTCGGGGTTGTCCTCGAGACAAGCTGGACTCGAGACGAGTTGGACTCGATGATCCTGATGGATCTCCTCCAGCTTGGGACATTCTGTGTGGTGTGAGTCCTGGGGCACAAGCACTGGTGTCTGTTACCACGCTCGCTCAAGAGTGGCAATGAGTTACAGACTCTGCCCCCGTCAAACAGCTTCGAGAGGCCGAGCAGGTGACAGGGCAGGTGACAGCAGTGTCCCCAGCCCCTGGGCCACGGCCACGGCTCGCACCACGATCCAAATGGGCTCTACATGCAGCGGCAGAACGCTTCCCGCTCGCTCGCTCCGGCATCCCGGTTGCGGCGGTGCCGCCGGTGAGCTCAGCGGGGACAGGGGTGTCACTCACACGGCCGTGACGCTGTCACCGCCCCGCGGGGCCCGAGGGCTCAGCGCTACCCGGGGACGAGCCGCGCCGGGGCGCCCTGCGGGCTGCTGCGGCCCGGGGCAGGGAAACGCCGTCACAGTGCCGGGCGGGGCGGGGGCGGCCCGGTGCCACCCCGGTGCCACTCAGTGCTATGCCGGTGCCACCTGGTGCCATCGCGGTGCCCCCGTGGTGCCATCCCGGTGCCACTCGGTGGAACCCCGGTGCCACCCAGTGCTACGCCGGTGCCACCTGATGCCATCCCGGTGCCTCCCCGGTGCCACCTGATGCCATCCCGGTGCCACTCGGTGGAGCCCCGGTGCCATCCCGGTGCCACCCCGGTGCCACCCCGAGGCCACTCGGCGTAACCCCGGTGCTGCCATGGCAACGGCTGCGCTCCCCGCCACCGCCGAGCGCCCCCAGCGGCCGCGGGCGGGTATGGAACGGCTGCCGGGCTGCCCATC